>JBBBDQ010001979.1:1385000-1522500 GCA_037127315.1 Ascarosepion bandense
CATCACATATACAGACACACACATCATATATACAGACACACACACACACATCATATATACAGACACACACATCATATATACAGACACACACACACACACACATCATATATACACACACACACACACACAATCATATATACAGACACACACACACACACAATCATATATACAGACACACACACACACACAATCATATATACAGACACACACACACACATCATATATACAGACACACACACACACACTATATATACAGACACACACACACCATATATACACACACACACACACACCACACACACACACACACACACCATATATACACACACACACACCATATATACAGACACACACACACACACACATCATATATACAGACACACACACACACACATCATATATACAGACACACACACACACACACATCATATATACAGACACACACACACACACACATCATATATACAGACACACACACACATCATATATACAGACACACACACATCATATATGTACAGACAGACACACACACACATCATATATATATATACACACACATCATATACACACATCATATACACACATCATATATATATACACACATCATATATACACACACATCATATATACACACACACTACATATATACACATCATAAACAATAAATAAAAATAATAAAAAAATAACTATTTACCATTTGTGTTTCTTGCTGCTGGGTCAAATTCTTCAACCGACACATCTTCTTGGGGATCTAAAGACAAAGAATTGTCCAATTTATTAACCTCATTACCAGCATCGGTATCACTCTTCTGTTCATTGCTGGCACCACTGGCTTCGTTTGTATCACCAGCAGTGATGGCTGTAGCAGCCCCCGATGCAGCAATGGCCTCAACAGTCACACTAGTCTGTACAGCCTTGTGCTCCGTGGGGCCAGCAGTCACCGAAAACCAACTGTGTCCTGGCAGAGCGTCCGTCTCCTCCACTTGCGAGGATTCAGTTTGTACACCTTTCTCCTTGTAACAGTCATCACAAAACGGTACATTCCTCGTGGCTTCCAATATCCGTTTCCGCCACTTTTTGTTCACTTCCTTCGGCATCCGCCCAATTCTATCCTGCAGCAGTTTAATGAGGCGGGAACAGAGTTCTTTCATCGACTTATCCCACTCCACATTTTCCTGATTAAAGTTGTTCGATCGAGAGGATGCAAATCGCATCCATAGCGGCGTCTCTTTAACACTGCTGCTGAAATCCATAGATTTCGACATTGTCTTACTGGTGGCCAGTGTCAAGTCCACTCCAGAGTCCACCTTATCCGACTGAAGTAAAAATGTTGCTGACTGCGACGTGCTAAGTTTCGTACTGGCCTGGTCACATTTGTATATACAAGATTCTTCTTCATTATAACTATTTACATTATTCCCTGATAAAGAAACATCTGTCCGATTTAAAGGTGAGCAAGCGATTTGACAGGAACCAGTTGGCAGAGTCTCTTGGTTGTCCTCGGACAATGGTGCTGCTGCATAAGACAAATCGTTTGGCTGTTTTTGGTTGTCATTGCCTTTCAATTTACTTACTTCCACTCCTATTAGCGAGACAAGGTCATTCATGTCGGGATCATCAAAATGTGACAGTTTCAAGAATTTGTCAAGACTTTGACAATTGTGAAAGAGCCGAAGGAGATCAAGTGGATAGTTAGGATCATTTGACTTAACCATTGCATCCAGCCGTGAAAGGGCACTGTTGGCACGCTGAATCAGGTAATCCAGATGGTCTTTCCGTTCATCGTAAGTCCCACATCGGGAACTGCATTTACAGGAGAGAGAGAGAGAAAAAAAAAATCACCTACTGAATTAGACAATATGGAAAGTTGTTTATTCAGCTACAATAGAATTTATAAATATTTCAACAAACTATAGGGTTTTCTATGTTTGAAAAACAAATATCGTGGTAAAATGTGGCTCGTTTAGTAGAGAAGAAAATGAAAGTTTATTTTATTTGTGTTGATTACAATTTATCATCACATTTATAGTCAACATCATGAAATAAAAGACGTGCAAGTGATTTGTAATCAGATATTTTTTGTCTTTTGGAGAAGCAAAGGAAGAGTAAGTAACAACAATAGACAGGAGAGTTGGGTTAATGGCAAAAGAGGAGAAAGGTGCAATGACACTGATAATTGGAGGGGAGAGCAAAGGAGGCAATGGTATGGACAGTGGGTGGGCAACAGGTGAGAAGGTGAGAGAAGAGGGTGGAGACTGGCTGAAGATGACAGAACAGGAGGACAGGAAAAAAGGAAATGACAGACAAGGGAAGGTCACAGTTGGTAAGGTAAATGACAGTAGAGAAACAATGAAACAGGCGGCAGGAGTTATTGGAGGTAGTGACCGGACAGAGAGGTGGCGAAACAAAAAGAGCAGATGACACGACAGAGAGTTTGAGTTTTGTTTAACAGAATATCAACCTCTGTAGGTTATTTAATGCCAAAAAGGTGTGGTTGTGAGGTATTTTTTTAATGTTCGGTTATAGTGAGAAGGTTGATTTAGTCAGATTTTAATTAAATGTTTTGTTTTTATTCTTTTTTATTTTAGAAAACTGAAAATGTTTTCTAGTTTTGTATTCATAAATGTTTTGCTAAGAATTATTTTTCCTTCAAAAATATGTTATGGTAATAATTTTTTCTTCAAAAAATATATATATTTCTATAAAAGTCTATTATACTTTCATTGTGTTTTGACCCTAGTTTGGGGGTTAACTATTTACCCATAGTTAAGACCCTAACAGGTGCAACCACTCCAGGTCAGGAAGATCTGGGAACAACAGCAATTAAGAGGTGGTTCCACGCTCATCACAACCTACCAATCAGAGGCCTTGCTGCTGGATGCAGTTTACTGTCATGCCCAGGACCATGAAACAAAGAGAACAGATGATGTGGCAGACAGATGTGACAAATGTACAGATGAAAGGACAATGTCAGTGGCAAAAGAGGGGCAAGTGAATGACACAGATTGGGTAGTGACAATCTGAACTTATTTATACATAGAACTTTGTGTGTGTGTGTGTGTGTGTGTGTCCGTTACCTATAGACTCCGAAACGGCCAAATCAATTTTCTTGAAAATTTACACAGTTATACTATAAGCATCTGCGAGTGTTCTTAGCTAGGCTTTGTGTCGAGGTACCCTGGATAAATATCGAAAATCGATAATCAAAAAAATCGGGTTATAGAAGGAGTGGTCCGATTTTAATCAAATTTGATACACTCATAGACAAAGACATAAGAAACGATATTCAGAAGTTTCAAGGTTACAGTTCTTACAATAGTGCAGAAAATCGATAATATATATATATATATATATATATATATATAAAAGGCAAGATGCTTATGTGTGTGTCTGTTTATCTGCCTGTATATCTGTCTTTTTTTCAGCCCTTTTATTTTAGTTTTTGCTTCCGGTTTGGCTCTAAGTGGGTATAATTGTAGTTCTTAGTCTCAGCCATGATACCATTTACTCAGAGGACTTATTTAGGCTTTAAAATTCAGTTTACAATGAAAAAAACTTATTTGATATCGATACCAGGAAATCAAAATTTGACTTACATCCATTCATTTTTATTTCAGTCTACGGTTTCACTTTAACTGAAAACAATTATTACTTCATTACACCCGAGCAATGCCGGGCTATACTGCTAGTATAATTTAAAATGGAAAACAGAGCAGTCGATTGAACAGGCAGGAGGCATGGAAACAATTCAAAAGTGATGGCCCAATTGTTAGGATAGCAACAGAACAGATGAAAGGTGCAACAGAAGAGCCATGGTGGGGGCGTGACAACAAAGGAAGTGATGAACCATACATGTGGGGCAAGAAGAGTTGACAAACGGGGCAACAGAACCAACAGTGTGAGAACAGTGCAGAAAACTACAGCACAGTCAGACAAATAGAAAAGAAGGGTGTTTGTGCATAAGTGAATGCAAGGAATTCAACTGGAATTCGAACTCGGTACCCTGATTTGTCGTTCCGAGTCAATATCAATTGCACCACAACACACAGAAAACTACAGCACAGTCAGAGAAACAAGAAAGAAGGTAACCATGCAGACAGTAGGTGATACCAAAGAAAGAGGTTGCAACTTAGCAAATAGAAGTGGGTGTCAATGACAAAAAAGGAGATGAATAACATTATGTAGTGGTGACAACACAACAATACACAATGGCAAGCAGTTAAAAACATTCATAGTCCATGTGTCACAATATGGTTTTATTTCATAATGTTGATAGGCCACTTTCCAAGACTGTTACACACCCATCCACATCAGTTCTGTTAAATGAGTAAACATCCTTCAGGGGTCTCTACCATAGCCTTAAGGTTGTACTTTAATAAATCCACCCTTTAAAACAAGAATTTATACATCATGGCCTGGTTAACTGGGTCCTTGGTAGTTATGTTCCACAGTTGCAGGTTTTCTAGGCATCTATCTAAATTGAATGTAGAAGTGATCCTGCCTTATTAAAGAAGTATTCTGTCACCATGACTCAACTGGCCTCATCACAAAGGATTTTAACCATAATATCCTTTGATTTTTTTTAAACACATACATACCCATTTTGTTTTTAATCGAGTTCACTTAAAGCAAGGCAGTAAAGCCACTGCCATACAAGGGGTTAGTTAGTGTGGAAGAGTTAGAAACGGGAAAATTGCTAAGAAGTAAGAACAGATGAAGATGGCAGATGATGATTAACATTGCATTGAAATTTTTGCATTTTTTAAAAGTTGACCAGAAAGCATGGAGCCAAGAGAGAGTTTCACAAGCAAAAAGTGCGAGAAAAGAAACTATCCGCATAGAATTTACAGTTCCATCAAGCCAACTCAGCTGTAGATTGGTGAGACCTCATCAGCAGTAAATTGCCATTGCTTTCTGTGGTAGACTGGTTGCCAGCCAAAGCTATAAAACCCAATCTGTCCTGTTATTTGACTCATAGCTAGAGGTGGAAGATATTCCATTATATTAAGTAGTAATTAGTGGGGGATCAGTTTATTACTTCATAACAATGAAAAACCGATCCCCCACTTTATGCCCAGCAGAAGACTTAATCATGTTTCCAACTATTATATTCAGTCAGTTAAGTGCCATACATGATACACGCTTTGGGCGATCATGTCTTGAAAGAGACATAACTAACTGGGCAGAAGATTATCCCACAGTAGGTTGCCATTACTTACTGCGGAATACTGGTTGCCAGCCAAGGCTATAGAACCCAGTCTGTCCTGTTATTTAACCCATAACTGGAGGGAAGAAACAGATTAATACCTCGCCCAACAGTATTTGCGTGTAAGTGTAATACAAGGAATTTAACTGGAATTCCGAGTCAATATCCACTGCACCACATCGCACATCCCCACTGTGCTTAAATTCAAAGAGTCAAACTATAATGAAAATCACATCTGAACAATTACCATGAAAGTATTTATAGAAAAGGCAAAGGCAGGCAACTTTATGGTGGTGGGAAAGTGACTAAAGCTGAGATGCCAGATCAGAGCCAATAATATTGCTGATTCTTCTTTGGATTTTATCAAAATACTCTGGGTAGATAGCAGGAGGACCAGACCATATGTATCAGCAATATTCTAAGCATGGACAAATGGTAGACTTATAGATATGCAAGATAGAGTCTGGAGAGAAAATCCATCTGCACGATGCAGTGAATGAAACTTCCTGGCAGCTGACCCTAACAATGGATTCAATACTGTATAAAATATGAACTTCAGGATGGAAATATTTTGTTGGTTGTTTTGTTTTTATGGTATATCGACTTCAGCGGGTCATTTATTGCCAACTAAACTTTTATTTATTTATTTATTGCTGGTAATACCTTTTTCTTTCAACAATTTATTTTTGTTTTTATATAACTTTTGTGTCTAGTAATACTTTTTTCTTTTCGAGTATCAAGATTCATTTAAGGGAAGGGTCCCCAAGTCCTACACTGTTATTTAACCCATAACTGGAGGGAAGGGACGGATTAATACCTTTCCCAAGGGTACCAGTGCTTAAGTAAATGCAGGGTATTCAACTGGAATTTGAACTCTGGCTCACCGATTTCTCTTTCTGAGAAGATTTCCACTGCACCACAACACACATTCATCACTAAACACTTACAGCACCTGGTATTCCCAAGCGGTCACCCTTATAAATACTGACCAGGCTCAACATTGCTTAACTTCGGTGATTGAGCGAGAACCAGTGTATTCAACGTGATATGGCCGTAAGCACGCACATCTGTCACTATACGCTTACAGCACCTGGTATTCCCAAGCGGTCACCCATCTAAGTACTGACCAGGCTCAACATTGCTTAACTTCGGTGATCGAGCGAGAACCGGTGTATTCAACGTGATATGGCCGTAAGCCATGGAAATATACTGGAAACACAGAAGATACAGAGTGGGTGAGGTATTGAAGTTTTCCATACCTTTGTTCAAGGAGAGTTTTAGGCAGAGGTGATTTAGGCTCCAGCGTATCTGGATCAATTTCTTCTTCGTTTTCAGTCTCCCAGCTGCAATCACTGTTACCCTCTTCTTCCTCCTCTTCCTCTTCCTCCTCCTCTTCAGATGAAGATCCTTCAGAGCTTAAGTCACTCATCTGGACAAAATAATATCAAAATATTTTATATAAAATATACAGGATTATGAAGAAGATAATGACATGTTGACACAAATTTTTAAACCATTTGAAGTTATTTACTCACTTCCACATGTTCGTCCTTTTTTTTAGCAGCATATCAACTCCTTATGTGTCATTTAATAAAAAAATTTAATCTTCTAGGGAGCACTAGTAATTCCTTTTAGAAAAATGTACTGGTATTTTTACTATCAAAATGTAATTTCTATACTTTCATAGAGTTTTGAGCCCATTTGGGTTCATTATTTACCCATAGCTAGGACCCTAACAGGTGCTACCACCCTGAGTCTGGGAACAGCAGCAATTAAGAGATGGTTTCACACTTCCCAAAGATTACTGATCCTTATTGGATGTTGTTCTTCATCACAGTGGCAAGATATGACACAAAGTGTTTTTAATATAGTGATGCCATTTGAACAAACACTGTAATGCTGGTGTCAATATTATGCCAACCCACCCTCTTTTAGTACACTGAGAGAGGTGCTGCCACATAGTTGGTATCCCCGGGACCAGATGCCTTCTTCCTTGTAAAATGAAAACCGATATTTGTCTAAAAAGTTGTAGTAAGGGATTCTATTGAGTCCTACTTGTTATTACAAAAAAGTTTTAATTCATGAAGTAGTTGTTAAATAGAGAAATTAGGAATAGAACATTTTGGAAGATGCCAGAATATTCCAGTAGATTCGAAAGTTTCTAGAAATATGCAAATTAGGTGTTAACCCCAATAAAAATATGTTTTGGGAAGAGAATAGTTAGTTGTTAAAAGGATTTGCTGACATTGTCAACTCCGGCTTTGATTCAAGGATTTATATCCAGCCAAAAGAATCTCTAAGAAAAGTTGCCGACCAACTAAAACCAGAAAGAGAACCTCATGGAACTAAATGGGTAAATAGATATTTTTAACCTTTTCATTGACCATACTAGAAATTATTCTTTATATCCACATTTAAGGATTTCCTAAAAGTATAGCAGTTACTTCTTTGCCAACTGGGTAAAGATACTGACTCTTCTGTCCCCTTTGTAACACTTTGCCTCCCAGTAGTAAACTTTGTTTTCAATTTGAATGCAAAAACTGTATATTTGTAAATATTTTTATTTAATGTTTTTGTAAATTAAATATTTGTCCATGTTTTAACTCTGAGTTTTGGTCAATCCTATATTTTTTTCTTTTGTTACACTTAACACAAGAAAAGTATAAAAATTAATTGTTACATCAATTTTCATTTGTAGTAATATGGGTTTCACAAAAATTTCCACTAAACTCCAATCATTCTTTTTTTTCAAAATGAGTTTTTGTGTTTGTATTGAATGAATGAGGTTTTATTATTTACCTGTAAATTATTATTTACCTGTAAACTAAAGTCTTCATTTTTGCTGTAATCATGTTTTTGCTGTTGCGTCCTCAAGACTTCATTAAATGCTTCATGAATTTCAAACTGAATCCTTTATTTAATTTATGGAGAGTTCTTATTTAGTACTGCCCACAGCTTGAAAAAACACTGGATTAAAGGTTTGTGGATTTAGTGACATAATAATTGTGAACATGATCCCTGGGTTTTTTTTTTTTTCATAATCATATCATCCCAAGCAAGGCATATTACTGCAGGGGGTTACATAGGAGAAAAGTTATGAGAAAAAGTGACAGGTTATAGGGGGTGTCAGGAAGGGGGTAAGAGAAGGATGACTGTGGCCATGAAGTGAAAGATCAGTTTATATATTGATTGTAATGTAGAATTGATCCCCCACTTTATATCCAAGTTAAAATAGTATTATTTTTTTTATAATCATATCGTCCCAAGCAAGGCAGTTGACTGCCACTGTTTTGCAGAGGGTTACATAGGAGGAAAGTTATGAGAAAGAGTGACAGGTTATAGGAGGTGTCAGGAAGTAGGTAAGGGATGGATGAGAATACTGATGAGAGAGTGGAGTGGACGGAGAAGGGAACATGAGAGAGAGGATGCAAGTTAGTAAGATAGGTGATGACTATTGACTTTACATTTAAATTCTTGGAGATTGTAGCTGTCGAGGAAGTAATTAAATGGAAGGGAATTCCACAGGTGGGAAGTGCAAGAAAAGAAGAAAGTTATGAGAAAAAGTGACAGGTTATAGGGGGTGTCAGGAAGTGGGTAAGAGAAGGATAAAAATACTGATGATAGCAGAGTGGACTTAGAAAGGAGCATGAGAGAGAGGATGCAGGTTAGTGAGATAGGAGATGATTATTGACTTTACATTTAAATTCTTGGAGATTTAGCAGTGTAATAATGGATTCAGTCAATAATAAATGTGATAATAACAACAGAGATGAGGATAATAGTCTGTTCATAAATAGCTATATTTTGGTATAAAAATCTTATCTTTAATTTTTGTGCTTGTAAAAGAAAAAAATAGTGTCAAAAGGACAGTTTTTTCCCATGACACCACTATTATTTTAACTACCTTCACTCCTCAGCAATGTTGATTGCTTTAAAAAGCGATGATTAGAATTGGAATAAACACGAAAGTGAATTTATACATTTTGTTACGTGTTAAGTGTAACAAAAGAAAAAAAAAAATTGATTAACCAAAACTCAGAGATAAATCACAGACAGATATTTAATTTACCAAAACATTAAATAAAAATATTTACAAATATACAGTTTTTGCATTCAAGAGAAAAATAGAGTTTACTACTGGCAGGCAAAGTGCTACAAAGGAGAAAGAAAGGTCAGTATCTTTATCCAAGTAAGTTAACAAAGTAGTTAAAGTTCTATACTTTTTGGAAATCCTCAAATGTGTATACAAAGAATAATCATTAGTTTGGTCAATGAAAGAGTCAAAAATATCTATTTACCCATATAGTTCCATGAGGTTCTTTTTCAGGTTTTAGTTGGTCTGCTGATTAGAGATTCTTTTGGCTGGATAGAAATACTTAAATCAAAGTCGGAGTTAATAATGTTAGCAAATCCTGTTAACAACTACTCTCTTCCCAAAACCTCTTTTTATAGGGGCTAACACCTAATTTGCCTATTCTAGAATCTTTTAGAATTCTCTCTATTTTACTGGAACATTCTGGCATCTTCCAAAATGTTCTATTCCTAATTTCTCCATTTTTACGACTACTTCATGAATAAAGACTTTTTTTGTAATAACAACTTACTATAACTTTTTAGACATTATTAATATTTTTTAAATAAATACATCCTCCTAACAATTTTCTTTGTTCTTGACTATTAACAAAAATATGGTTATCAAAATATTAGCTAATTGGCAATCTATTCAAACTTTATAAAATGGTAAATTAATGAGGATTTCCTTATATTTGGTTCACATATTTTAATAATTTAGTAAATGTTTTTAAAATTATGAATAAAAAAATTGTTTTCACATTTATTTCTTTATAAATTGGTTAAATATTACATTGCATTAGTTTTAATTGTATTAGTTTTTAGAAAGTTAGAAATATAAAATTACTCTTGCAAATAACCTAATAAGTAAATCGTGTTTAATATTTTTGTTGACAATTATCAAGAATCCATTTAAGGATTTTCTTGTAGTTGGTTCACATATTTTAATAATTTAGTAAATGTTTAAAAAAATTATGAAAAAGTTTTCACATTTATTTCTTTATAAATTGGTTAAATATTACATTGCATTAGTTTTAATTGTATTAGTTTTTAGAAAGTTAGAAATATAAAATTACTCTTGTAATTAATCTGATAAATACTGTAAAGGAAAATGCGGTCATTTTGACACAGTTTTTTGTTTTGTTTTGTTTTTCTTAGCCACGAAGGTTAAAGATTGGTCAATGGTTAAAAATTGACTTTTAATCTTTCAAAACATTTCACTCAAATTTTTTTTTTAATAATTAGGAAATAGATGGAAGTAAAATTACCTAAAATTAATACATTTTTGTTGATAAAAATTTGAACTTGCAAAGTATTCAACTTGCAATATTGATTTCTTTCAGAAACAAAGACACATGCTCACAAAGGGCTGCAGGAATGTGTGTCTGCAAAAACAGAGCAAGAAAGAGTTGGGTTTCAAAATAGTGTCCTACCTCATCTCCTACAACAAAGAGTTCTTGCGGATAACAGCAGGTCACTCTACTGCTTGGCCACTTGACCATGATGAAACCCTGAGGGTCAAGCTGATACACTTGACCAGCAGCTTCGACTGGCTCAGAACTATTCTCCTGAAAAACAACAGATTCAATCGAGTGAGATTCATCTAAAATGGTTGTGAAGTTTATTTTCTCAATCAAAAGCAAGAAGAATTTTGTCAGAAAATGTTGATTACTAAAAATTCAAGCACATTTAGAAAGAATAATAATAATAATAATAATAATAATAATAATAATAATAATAAACAGCTTCAAATATATAATTTCCCAAATTCAAATCCTAGGTTTCAAACACATCATGCATTTAGTCAAGTTTTTGAGAATTTTGTCATTTTTTTCATCTTACAGAAAACTAAAATGCAAAACTGAGGAACCACCCTGAACATGAGAGGACATTCAAGATTCGGCAATTTTCAGAAAGATTTGTACCACTTTGGCAGAAATACTTTTATCTCGGGATTAACTTTCAGTGGATGAAAGGATGATTCCTTTCAAGAAAAAACCAAAGAACCAGCCTGCCTATGTACATGCCAGTGGTGCCTGGAAGCTAGTCACCACAAACACCAGCTACGTGTACAATTGGCAGCTGTACATGGACAATGAAAACAACTCAGGCCCCAAGGAAAGTGGGTCTTGCACACAAAGTTGTCTCCTCCCTGTTGGAGAATATATAAAAGACAGGGGACATGCAATTTACACGGACAATTTCTTTTCATCCAGGAGCATGTAGCATACTATGTGTGAAACAAAAGCAGCAAAGCCCTAGGCAAGTAAAACCTCCCACCGCCAGATGGACACATTTTATATATTTCCTGGTATGACAGAAGGCCAGTAAATTTGATGCCCACACTGCCAAGACCTTCAGAAAAGATGTTTGGTCAAAACAACATACCAGAATTGTGTATAAGCCTTGTGTTGGACAGCCCTACTCTCAATATATGGTGGGGAAAGCGGGTAGCCTTGGCTGACAAGTAGCTAACATACTAAATGGTGCTTCACCAATGTATTAAGTAGCGGAAAAAAAGTATTTCTTTTTTCTTCTATCTGCTTAAACTGCTTCTGCAATTCTCCTGTCATATGGAAAGCAGAGTCAGTTCATCAGGTCAATGCTGGAAAGTTCAGGCTGACCATGGTTCATTCCTTGCTAGAATGAACAATGTACCATTCAGGTGTGTCCTACAGAAGAGACAGGAAGACTAAAGACACCCCCTTCTTCTCAAAAGGCTGGTGCTAACAGAACATCACACTGTAATCAACCCAAAGCACCTGAAATGTGGAAGACTTTCTTCTTGCCCAGATTGTGGGGTTTGTTCAGAGACAAGAAGTGGCACCAGACCCAATTTGTGTGCAGAAAGTGCGATGTGGCACTCTGCTCATACCCCTTGCTTCTAGAAATTCCGCAGTTTGATAGACGACAAATTAAAATATGTTAAATTGTTAATGTATTTGATTTTTATTGTATTTTGATTTTTTTTTTGTTTTCAATGTCAAAGCATGCATGCATCTCACCAAAATGCTACTCATCCGTTCTTTTATTAGTATACAAAAAAAGTTATCATTTTAAAACAGTAGGTGCTTATGTTTTTTGTATCCTCAAAAAAATTCTGTGAGAGGGGGAATAATTCTTGAGCAAGCTTGGCGAGATAAAAGGTTTATTTTAACCCATTACGTCAAATTTAAAACAAACTTTGAAAGAAGAAAATAGGACCTTCAATGATGAAATGGAATGGGAATTGCAATATTTTTTTAGTGTTGAAGAGTCTTGCTTGCTTTGTGATACTGCAATTTCAACAGTTAAAAAAAAAAAAATACAATGCGCATCAACATTACAATAAGGGCAATCAATATGCTAAATTGGAGGGTGAAGCTCGAAAGATTGCTTTGCCGAAACTAAAGAGTAGAAAGCAAAATCAGAGGCAATTATTCCATTCCATATTAAATTCAGGAAATGCTGAAACAGAATCAATCTATAAAGTTCCATATATGTTTGGAAAAAAAAGGTAAATCATTCAGTGATGCAAAGCTCATAAAAAATGCATTGTAAAAATCATAAAATGTTTAGATCCATATAAAGTTAATGTTGCGGATTCTAGGCGAGAAACCACACAAAATGATAAATAACAAAATCAGATATAATAGAAAATGTAAGTTATATTGAACAAGATATACAAACTGGAATACGGGTTAGTCAATTCAGGAATACTATTAGTAGAAATAATTATATACAGTCTTGAAGTTAAATAGTATATCCGGGTAATGAGTCTATATCCAACAACTCCAACTAACTCTGCACCAACTTACTGACCATCTATGCAACTGCTTTACAACTACTACTGCCGTTCTCTGTATAGGCAGGATTATATGCACACATCAGGCGAGTCCATTGTTATGTGCAAAAGGGCCGATCCCCAACAATTAACAAATATAAAAATGTGCTTCTTTCAATAAGGACTGATACAGACTAACAGCATGAATTGGTAAGCAATATAACAAAACAGTTTCAAAATATAATAAATTGAGACAATATACATTTTTCTTTAGATTTAAATGACTCAACAGATTCCACTAATTTCAGCACATGTATTGTATTTCATTCATGCAAATACTGAAAATTTTCAATTAATTGAAAAATTACTTGATTTAAGCACCCTTAAAGATGAATAGATATTTGTTGTGGAGTAGTTTTCGCACTGAAAGTAATAATCGTGTTATGTCAGTTGCTAATCGAATTAATGCATCCAAAATCTTAGGAACTTGGTAATCTTCCATTGTAAGCTGACTCCTTAGTATTAGGCTAACTGTCGACTAATATCAACTGCCTAGTAGTTTTACTGAACTCCCCAAGCAGGTACCTCTCTGGAACTCCCCAAGCACTCCTCCCTGGAACTCCCCAAGCACCTCCCTGGAACTCCCCTAGCACTCCCCTGGAACTCCCCTAGCACCTCTCTGGAACTCCCCTAGCACCTCTCTGGAACTCCCCTAGCACCTCTCTGGAACTCCCCTAGCACCTCTCTGGAACTCCCCTAGCACCTCTCTAGAACTCCCCTAGCACCTCTCTAGAACTCCCCAAGAACTTCTCAAGTTAACTTTCTGTTAACTCATTAATATAGGAGGGAGAGTCCATTATCTAAGGAATAGGTGTGTTTCACCATAACAATATTTTTAATAACTTAAAAGCGAAATGTCATAAGGTTGGTTTGAATCTCACTAAATTGGTAAGTCTGTGTACTGATGTTGTTCCAGCTACAATGGCTAAAACTGAAGAATTCACTGCGCATCTAAAAAGAAGCGCCACATCTGCAAATGCACCAATTTCCTTTCATTACATTCTGCACCAGCAACATCTTTGTGCAAAAATACAAGAAAATGCCATTTGGCATCATCAAGTTCAAAAACATGATGATAGAGGACGAGGTAATTAGTGTAGATTTGCCCTATCACTCGAAAATACACAGGGTATCACAAGGACAAGTATTGGTCGAAATTTTGTCTTTACAAGAGCAAATATTAGCTTTCATTTCGTTTTTCTATTTCAAAGCAATGACTTACATCAGCACCACCAACTCGAATCACAGCATGCCCTGGCCGGAATTTATAATATGGATGGTCTTTGATATCATACACACTCACTTCGGAAGGAGGCGCTACAACCTCTGGTCTGAAAATCGAAAAGCAGTTTAATATGGAATAAATAAAAACAAATTGAACGCTTTTTAAATCAATAAAGGAAATGAAAAATATTTTAAATAATAGAAAAATTATTGATTTTAGTTTAATTTTTTTTTTAAATTTTAACATTTTTTGGTATTCAAATAGTCTTTGTTCATTTACTACTCAAGCTAACATATTCTATTATATCACTGTGTGTGTGTGTGTGTATGTGAGTGAGAGAGAGAGAAAAAAACCTCTCTAGGCCTTAAAAATAGTCTTTATAGATATGCTGGGTTCTTGAAAGTCAAACAAGAATTTATTTCTCTGGTTGGAAATGTTGATCTAATTTGACATAACTTCATCAGAAAAATAGATTTATAGGTCCCCTATAACAAAAAACAAAACTATAAGTTTATATTGAATTTAATGGGCATTTTAACAGCAGGTGAAACAGGCTAACTTATTAAAAGCACAAGATTACACTAGGTGAAGGCTTTCAGTTCAATACGTGTGCTGGGTAATAAATATACATTTGTGCTATTAAACAATAGGAAGTGATTGTAGGCACAATATTCTAAGCAAAAATGCCTTATTCAATAAAAAGTTAAGTGCCATTATTCCCCAAAAATATAAATTTTTTTCAAATTTAAAGTTAATCTCTATTCTGATTAGTCAAATTAAAAACAAATTTGTACATCTTCTCATATCTATAAATAACAAACGAATTGTTTCTTACATTTAAATGAAAATCATTTTCACAACAATGATCTAACATTGCTTGATGATGAGGTAGAACTCTCGAAACATAGAAATTTTTGTGTTGCAATGTATTTTTAATTGAGAAACAAATTTAATTATATAATTATGGAAAAACTATATATATATATATATATATATATATATATATAGATAGATATATATATATATCTATCAAGGACAATTTTAAAGAAAAGTCTAAACAAAATAGCAAAAAACGATGGAAACATGAAGAGAAAGAAAAAGAAACTAAAATTAGCTAGACTATATATGCAAAACATTTTAAAAAATTAATTTAAAATTCACATCATCCCCTCTCTCTCTCCTTCATGCACATATGTAGACTAAAGTGATGTAAACATCACTTTAGTCTGATAAAGTCCTAAAGGATGAAACATGTCACAAAATCTTTTTCCACTTTGGTATATATAATTATTTTTTGAAAAAAAAACAAACAAGAATCTATCTGAGGAGATCGAAAGTACTTGGAATAACAAAAACTACAGTGCCTTCATTAATGAATTTCAACTTAATCTCAAGAATCTAATTAGATAACTAAAAAAGTTTATTATTAAAAGACAGCCATAATATATTTATATTATTCAATGAAACATGCTTGAATAAAGATATGCTGCCTGTGTGTATATATATATATATATATATATATAGACTAATTCAGACTATTCCAACATTTACAATTTTATTAATATGTTCAAGTGAAAACGATTTGTCTAATTGAAGTTGCTTGATTTGTTTTACTAATAAAAACAACAGAATACTGATGAGAGTGAAGTGGACGAAGAAAGAAGTATGAGAAAGAGAGAGAGAGAGAGGATGCAGGTTAGTGAGATAAGAGATGACTATTGACTTTACATTTAAATTGTTGCAGATTGTAGCTGTCAGGGAAGCAAGTAAACAAAAGGGTATTCCATAGGCAGGAAGTGCGAGAAAAGAAGCTGCTGGAGTAGAATTCGCGTTTACATTTTAGTGGTGTCACAGTAAAAGGGTGGGACCTAGTTGCTAATCTTGTGGCTCGAGTAAATTTATAAATAGGGGCACCAGTGAGCTAAGTTCATCAGAGCAGAAACCATGAAAATATTTGTAGAAGAGACAGAGAAATCAGAGAGCTGAGTTCAGATTCCAGTTGAATTCATTGCATTCACTCACGTGCAAATACCCTTGGGAAAAGTATTAATCTGCCTCTTCCCTCCAGTTATGGGTTAAATAACAGAACAGATTGGGTTCTATAGCCTTGGCTGGTAGATAATCTACTGCAGAAAGCCATGTCAACCTACTGCGGTATAATATTCTGCCCAGTCAGTCACATCTCTTTCAAGACATGATCGCCCAAAGCGTGTATCATGTATGGCACTTAACTGACTGACTGATTTGTTATTTTAATTATTAAATTGTTTTTAAAATATGAGTATTTTGTATATCAAATATTAAAATTTTAATTTTTCCAAAAAAACTGTACCCCTTACCTGCTTGAACTTCTCTCACAAAATTTGGTTTCGATTTGTCAATACATGGCTATTTTAGAAGGTGTGACGTAGACAAACAAACTAATGGAAGTTACAGAATTTTATATATAGATTAAGTACTACAAAACGAGAAATCGGGGAGCTGAGTTCGAGTTTGAATTCCAGCTGAATTCATTGCATTCACTTACGCGCAAATAGTCTTGGGAAAGGTATTAATCCGTCTCTTCCTTCCAGTTATGGGTTAAATAACAGGACAGATTGGGTTCACAAAAGAAAACAGATTATTGTGCCATTACGAAAAAAAAAAAATGGGGGGGGACATTAAATATCTTTCTGATATAATCAAATAAGACTTGTTATATATTAGATGAAGTCCCTATCTTTTTCTAGATTTTAAATAATTCAACATTTTTGTTACATAAACCAAATTATCTTATCAAAATTTCAAAGGCTAAAGTAGTATCGAGAGAGACAAGTTAAGAACTGAACAAATCTGATTAAATTATTTTTCATGCCCAATCTTGATAGAATTGCTCAGCTAAAACCTTATTCTCACTTTTTTTTTTAAACAATGGCAAAAGCAATAAAATAAATAAAAACCCAATATGAAGTCTTGCAAGTAGGCAACAAAAGAATTTAATGTATTTATAGTTAAAGGTTAACGCAAACAATATTTTATGACTAGTCATCTGCTAAAGAAAATAACTTTTACAAAAAGATTTAAAATGGGGCAAGAGAAAAGTTACAGCCAAATTACTGCCACTTCATTAATTGCAATGGTAATATGGATGTGCGTTGTGGCGCAGTCAATATCGGCTCGGAATGAGAAATCAGGGAACCGAGTTCAAATTCCAGTTGAATTCCTTGCATTCACTTACGCACAAATACCCTTGGGAAAGGTATTAATTCGTCTCTTCCTTCCAGTTATGGGTTAAATAATAGGACAGATTGGGTTCTATAGCCTTGATCCGCAACCAGTCTACTGCAGAGAACAATGGCAACCTACTGCAGGATAATCTTCTGCCCAATGAGTCATGTCTCGAAAGTGACATGATCGCCCAAGCATATATCACATATGGCACTTAATTGACTGACTGACTGACAATATAAAAGTTGAAAACATGATTAAGGCTTCTATTGGGCAGAAATAGGCAGTTTTATATTGTTATAAAGTAATAAACTGATCCCCCACTAATTATACTCAATATGATAATGTAATATAATCTATCTCTTCTACCTTCAGCTATTAGCCAAATAACAGGACAGATTGGGTTCTATAGCCTTGGCTGGCAACCAATCTACCGCAGAAAGCAATGGCAACCTCCTGCGGGATAATCTTCTGCCCAGTCAGTCATATCTCTTTCGAGACATGATCGCCCAAGCGTGTATCACGTATGGCACTTAAATGACTGACTGAATATAATAGTTCAGATCATGATTAAGGCTTCTACTGGTCATAAACTGGGTGATCGTTTTTCTATTGTTATGAAGTAATAAACTGATCCCCCACTAATTACTACTTAATAATATAACACATTTCTTCCCTTTCAAGCCATGAGTCAAATAACAAGACAGATTAGGTTCTATAGCCTTGGCTGGCAACCATTCTACCGCAAAAAGCAATGGCAACCTACTGTGGGATAATCTTCTGCCCAGTCAGTCATGTCTCTTTCGAGACATGATCGCCCAAGCGTGTATCATGCATGGCACTTAACTGATTGACCGACTACAAAAGTGAAGTAAAATGCTTTAAGAAACTAAGATGGCTCAGTTTTTGAAAAATTCAAAATAAAATTTCTTTTTCTACAAGGAAAGCATTTAAGTTTCATGCAATACTTTTTTCTAAACTAACATTACTTTTATTTTAATTCTCCGATCATCATTTTAAAATCATTAAGTTAGTAGTGAAGACTGAAATTAAAGAGTAAACCTCTGGTGAAACTTGAAATCACACCTCTCATCCTTCCGAGCCTGGTTTTCTATGGCAACACTTAACAGACAGACATGAAGACACATTTCATCAAACAGGCATGAAGATTTATTTTATTGCTGGGGAAGGAGTTGCAATGAATCAGCCTCAAACTGAACATCTCCATCCAATGAACAATTTTGTAATTGTATTTGATTTTGTACCCACTACTCTTGAACAATTTTTGTCAGTTTATCTTATTTAGGTCACTTTTCAATGCCTTTAGAGGTTTCACAAGCCAGCTAGCCTTCATGGTATGAAATTTATATATATATATATATATACATGAATCGTTCATTCAGCAATGAATTAGAACACTCTCAGCTATTGGGCATGTATAATGATAATATACATGCTAAAAAGTCTGCCTCCTTCTACCGAGCGCCCGTAGCTCAGAGGTAGAATCGCCAACTGACGCCAATTCAGTCGGGTTTCAATCCTGGGTAAAAAGCAATCAGCTGTCTAACCGTACTGATGAGCTGTGATACAGCAAAACAGATCTGTCTGCGGATGACTATATATATATATATATATTGTTAAATATAAGAGACAATGAATGTCTATTATGTTTAATCATGGGCCGTTCTAAACATCATATTTTGGCTTCAATTTCAGGTGAAAATAAAGACAAAAATTCTCCAACATTTGGATAATTTTTTATTAAGTTGGTTCTAAGCTTTCAGCTCACATGAGCCATCTTCAGAGAGGTTACAAGGACGTTAACACAAAAACATCCACCATCAGCGACAATATTATTTTGTGTTGTATCTCGTGAGCCAAAAGCTTAGAACCAACTTTATAAAAAAATGATCCAAATGTTAGAGAATTTTTGTCTTTATTTTCACCTGAAATTAAAGCCAAAATACGATGTTTAGAACGGCTCATGATTAAACATGATAGACATTCATAGTGTCTTATATTTAAGAGATTATGTTTAGAAAATTATCTGCTGCCTCGATACACTATATATATCTTGCCAACATTTTACTTTTTTTTTCCCCAAAATAAATGCTTCCTATATGTGTTGAATTTTGAAATGAGTCTGAAAAAACTTTTGACACATTCCATTTTTGCAGAAATGATGTACTTTAATTCAGAATCATACCCAAATTGTATCATGACCTAAAATTGCAATATGTTGGCAAGATGAACAAGATTTTTTCAAGCCAAAAATAGTGATTATGGTTCAGTTGCAAGGTGTATTTTTTTTGCTATCATTCCATAGAATATTTCAGATAATTAATTGAAGTAGATAGACTAATCTATCGCCCGGTTCACACTCCACCCACGTCTATTGAACAGGTGAAGAGGCTCATCCATTGTTCCCTGTTTAGGATGTGGTTTCCAGCTTTCTCTTTTCCAATCTTCTCACTTTGTTTTTTTTTTTTCAATTGGAGTAGATAGATCTATCGCCTGGTTCACACTCCACCTGTGTCTATTGAACGGGTGAAGAGGCTCACCCCTTGTTCCCTGTTTAGGATGTGGTTTCCGGCTTTCTCCTTTCCAATCTTTTCACTCTTACGTAGCCCCCTGCACTTCAGTGGCGTTACCGCCTTGCTCAGGGTGATACGATTAAAAAAAAAAAAAAAAAATTGCCAAAACATCCTTTATAAGAACATATGGGTTCAACCCCCATCACTGACAATATGTAGGACGTGCGTCTGTGGTGCAGTGGACATCAATTTGGAACGACAGATTGGGGAGCTGAGTTTGAATTCCAGTCTACCGCAGAAAGAAATGGTCACCTACTGCAGGATAATCTTCTGTCCGGTCAGTCATGTCTCTTTCGAGATATGATCGCCCAAAGTGTGTATCATGTATGGCACTTAACTGACTGACATTATCATAAGATGGTATTAATATTAATGATGATGATAATCATGAAGTCCTAGAAAATATTAATGCCGTCTTTCTGGAGAGAGGGATTTTTTATTTTGACATTTTTTTTCCAGACTTCATATTTCATACTTGACATTATTAGTACTGATCTTCAAATTCTGATAACCATTTAAGAATCTCTTCTAGATATTCCTTATGTTCTTCACTAGTTGAATAAAGACATTTTAGTATGATTGACGTCACCTTCAACCAATTGTGTTTGGTCCAAGGTGAGGGCATATAAAGGGTCAAAGACTAAGTGACATCAGTACTTTAGTGAAATTAGTCTTAATTCAAGTTTTAACAGTAACAGAGGCCAATCATTAGGATTTGTTTATGTTTATATATATATATATATATATATATATATATATATATATATATATATATCTCAGCATGCAGTGTGGGTATAGAAGAATCCAAAGGAGTATCCTGTACATACAGTGGTAGGATAACTCTCTAAGAGAGCTCTAAATATATATATTTATAAATACATATAGAGCAAATATAAGAAAAATTAAGGCAGACACGTTATTTCATGATAAATCAGGAGTGTGGGCCTATTTCAGGTGAACCATCATCAGCTTCCATCTTTATTGTACAAAGGATTTTACACGAATAAAAAATCCCTTGTACAATAAAGACGTGTAAAATCCTTTGTATAATAAAAACAGAAGCTGATGATGGTTCGCCTGAAATAGGCCTACACTTCCAATTTGCCATGAAATAACGTGTCTGCCTTAATTTTTCTTATATATGTGTGTGTGTGTGTGTGTGTGTATGTAATAAAACAAATTCCGATGTTCAAATTCGTTGAATGGCTATTTCTACGAGAAATTCCTTGTCATCAGTAATGATTTATTTCAATAAATAAAATTGTTGCTGATGACAAGGAATTTCTGGTAGAAATTTCTCATAGAAATGACCATTCAACAAATTTGAACATTGGAATTTGTTTTATTTTATAACTGGCTCTGAAATTTGAATAGAAATTGCATCGAGCCCTCCAACTTGATCAGTTTTGATATTAATGTAATTAATATTAATTAGGATCGGGTTTTTGGGATATACCTACCTGCTTTTCCTTAGGATTAAAGTTATAAAATTATATATATATATATATATATATATATATATATATATACATACACGAGGCACAGAAAGCACTCAAGGTAGATGGTTATTGAAGGAGGTAGTTGTAAAGACATACAAGAGGTTCATCTTTGGAGCATATGTAGGATAGATAAACAGTGGTCCACGAATTTAATAGGTTATTATTTTAGTGATTAAGGAAATATCCTCTCAAGAGGAAAGTACAAACTAACAGTTCTGGGAAAGAAGTTGCCAAAGTTGAACTTCTTCCTTACCAGTGGAATTCAAAAGGAATAACAATTGGTTAAGTGTGTATGTCACATTGTGGGTCTCAGCTGTTAAGGATAGAACTAAGAAGCGTAGTTCATTTGAACATCTATGAAAATAGTGGTGAAGTCGTGAGACACTAACAAGGTTTCATCAGTTGAGAAAAGAGTATGGGGGAAGTAATGGATAGCAGCTCTAATTGAGGAATCGGAGAGCAGAGTTCAAATTCCAGCCAAGTTCATTAGATTCGCTTGTGTGCTAATACCCTTGAGAAAAATATGAATCCCACTCTGCTCCTCCCAGCTATGGGTAAACAGAAGAATAGAATGGGTTTTATAGCCTTGGGTGACAACCAGTCTAGAAGAAGGAAAAAACCCTGAATTCAAATTGTGCCTGGAAGTGGAGCACCTTGCCCAGAGGATAAAGGGGGTTGTGTAGGGTCAGTAACCCTACCTGTAAAAAAAGACAAGTTACAGAAGCATAGACGACTTCTGCTCCACTGGGAACGACGGGGTTAGAAATTCCCTGTAGGTTATCCAGATTGACCTATACACCTGATGAAGGTTGGAGAGCACAACAGTTGTAGTAACAACAAAGAGGAGGACAATAGTTTGAATATCAGTCAGTTAAGTGCCATACATGATACCCATTTGAGCGATCAGGTCTCGAAAGAGACATGACTGACTGGTCAGAGAATTATCCAGCAGTAGGTTGCCATTGCTTTCTGCAGTAGACTGGTTGCCAACCATGGCTATAGAACCCAATCTGTCCTATTATTTAACCCATAACTGGAGGGAAGAAACGGATCAATATCTTTCCCATTGGGATTTGCATGTAAGCGAATTCAAGGAATTCAAACTTGGCTCCCCAATTTCTCGTTCCGAGCTGATATCTACTGAACCACAACGCACATCCCAGTTTGAATATAAGTAGCGTAAATAATTTTAACTCCTCTTTCTAGGAATTCAGACTAATTTTTTTATATTTAAATTATCGTTTATTTCCTTTTAGACTGTAAAATTAATGTTGACCTGACTTTGAAGGTATATGGTTTGTATTTATACTAATATCCTCATCTATTCTACCTTATGTCTCAACTGATCTTCTCTCTATCCCCCACTCTTCATTGTTTCGATTAAAAAAAATTACATTCACTTGTGTGCTAATACCCTTGAAAAAAGTATGAATCCCACTATTCTCCTTCCAGCTATGGGTAAATAGAAGGACAGAATGGGTTTTATAGCCTTGGGTGACAACCAGTCTAGAAGAAGGAAAAAACCCTGAATTCAAATTGTGCCTGGAAGTGGAGCACCTCGCCCAGAGGATAAAGGGGTTTGCATAGGGTCAATAACCCTACCTGTACAAAAGACAAGTTACAGAAGCATCGAAGACAACAAACCAACCCAGAACAAAGTGCAATGGTGAGGGATTGTTGATAGCTCATTACTCCCAGTGGAGCATAAGCTAAGAAGTCAGTCAGTTGAGTGCCATATGTGATACACGCTTGGGCGATCATGTCTCGACAGAGAGAGAGACATGACTGACTGGGCAGAAGATTATCCCGCAGTAGGTTGCCATTGCTAAATTCTTTTTAACTGTCAAAACTGGAAAGTAAGGATTGGACAGCCCCAACCCTAACCCTGCCAAAGAACTGACCATTTTTTTTTTTTGCAGCATCTTTAACAATGGGCCATATGTACAAATTCCACTTGAATTATCAAACGAGGTTTAATCCCAGTAGACATTTCAGGCAAGAAATCCTATGATGACTACTCATCATGATTGGAGAAATCTCAAGCGATGGTCTTTACCTCTCTAAACACGAATATACCGCTACATAATAGTATTCAAATTTCTTGGTTTCACTCTTCTGAGGCTTATTCTTTATTTCCGACTTGGGCCACTTAACAATTATAGAACCATAATCTGTGATTTACAATATAAAGCAAGAGAAATAAGATAGAAAAAATAGAAGTCAATCGATTAATGATAACAAATGCTTTGCAGGAGAAGTTTGAATACTATTACTTCATGCAAGAGGTTAGTTAAACTTTAATTAAACTGTTGTCACATTACCCAGAAGACAGGTTATTTTTCATTGGAGAAGAAAAATATTTTATGATTCTATTCTTCAGCCAATTGGCAGCAACCATAACCAGGGAATAAAAACTGAAACACACCAAATCAAATCACAATCTAAATCTAAACTTATTTATAAATGGAATTTTGTGTGTGTGTGTGTGTGTGTGTGTGTGTGTGTGTGTGCGTTTCCATTAACTATAGACTCCGAAACGGCTGAACCGATTTTCTTGAAAATTTACACAGTTGTACTATAAGTGTCTGCGAGTGTTCTTAGCTAGGTTTTGTGTCGAGGTACCCCCGATAAATATTGATAGTCGAAAAAATCGGGTTATAGAAGGAGTGGTCCGATTTTAATCAAATTTGATACACTCATAGACAAAGACATAAGAAACGATATTCAGAAGTTTCAAGGTTGTAGTTTTTACAATAGTGCAGAAAATAGGTAATATATATATATATATATATATATATATATATATAAAAAAGGTAAGATGTTTGTGTGTGTGTCTGTTTATCTGTCTGTATGTCCTTTATACAAATCCACAATTTTTATCCGATTCTCACCAAACTTCACACAAATATTCTTTAGGCTGAGTCTGAGCTCCAGGACCATGAATTAGTTTTAAAGCTTTCATTACACCCGAGCAATGCCGGGCTATACTTTGATAAGGTGTTTTTTTCATTTGATTTTTTTGTCAACACAGCAGAAAGTAAAACTAAATAAGGAAAAGGAAGTCTGATTTCTCATTATTACACGAAGTGTGTGTGTGTAATTGTGATAATGTTTAGAACCAAGTTTATTATTTTTTTTTTCAGTTGTCTTACTGATAAAATGCATTTTGGCAAGCAGTTTTTTTTTTGTAAAGTTCTCAATATTCATGGTGGAGATGGAGCGTTGATAAGAACAAACAGTTTGTTACTTCAACTGAACAGGTTCTTGCTGACATCATAACGGTGTTCTCACAAAACTTCGAAGTTAGCATGAATCTGCTCAGTTAAAATGACAAACTATTTGTGCCTTATATATATATATATATATATAGATAGAGAGAGAGAGAGAGAGATGAGATACCAATATATTTTTATATACCAAGAACAATATTGGGGAAATTGTATGACAAAATGTAAAAAATTTACTTGTAATACGTTTCTTTTTCAGAACTTCATTGGACAGAATTTGTTATGTTGGTATGACTATGCACCTTATGACAAAAAAACCTGCTTGCCTAAAATGCCTTTCTATCAGTAAACTATAGAAAAAAAAAGAAAAAAAAAGCAATTTTGGCAATAAGCATCATTACAGTTGCACACACACACACACACACACACACACACACTTTATATAGTGTTAGATTGTAATGACACTTATTGCAAAAAAAATTTTTTTTTTTACATATATATGTTATCCTATGAATTGAATATATGGATCAAAATCCAACAAGTTGAACAGAATAAGTAAAGAACAGGTAGGAAAAAAGTGTCTTTAATCTAATGTTTCACTTTAACAAGCTTCTTCAGAAAATTTTTTTAAAGACGAATGAGTTAAAAAACTTTAAAAAAAATTTTTTTTAAACAATCTTTTAAAGATTAAGGTTTGATTTCAATGTCACATGTAATAAAGCAATGGATGAATATTTTAAATGTAGAGGAGAAATTTATGTCTGTTTAAATGCATGTGCAATGTGTAATAAAAGCTACTAAAAATATTATCCTGTCTATAGCACAACTCAGAGTTTCATGCACTATGCGATCATCAAGTGCATACTATATACTGACTGTTCCAGGATTTGAATTTTTGGTTCTCACATTGTTCATCGTAGTTATAATGCTTGGATACTATTTTTTAATTGTATAATTTAATTTGATTCTGAACTTAAACATGAAATCAGAAAGTAAAATCTTAAAATTCAAATTAATGGGCAGAATATTTTTAGGGCAGAAGTTATGTTTTGTGCCTTTGAGTCAAGGAGGATTACTTGTTTTTATTGTAGGGGAAAACGAAAGAAGTTAATAATAAAGTAATGTAAAAATGCCTACAGAAAAGAATCTATGTTAATCCGAGTCAATGAATTTGAGCAGAATATATATATAACAGCATACAGTGTGGGCATAGATGAATCCAAAGGAGTATCCTGTATATACAGTGGTAGGTTAACTCTCTAAGAGAGCTCTAAGCATATAAATACATATAGAGCAAATATAAGAAAAATTAAGGCAGACATGTTATTTCATGGTAAATCGGAAGTGTAGGTCTATTTCAGGTGAACCATCATCAGCTTCCATCTTTATTGTACAAAGGATTTTACACGAATAAAAAATCCCTTGTACAATAAAGACGTGTAAAATCCTTTGTATAATAAAAACAGAAGCTGATGATGGTTCGCCTGAAATAGGCCTATACTTCCGATTTACCATGAAATAACGTGTCTACCTTAATTTTTCTTTATATATATATATATATATATATATATATATATATAAAAACTTTTCATGTTATGTTATGATTTTTTTTTTCTTTTCAGGACATAAATTGTATAGAAATTGTCCAAATGTTTTGTTTTTCAGAGCACTTTCAGCTATACTTTTAGCTATTATTGAGGAATGAAGTTATGTGGAGTGTTTATGTATGTGTGTAAAAATCACCATCCTGACAAATTAGCCAGGGTGAGATACAAACCTAGGTTTTATGGTTAGAAAGACCATATTCTCATCACTCAGCCATATATATATATATGTCATCCGGAGACAGATCTGTTTCGCTGCATCACAGCTCATCAGCATCGTTAGACATCCGATTGCTTTTTACCCAGGATCGAAACACGACCGAATTGGCGTCAGTCGGTGATTCTGCCTCTGAGCTATGGGTGCTCAGTAGAAGGAGGCAGGCTTTTTAGCATGTATATTATCATTATACACACCCAATAGCCAGAGTGCTCTAATTCATTACTGAATGAGCAATGCATACATGCTAGAGTAGCTACTGTTTTATACTCGTTTCGAAAAACCCTCTGCATATATACATGGAAGGAAAAAGTGGTTGCAAAAAAACAAACTAAGCACATGAACATCAGCCAAAGAGATGTGGATCGAGCCAGTATGTTGCCCAAAGAAAAAACCCGAGACGAGTAATCAATAACAAAAAAGTGCTCAATACTTAAGCAGACCAGATTCCTTATTCCTTATATATATATATATATATATATCTACACACACATACAAATGAGCAATGAATATTCATTATTAATTATACTTTAGAACATGTACAAACTACTACAAAAATGTACAATTTGTTTTGACATTGAAAGAACGATATCTCATCAGGTAGGTAATAACGATGGTAATAAACGTTTTATTGAAAAAATTTAAAAAACACCACTTCGTTTTATTTTTGGAAATCTTTATGTATGAGGTAAAAAGATATTAAAAAAGAAGGGGGGAAAAAGGAAAGAGGGCAGGAAAGATGAGAAAACAAGAAAGAAAGAGGAAAGGGAAAGACACAAAAAGTAACAAAGCAAAAAGTAAAGAGGAAAAAGTGAGAAAGTGCACAGAGGGAAGAAAGGGGAGAGATGATGGAAATGGTTATGAAATAGAAATTTCAAACATTAGCCAGAAGTAAATTGCAGGCAGATATGGACATTATTTACATTATTTCAAACTAAATCCTTTGGCCTTTAAAAAAAAAAATGATGAAATCACATACACAAAGAAATTATTCATAAACATAAAAATGAACATAGAGAATATAAACAGTTTAAGGATCATCTATTCTGATAACTTATACAGTCTTATCTCCATTAACACAAATGCAATGGAAAATTGAGTTCATGCCTTTCCCATAATTTGAACAGCTCATTGTTTCCTGGGCCAATAACTTTGCTCACTATGTCAATAAAAATCAATTTTAAAAACAAACTGATTTTCAAATCTCTCCAATTTTTGTAATTATTTAAAAAACATTCAATTCTAAATTATTAAAATGTATTCTAAAAGAAAAATTTTTTTTGAAATAAACATATTTTTCACTGACCGATTAGACTTCCCAGCATCGTAAGCTTTCATCCACTTCACTAAACACGTTCTCTCAGCATGGTTACAGCTGACAACAACACCATACACATTGCTTGTTCCAGAATCTTAAAAAAAAAAAAATTTGTAAAAATAAAATAAAAAATAGAGGACCATTAAAATAATAAAATAATTATCATTCAAATATACAAATTAGCCAGGGTGAGATACAAACCTAGGTTTTATGGTTAGAAAGACCATATTCTCATCACTCAGCCATATATATATGTCATCTGGAGACAGATCTGTTTTGCTGCATCACAGCTCATCAGCATCGTTAGACATCCGATCGCTTTTTACCCAGGATCGAAACACAACCAAATTGGCGTCAGTCGGTGATTCTGCCTCTGAGCTATGGGTGCTCAGTAGAAGGAGGCAGGCTTTTTAGCATGTATATTATCATTATACACACAGGGTGAAACAATTAAAAAACAAAAAAATTTTAAACATTTTTTTTTTCATTTAGAAATAAAAATGTTAATCAAACCAAGGTGAAAACAATTGATTTCTTTAAATTAAAAAAAAAGAGTTTTGATTTGGATCTAATATTTACAAAGTGTTTAATAAAAATTAATATAGAATTTACCTTTTGCATCCAACACATAATCTCCAGGAAAAAATTCCAATTCATCTAAATGGTGAATAGGAAACAAATCTGGAGATGGAATACCTAATTCAACAGAACCATCCTGCAAAAGAAAGAAAAAATATATTTTCATTTTTTTTTTTTTTTAATTTTGTTTAATTTTTATTATCTTTTAAAATCTTAATATACAAGTAAGATCACACTATTTACATTATTAGAACTATTGTCCTCATCTTTACTTATGCTTATGACATTTCGACCATTGTATGTTCAGGTATTCTTCAGGTGCTAGGAATTTCAAACTGAACCCTTTATTACGATCTTTGGGGTTTATCATTCTCATTCCATGTTCAATGTCATTTCTGGTAGCCATGTAGCTATCTCATATTAACTTAACTCCTCTAAGTTATTTTATCATCACTGCTGTAGCCTGGTATTGAACTCACAACTCTTTGGATCAAGTTACTGGAACTAACATCTATATCCACTGAGCCATTGTCCTTGAGGACACATAGCACAGTGGATGTAGACGAAGGTCATGGCCCAGTGAATAGATTAAAAAGGCCAAAGCGTACAATGGCCAAAACATTGAAAACATGGTAGTAAAGATGAGGACAATAGTCTACATAATGTAAATAGTATAAATACTACCTCATCTCAGAAATACATACAAACAGAATGATCTATTATTAAACGTTGTACAAATGGCAACAAAGATGAGGGCAATAGTCCGAATAATGTAAATACTGTAAATACTACCTCATCTCAGAAATATAGACAAGTAAGACCAAGCAGAAATTTAGCAAATAAACACAATAAATGACACGCTTATGAATACAAAGAACTATATGTTAATTTAAAGTGGTGATTCTCAAATTAGACCTTTAGAAAAGTGGGCCTGAGAAATTTTTTAAATGGGCCTTGAGTCAGACCAAAAAATAGGTTGGCTTGAAATTACATCCCCATCCCAAACTGGTGTAAAATAATGAAAATGCACACTGCTTTATTTTATTTCCCGTCCTTTGCTTCTTGAAAAGGTTGTTCCATCCTATCTTGGTTTTCCCCACCAACTTGTTGTTCAAGGCAGGATTTTTTGTAGCAAAGGATATGCTCACAAAGAACCGTAATTGCTTGCAGATTAAAACGAAGGAGACGTACATAAGGCTGAACCACAGCTTGGGGCTTTAACTAGACAGACAGACAAACAGACAGCAGGAAAAAAAAAGTTGAGAAACATTGTCTTAGAAGACTAAACGTCAAACACATATATATATTTTTTTTTACACTTTTTCAGTCATATGCGTAATATCCATCCTTTGGATATCTTCAACTTTATCTATCAGTGATTCTTAACATAGACCATAAGGCCCAAAAAAGATGGCCTGAGAAATATTTTAAATGGGCCTAGAGAGTTTGAGTTTTGTTTAACAGCATATCAACCTTTGTGGATAGGGTTTTAAGATATTTCTTTTAATGCTCGATTATAGTGAAAAGGGGCACCTCGGCGTGGTGTAATGGTTAACAAGCTCATCTCGCTAGAATCATTATAACTGAGTGATGAGTTTGATCCTCATTGGGTACCCCCTACATTCGGCTGTGTGTCACATCTAAACTACGCTTAGAAAAATCACCTTCCTCCAAGTTTGGGGGTTGGGCACAGGGCTAACAAGCCTGCCCCATAAAAAACAGTTTGTTACGGAAACAGCAAAAATGCTGCCCTACACACCATTGGTTGTTAAGGAAAAGTTTGTTATAGTGAAAAGGTTGATTTAATCAGATTTTGATGAAATTTTTTAAAATTATTTTTTTTATTTTAGAAAACTGAAGATGTCTTCTAGTTTTGTATTCAAAAATGTATTATGGCAATAATGTTTTTTTCCCTTTAAAAAATGTGTTATAGTAATAATTTTTCTTTTCTTCAAAATGTATTGTCGTTAACATTTTTCATTCAAAAATGTGTATTTTTTTTTTATAAAAGTCTATTTTTATACTTTCATTGTGTTTTGACCCTAATTTGGGGATAAACTATTTGGCCAAAGTTGAGACCCTAACAGGAGCTACTACCCCGGGTCAGGGTGAACCTGGAAACAACAGCAATTAAAAGGTGGTTCTATGCTCTTCACAACCGCCCAATCAGAGGCCTTGCTGCCGGATGCAGTTTATTGTCATACCCAGGACTGGGCCTGGAGAGAGACGCCAAGAGCAGTGTAGTTGTTAATCAGGATGTGCCAAAGGAGACTTATAAAAGAAAATCAAGGCTTGCCCCATTTGCATGAAACAGGCTTGCTACATTTACCTACCTTTTGCTGAAATCTACCACTTTCTTTCTAATCCTATCTTCACCTTGACTCAAGGTGCATACAGATTTTCTATGTCCATCTTCAAGACTCAAGGCCAAATTTGATATACATACAATGATATAATAAACAAAAAAATAAATAAATAAAATTAGTAATTGACAGCAGGAAAAGTCACTTTCGTTTATCTCTTATGAAGTAGTTTTAAAGGCCACACAGTTATTCCCACAAAGTTCACACGAAGTTCTCTACAGTAACATGCAACAAAACTGGTCAACTATTTACAGCTTAAGCTCACCATGACACTACTGTCTACTTTGTCATTCACTGATTTTGAATCAGTGAATGACAGTTCTTCTTGTTTTGCTTGAAGCTTTTCTTTGAGCTTAGCCAGTTCATTTTTTTTTTTCACAGGCTGACTTTCTGAAAGTATTTGACTGTCAGCAGAGTCAAATTAACAGAATTTTCTGCTTTCAGAGCAAGGTCATCTGCTGATGAAGTCAATGATATATCATTTCCCAATCTCACATTTTTCTTATTTAATTCTTCTAACTGCTCAAGATCTGCCTTTCTCTTGAGTTTTTGTCTATCTGTCTGTGTCTCTTCTCTTCGCTTTGCTTTTCCGGGTACATTTCATACCTCAGTCTGGCCAGAGAGCATGAAACAATGAGAGGGTTGGTTATTGAGACTTGACACACCCCTCCTGCTGCCTTGACCTGGTTACAGATGATCCTCTGTGCTACTAGAGGATCATCCTTCATGTTCTCCACCTCTATTTCCTTGTTCACTGAGAATCCTCTCTCAACACTGGCCTGGCCATGAGAGAGTACCAAAACAGTCCTCACAACTTGGATCAGCCATGTAGATGATGAACAGTTGGTCAAGCCTGTCATCTTCACTTCTGTAGTTAAAGCTAATGGACTACTCTGATCCAATGACAGAGAAAGGTACCATATTGCTTCATAACACTATTAAAGTCTTCTTCCTTTAGTTTCTTGTGGTTCACAAGAGTGTTTAAAACACTTTTAATCTGTCTTCTACACTCCACCTGCTTAGCCTCTTTGGGCACCAGCTCAATGAGCTGATGCCCAAAGAAGCTAATCTGACCCAGATAAGAATAGGCTTCATATCGCAGGATTCCTTCCATCTGTGACATCCAAATCACCATTTTAAAAATTAGATATTAAAAAGATTAAAAAAAATATCAAACTTACTTGCCACATGACATTGACTCTAGAGAGTGTGTAGCAGACTTCGACAGGCACTTTTTCTCCCGATTTCAATTCTCTTTCTGGCAAAACCATTTTCTGGCGGGCTTTTCTACCCCGCACTTTCTTCATCAGCTGTGTTTTAAGGGTAGGACCACGATGAGCTGGTTTCTTCCGCCGTAATGAAGAACTGGAAGCGTTGGAGTGACCAGAAGTGGCAGATGCCTGATCAGATTCGTCATCATCATCTAATTCCTCATACTCCTCAAGGTTTTCTATTTCTTCAATATTAGTGACGATGCTACTCTGAGAGTTTCCAGGCTTCTTTTCATCCTGATCTTTTCCTGCAGCCATCTCAGTTCCATTTATGCAACTGTCTTCCTCCTCTTCCCCCCCAGTGGCTTTACTGCCGTTCCTAGCGTCAGTGAAGCCATTTGTCAATCCGGTGCAACCTTGTCCCCTATTTGAAACGTTCTGCCGAGTGTGATGTTTTGGTTGCTGATCAAGAATAACATCGGTATCTTTGATAATATAGTAAGCCTTATCACCAATTTGAATGGAGCTATGGTGAAACCAGTCTAACTTTTTCATTCTGGGGAAAAAAAAATTTTTTAAATGAAATCTTTAAAATAAAGTTTAAGAATTTTATACATTTAATCAAACACTATACAAATTAACTTTTCAGTTTAAGCCATAATGTTCTTTATCAAAATTTAATATAGAAATTATTTTGTTAATTACATTTACACTCAGACTAATGCTCTTTGTTATGATTACAAGTTTTCAGCCAATGTGCTCTCTGGCCTTCTCCAGGTGTCTGTCTGAGTAGCTTAAGTTTAAAGGGATCAGTCAGTCAAGTGCCATACGTGAAACACACTTGGGCAATCATGTCTCTTTTGAGACATGACTGACTGGGCAGAAGATTATGAGACTGGTTGCCAGCCAAGGCTATAGAACCCAATCTGTCCTGTTATTTAACCCATAAGTGGAAGGAAGAGACGGATTAATACCTTTCCCAAGGGTATTTACGTGTAAGGGATAGAGAATGAAAACAATTTAGCCCCAAGAATTAAATAAAAGGTTTAGTTCAAAATTCCCTGTAACCCCCCCACACACACACACCGAATTATAGACAATTGAAGAAGGCCAGAGAGTACAATGGTCAAATTGTTGCAATCATTAAAAACAAAGATAATGACATAAGTCTAACTGTGAATAATATAACATTAACTCCTCACCCCAGAAATTCAGATATACTAAAAAGATAAACAAAGATAAGGATACTAATCTGACTGTAAATAATGATAGTACCTCATCCAAGAAAGCCAAAACATTATGATAATAAAGATGAGGATATTAGTATACCTGGAAATAATGTAGGTGATAATTCCTCATCCCACAAATGCAAAACTATGAAATAGTAACAAAGACAAAGATAACAGTATGACTAAATGTAAATAATGATAATTCCTCATCCCAAAAATAAAGATGAGGATATACGTCTGAATGTAAATAGTGTAAATGGTGATAACTCCTAATTACAGAAATTTAATATTTAAAAGAATTTGTTATTCAATAATGTTCTTATCCATTTTTTTATAAAAATTCATATCCAACTAAATTATTTTGCTGGTAAAAGAAATGTTCTTTATCTTATTAGAGAAATAGTAATTAATATTTGCATAATTATATTCATTAAGATATACAAATACAGATTTTAATTACTAATTAAAATATATTTGCTAGCGGTACAAAATTTAAAGCAATAAAATCAATCGTGTTAAAAAAAATAAATTACTGTAAAGTAGCTGAAGTTGAAATATAATGAGGAAAGAGGGCTTGGAGAATCTAATACTCACAGAACATACAGAGGGAAAGAGCAACAGGGGAAAGCAATGCAAGACATACTTGATGGGATTGAGCAAGTGGATGGATGGCAGAGCAGGTTTGGGAGAGATACCAAGAGGAAAAATATTAAGAGCCACAAGTGATAGGAATAAGTGGAGGTCCATGACTGTTAAAATTCTAAAAGGACACGGCACATAAAAAGCCACTACCAGCGCTTTCTCATCAGAGGTCAATTTAGGACGAGGAATGTGCACTTACTAAAATGAACACCAAATGTTAAAAAGTAAAAATATGACAAGTACAGGAAAGTCACATTTAATCATAACAAAGAGATAGGCCTTACGGCCATATCACCATGAATACACACTGGTTCTCGCTTGATCACCAAAGTTAAGCAACATTGAGCCTGATCAGTACTTAGATAGGTGACCGCTTGGGAATACCAGGTGCTGTAAGCATTTAGTGACGGATGTGCGTTGTGGTGCAGTGGACATTGGCTCAGAAAGAGAAATCGGTGAGCCAAGTTCGAATTCCAGTTGAATACCCTGCATTAACTTAAGCACTGGTACCCTTGGGAAAGGTATTAATCTGTCCCTTCTCTCCAGTTATGGGTTAAATAACAGGGTAGGACTTGGGGACCCTGCTCTTAAAAACAAATCCCAATGAATCTTGATACGCAAAAAGAAAAAACTATTACTAGATACAAAACTTATATAAAAACAACAATAAATTGTTGAAAAAGAAAAAGCAATAAATAAATAAAATTTAGTTGGCAATAAATGACCCGCCAAGGTTGATATGCCATAAAAACAAAACAACCAACCAAATACAAAGAGATAGTTGGTAGGACTTTATGTATATAGATTCCAAGATCTTCAAATGAAATTCAGAATTACTCTTCCTTCATACTGAGAACATATTTTGGTTATAAAACTGGGGCACATTGTTGTTTTTTTCGGTTTTTTTTTACAAATATATATATATATATATATATATATATATTGATGAACCCACTGTATATATGCATCTGTGCAAATTGTCCACCTTACCTTTGTGAATACTGGCTGGGACATAATTGATCCTTGCTTCCAACCTTTGCTTTGAATTGGTAAATTACCCAATTAATACGATGGGGAGATAGGACATCCTTCCAGATCAATCTCAACATTGGTCAGGCAACAAAGATCATATATGGATTGGCAGACAAATAAGTTTTTTCACAAACAGGAAGCTGCCTAGCAAACTTTATGCTGATGTTGCCAAGGATGTGTTCTCAGTACTGATGAAGGATATTTCTGAATTTCATTTGGAGATGTTTGAATCCATTTATATTAAGTACTACCAGTCATCTCTATATAAGTAGAAAGAGTGATTGTTAGGCTCAAATCTAATTATAATGTAATTTTTATGTGTTCATTAGACTACAAATGGTATTTGGTGTTCATCTTAGTCATTGTGCATATTTTCAACCTGCAACTAAGCTCTGATAAGGAAGGGTTGGTCAACCAGTTCAGCTCTTTTTAGTTGTATTTAAATATTTAAATTACTTTATTGTATTTTTCCCTTTTTTTACCTACCTCACTTTTTTTGTTATTTTTTATTTTTACATGTCCATTTTTATTACTTTGATTTTAACTTAGTGAATTTTTCAATATATTAATACTAAACTACTTTCTAAAAGCTTACTTTTGATTTTATTGCAAAATATGTCCTAGTGTATATTTAAAAAAAAAACAAAACTTTGAAGTTAAAAACAAATGGGTGGTCCTAATTGAGATAACAACCCAAGTGAAACACTGTAAACATTTTAAATCAGAGAAATAAGCAAACTGTAATTGCTTGTTCTAAAGAATCAAGGAATAGCAATGAGATCTCACATTTTACCAACAACAACACAAACCTTCCCAGATCTTCTCTTTTAACAATTGAAGGGGGTGCATCAGTGCTGGATGCATTTTTGAAACCACAACATGACCAGTGGACTTCAACATCTTTGGTTTTCACCTTGAAATGCAAAAAACAAAAAGAAAAAATACTTAAAAAATATTTCAGATCGACTCAATGCAAATAAAACTCAACAGTGACTTTGCTTCATTGCAACCTATTTAATATTCACGTTTTATGATCGCACCATCAGAGCTGGTTTTTATTTAAACAAATACTTTTAAATAACCAAATGTAAAACCAAATTTCATCAAGTATATATTCTTACATTATAAACATGTACATCCCTCCTAACACCCTGCCCTTTTTTTCCCTATTCTCACCCGAAGGAGCATTTGGCAACAGGTACATAAATTTAGAGGGTATAAGCAAACACCAAAAAATGATGAAATTAGTCCAAAGAAAAACCCATAGAATCTTTAAACCTCGCCATCTAACACAATTCTTGCAAAAACTGTAAAGGATCAAACTAAACAGAAGCATTTTATTGACTTATGAAACAGAAGATAAACATATGAAGGACTATATATATATATATATATATATATATTTTATTTAAATACTTTAATCCAAGCGTAAAAAGCAGGAAGGTAAATTCCAAAACCCGATCCTAATTAATATTAAATATTAAATTTTAATATTAAAAAATGATACAGGAGGAGAGCTCCATGTAATAAAAATTACAGAGCAAATATAAATTAAATTAAATTTTTTCAAAGATTTTGAATGCACATTTCGACATGAAATCACCTCAGCAACAAATGCTATCCCGAAACTGGAGATAATTTGAAGTAAATTATGTCTATTTTCTCTTTTCAACTCAGAGATAGAATTGTAAAAAAAATTAAAAAAAGGGGAAAAAATGGTATCGTCTGGGTTTGCAAAAAGGGGAAGAGGACAGAAAAGTAAACTGAACAGACAGCGTGTTGAACTGATATTAGGTTAAACAAAATGGAAAGGAGGTGTGTTATCCCTTTCGGGGATTTCATGTCGAAATGTGCATTCAACATCTTTGAAAAAATTTAATTTATTTTTATATATATATATATATATATATATATATAACAGTTATATGGCAAGCAACACAATTATAGAATATCAAACTTTATACAAGTCTACTCAAAAATGCTGAAAATTAAATATTTGCATGTGCAAATATCAGGTTTCACTTTGTTGATTTTGTTAAGCAGCATATCAACCTCTATGAATTATTTAATGCCAAAATCTAATAAATTTTATACTTTCAGGGGAAATTTTTTTTTTTTTTTTAATATAGTTCAAAGATATTTTTAGATTTTTTTATAATCATTTCACCCCAAGCAAGGCAGAACTGCCACTGGTGTGCAGAGGGTTACAGAGAGAGAAAAACCAGGATACAGGGAATGCCAAAGAACGGGTAAGAGGTGGATGGGATTTAGGGAGATGGAAGATGGCAACTGACGCTGCATTTTAACTTTTGGAGATTGTACAAATCCACCACTTGCATAAAAGACTGAGTGACAGATGTTCAGGGTTTGGACACCGGCAAGAAAAATGTATTGTGGGTAATTTTTTTTTTTTTTATATATATAAAAATGTATTCTTATCCATCTTTAGTGTTGTATTGTTGGTAATTTTATTATAAAAATACTTTGCTGGTACTTTTTTTTTTTTTTTTTTTTTTACTCAAAAAATAATTTTTATACTTTCCTAGTGCTTTGAGGATTTTTGGCCATATCTGAGATAAGTTCTACCACCCCAGGTAAGGGTGGGCATGAGAACAACAGCAATTAAGAGGTTGTTACACACTCCTCAAAACTTCCAATCAAAAGGTCATGCTGCTAGATATAGTTCACTATCATAACCAGCACTTCAAATATGTAAATAAATGCAGTTTATATCTAACAACAAATACCTTATATCTCACCCAACTTGGAGATAACTAATTTGCATATCCTACTTTAAAAGTAAATTTAAAATAACTTTTGTTATTAATCAACATTCTGTTTTTGTGATCTTAATCGTTTTATTTATTGGGATATATATTTAAAACTTATTTAATATTGCTAATGAAATGAAGCCATTTTATGCTCTGAAACTGCTAACTGCCTCAGCATTTTGATCACAGCTTGGAATTAAAAGAAAGTACGATATTTATCTGCATATTCACTTGAACAGGTAGAGTTTAAAGTGCAAGTTTATACTTACAAGGACGATAAAGAACAGACAATGATCCTACTTAACTGGAGCCACAAACCCCTAGGACTTATGAATAAATTAAATTTTAAGGAGCAATGATTTTTCACAATACAAGTCCAATTATTTAAACCATAGCTTTATGTCGGGGAGAAGAGATGGATCCATACCTTTCCAAGGATATACATAATGAAGAAAGGAGAAAGGTTGGAGAATTTAACACTCAAAGGATGTAATGAAGGCAAAAGGGCCAGCAGAAAGCAGCAAATAAAAGTGATAATAATGAGCATGTGTAAATGGATGACAATACCTAACTGGGAAGGATTTTTTTTTTTTTAATCATATCACCCTGAGCAAGGCGGTAACACCACTGATGTGCAGGGGGCTACATAAGAGTAAAAAAAGATTAATTAAAAGAGAGTGAAGAGAAAGATGAACCAGTCAGAAAGGAGCAAGAGAAGGATGGGAATACAGGTGTGATGACAGTTGCAAAGGTGAAGAGAAAGGAAAGGATATACAGGGTGGTGAAGAAAGAACTACAGTCAAGTGGTTAAGAGATGAGTATTGACATTGCATTTAAATTCCTTGAGCTTGTAGCCATTAGGAAAGCAAGAATAGGGAAGAGAGTTCCACAGGCGGGAAGTGCGAGAGAAGAAGCTGCAGGTGTAGAATTGTCGTCTGTATTTGGTTAATCTAACTGTGAATGGGTGAGACCCAGTTGCCAATCTGGTTGCACGAGTAAACCCCTGTTGCAGAGGCACCAGTGACTAGAGCTACAACAGAAGGAAAGCTGTGGAGAGTCATAATCACCTACTTCCGAAAGGAACTATAAATCAATGCTTCAATGCGAGAATGACACTTGACTAAAAAAAAAAAAAATAATATACAATCTCTCGATTAATGTGGAAATTCAAATAGTACATGCATAATCCTTGATTAGTGCAGAAAACAATTCTTCAGTTTAACCATAATGATTGAAAATTGATTTGTTTGAAAACTGATTAATTAAAAATTTCCTAAAATTTAAAAATGGCTAACTATTTTGTTTGTCAAGTATTACTTCATCTAAGTAAATACAGTAGTGTTGGAGAAAAAAAAAGAGGAGTTATAAAGAGTGTGAAGGATGACATCGTTTAAATTATGGAAAAATTAAAACAACACTGATATTTCATTTTAAAAATATATTTACCAAAATTACATAAAAATATCTTGAAATACTAAAGAGTAAATTGATTTAATAAAATTACCATTGGCTTCAATCATGGCCCCTGGACGATTTTGGAATCTCCTGCAACTCTTCTGGATAGTCTCCATGTTTAAGTTCCCTAATGCAACCATAATCCTTACCTTCAGATCATCTTTAGTGTGATGAGGAGTTTTATTAATCTCTCACTCAACTGCACTCCACACAGGGAGTTAAGTGGCCAGATGTAAAAGGTCTGGCTACCATCATTGGGTTCTCCTGCTTGTGTGGCATGGTGCAGAGTTCTGTTGCCAGATATAGAATCTTCCAGCAGCCACCCTCTTGACCGAGAGCAGTACAACCTATTCAAGGCAAGGATGTAGGCTTCTGTGTTGAGTTTGAGGCCATCACCAATAAATCCAGGAGTTTTTTTTCTTATTAGAACAGAGCAAGTTTTCCAAGCTGCTGTACCTTCATAATCACCATTAAACTCATCCAACTCCTAAATCCATGGCACTGTCCTCAGATTGTATTGAAGATTCTGGTGTGAATACCAAGCAGTACAGCATGGCACCACATTCCTGGTGGAGTGAATTGCATCATGGGTTTTCTTTTTCTAACAAATGGTGCCCAACTGACCCTACTATATTGTGCAATCAACATATCAAAAATAAACAACATATATGTGCAAAATTAAAAATATAAAATGACAACAATTTATCCTCGCCCTTTATGAATAGATAAGTTTTATAAAACAAACTGATAACAAAAATACGTATTTTAACGTTTTAACATTTTTAGATACAAAAACTCATATTTATAAAAAAATTAAACCTGAAATGTAAAAGATGCACACATTTACTATGGAAAGATTAAAATTAATTTTTTCAGGTTAAAATACTAATGAGAAAGATATTTGAAAAAAATCTCCAAAAGTAGAAAAATATACATAACATAGTTGTGTACTATTAGACTAGCTACTTAAACCATACATCACTGAACTATTTTTTAAAATTTTACTTTAAGCATTTAGCATTCGAGCCTTTCGGAAACACGAGCAAAAAATTTAGTGAAAATAAAAGTGAAGTTACACAAAAACTCGAAAAACTTATTTCGTTAGAAGGAAAAAATTAAATCGTAAGAGTGAAGATAGTGTATCGAAATCAAAATAGGCCTAGAGCACAAACTAGACAAGTTAAGAGTAAGAGGAATTTTTCAGGGTCATTGAAGAATTTAAAGGAAAATGTTTCAAAGCAAACCCTAATGAAGACAGAAATTGACAAATCTGCAGAAAAATTTAAGGGGTAATTTCTTAGTACCATCATTTATATGAAGAACAGAATACCAAGTGGCAAACCAGTTTAAATAAGATTTTCATAACAAATCAGATTAATAAACATGAATTCATAGCATTTTTATTGTATCATATATATATATATATATATATATATATATATATATATAAACCGTGACGAAGTAAAGTTCAGACAGTCAAAAGCTTCTCTGCCATTCTGAAGATGAGATTTTAATCTCGAAATATTAATGTAATAAATAGGTAATACAAACACTTCCTTACCTTCCTTTATTTCACTCAACGCATTGTAACAGCCTTCAAGACATAACCCATACAACTATTTTACACAATGCTTCAAGCAAATTACAAAACTTTACTATATATAAGCAGATGACTATTTACGCTCTCACACCCTGATTGAGCACTCTGAAAGAATGGTAGACTTTGAAAAACAGTAGCTACTCTGGCATCTACGCATCGTTCATTCAGCAATGAATTAGAACACTCTCAGCTTTTGGGCGTATATAATGATAATATACATGCTAAAAAGTCTGCCTCCTTCTACCAAGCACCCGTAGCTCAGACTGACACCAATTCGGTCAGGTTTTAATCCTGGGTAAAAAACAATTGGCTATCTAACCGTACTGATGAGCTGTGATACAGTGAAACGGATCTGTCTGCGGATTACTATATATATATATATATATATATATATAAGTTATAGTTTAGAACATGCACAAATTATAATTTACTAAAGTGTATATTTTCTATCGACATCAGAAAAATAATGTCTCATCAGGTAGTTAATAATGATGGTAACATACATTATTTCTTAAAAGAAAATTAAAAAATCAAACTTCTTTATTTTTGTAAAATTTTTTTTGTGTACGAGGTAAAGAGGATAGAAAAGGTGGGAAAACAAAAAAAGAAATAAAAAAAGGGGAAAACAAAAAGGAAATAAAAAAAAAAGGGGAAAACAAAAAGGAAAAAGGAAAGAGAGATGCAGAGGAAATAAAGAGCGTTATACAGAAAATAAAAAAAATAATACAAAAAATTCTTTCTCTCCTGTTTTCCTCTTTGCTCTTCATTTCCACTTTTTTATTTTTTTTTTTAAATTTTTTCCAAACAAAAGAGAAGTGATAATTTTTTAATTTTCATTTTCAAAAATAACATCTATTACCATCATTATTAACTACCTGATGAGATGTTTTTTTTTTATGTCGAAACAAAATGTACACTTTTGTAGTAAATTATAATTTTTACATGTTCTAAACTATAACTTATAATGAATATTCATTGCTCTATTTCTGTATTGAGCACTGTTTTAAATTAATGTTTTGAATGTTGTTAATACATTCTTCATTCACTTGAAGATATATATATATATATATATATATATATTTCTACAATTTCAATACAAAATCTAAAATGTTTTCTAAATTATATTACTCTGTTAAATTAAATAAATAAATTTAACATTGAGTTCTTTTGAATTTTTGTCTATCGGAATTTACCAGACCTATATACCAAGTATTCTACGTTTTTTTTTATATATATATATATATATATATATATATATATATATATAATTCCAGGTGAAGAGGACTCAAGGTTTTTTATTTTGAGTGCTCTGGCATTTATTTTATTATGAACAGTGCTCAATATAATGAGTATCATAGAGCTTAATATAATTATATAGTTATGAATTAATTGTACATTGCGACATGGAAATATCTATGTTTCGAGATAGATTCCCATCATCAGGCAATGTTGCTGTTGGTTGTGCAGATGATTTACATTTAAATGCAAATCATCTGCACAACCAACAGCAACATTGCCTGATGATGAGAATCTATCTTGAAACATAGAAATTTTCATGTTGCAATGTACAATTAATTCATAATTATATATATATATATATATATATATATATATATTTTAATTAAAAAGTACACAAGTTAGAAATTAAATGTGAGTGAGACTAAAATTTGATGTACAAATTGGTTCATTTCATATACGTTATTATATTCGATTAATGTGTTTTTGATTAGTGCATATCTTTTAATGTACACATTTACCCACACTAATTGAGGGATTCCCATATATTATCTCTTTGACAGTAGATAAGCTTCTATATAGACATCCTTTAACTTCTTGGATCTGAGGTATTTTTTTTATGTTATGTCATATAAGCTGGTTAATTGCAACCATTGGTTTCACTACCGCAATTTCCGATTTGTCTTTCATCACCATCCAGTTCACTGCTAAGAGTAATACCTACAGCCTTAAAAAAAAAAAAAAAAAGACATTACATTTTATCAGCTATTCTCCAGACATTCAGCTATCGTTTGTGAAATGCAACAAACTATACCAATAGCAAGAAATTAATCACTTAAATCAATTGCTTTCCTATTGACATTAATTAAAAACTTCAAGCAACAATGATTACAATTTTTGTACCTCTTCTACAACCACAATCACATTCATGCGTTGTTTACTATTTGCAGTCGTCTTATTGTAAAGATGAGTGCTGTGGATCCATTCAACATCTCGTAAATCACCCATCACCCCACGCAGTTGCTGCCCAGGATAGTAAAAACGATTCACAAATTCCGTGTGCTGAAAGAGGAAGGGGAAAAAAATACATATTTTAAGTGACATACATAAAACAAATCCTAAAATTGATTATTTGGAATTTGTAGAAATAAAGAATGAAAATTAGATAATCAATATCTGATTCTAACAAATTGATTACATTTGTCTGTTAATGGATTAACAAAATATCAGATGTAATTTGTAATTTTTGATTAACATTTTTTCTATCTTAAAATGTTAGAAATGGGGGTGATTCAACACTGAAAAAGTAGTCTAGCTTGTCTTAGATGTAAATACCAGTTACTTCGGCAGACTATTTCTACTCTACATTATTCGCACTGTTCAGACGGTTTTCCTCATCTTCATTGCCATGTTCACCACATTTCGGCTATTATACGCTTCGGCCTTCTTCACATGCTAAGATTGGTTGGTTGGTTGTTTTGTTTTACAGCGTATCAACCCATCTTGGGTCATTTAACACCGAATCAAATTATTAAAAAAATCGAACAAAAAGTTAAGAACAATTTTAAGAAGTTTATATATAAAAGACTTACATATTTAAACAAATTCATACATTAAAAAAATCGAACAAAAAGTTAAGAACAATTTTAAGAAGTTTATATATAAAAGACTTACATATTTAAACAAATTCATACATTTAAGAAATTTATATATCTAAAACATTTTAAATTAATAAAATATTTTATAAAATGTACATATTTAATTTGGCTGTTTAGATTTTATGGCATACCAACCACCACGGGTTACCTAAAGCCAAATCCAGTCTACGTATATTGTATGTGTATATATTACATATACAAGATTTGCAAACGTACATTTGGTAGAATTAAGTTTTGGAATAAATAGCAACATAGTAGAAATACATATATCTATATGTGTGAGATAGTATTCAACCAGTCATATTTTTGCGTACATTCCGATTTCTTTTTAAGAATTTGAGTATCCTGCTTGGTCTCGTTTGCATAAATAGTTTTTTTTTCAAACTACTTGTTTGGTAATATTTCTTTCGCACTCTATTTAAGTTTGTGCACTCTAAAAGTATATGTTTGACACTTAATCTTTTTTGACAGCTGGTACATATTGGGGATCCTGTGCCTCCCCAGTAAATGATGGTGCATGATGTAGGTATGGCCTATCACATGCTAGTAATTTTGAACTGAACACTTTATTTCAATTATTTGGGGTATATCATTCTCATTCCATGTGCGATGCCACTTCTGGCAGCCATGTAGTTATCTCCCTTTTAACTCAACTTTCTAAGTTATTTGTTCACCACTGCTGTAGTCAGGTATTGAACTCACAACTCTTTGGATCAAGTCAATGGAACTAACCAACACCTATTTACTATCTAATATTTATAAAGACTGACATGTTGTAAACATGGCAATAAAGATGAGGAAAATAGTTTGGACAGTGTAAATAATGTAAATACTGCCTCATCTCAGAAGTATAGACAAATGTTTCTATTCTATACTTCTAACATCTCCATCTAAACTGAAATTTTATTTACTATTTTTTCCTTCAATAGGAGTAGATAGGTCTGCCTTTCAGTTCACACTCTTGTCTTTTGAACAAGGGTCGAGGTTAATCACTGATTTCCTGTTTAGGATCAGGTTTCCAGTTCCTACCAAAGTCTTCTCATTCTCGTTCACTCCCAGTAGAATCTTAGTGCCATTATCAACTTGCTTGGGGTGAATTTAAAAAACAAGAAAAAAAACTTTAGTTGCTTAATTAACAGTCAGTTAAGTGTCATACATAATACATGCGTTGGGCGATCATGCCTCGAAAGAGACATGACTGACTGGGAGTAGGGTGTCACTGCTTTCTGTGATAGACTGGTTGCCAGCCAAGGTTATAGAACCCAATCTGTCCTATCATTTAACCCCTAACTGAAGGAAAGAGACAGATTAATACCTTTCCCAAGGGTATTTGTGTGTAAGTGAATGCAAGGAAATCACCTAGAATTTGAACTCGGCTCCCTGAGTTCTCGTTCCAAGTCGATATCCACTGCACCACAACGCACATCCGATTATAATTAATTAACCATCAGTCAGTTAAAGTGCCATACGTGATACACGCTTGGGCGATCATGTCTCAAAAGAGACATAACTGACTGGGCAGAAGATTATCCCGCAGTAGGTTGCCATTGCTTTCTGCGGTAGACTGGTTGCCGACCAAGGCTAAAGAACCCAATCTGTCCTGTTATTTGACTCATAACTGGAAGGAAGAGACAGATTAATACCTTTCCCAAGGGTATTTGCACGCAAGTGAATACAATGGATTCGACTGGAATTCGAACCCAGCTCCCCGGTTTCTCGTTCCGAGCCGATATCCACTGTACCACAACGCACAATTAACCGTACAGATCAAAAATAATGTATAAGCTCTCAGCAAGATATTAAACAATCATCCCAAGGGGTAGCCAAACTTGCTATAATGTAAAAAGCCACATACAATAAAGTTAAGGTGTTTGAGAACTGCAAGACATGAACAAAATTTACACATCCATTTTTGTTACTAAATTTTTATATAAATATTAAGAAATGCATCTATGCAATTTTTTAAAGTTGATTTATTTTGGTTCCAGTAATCACAAAGTACCCATATCTAAATCTATCTAATCTAAACTTATTTATAAATGGAACTTTGTGTGTGTGTGTGTGTGTGTCCATTACCTACTGACTCCAAAACGGCTGAACTGATTTTCTTGAAAAGTCTGCAACTGTTCTTAGCTTGGTTTTGTGGCGAGGTATCCACAATAAATATCGAAAATTGATAATCAAAAAAATTGGGTTATAGAAGGAGTGGTCTGATTTTAATCAAATTTGATACACTCATAGACAAAGACATAAGAAATGATATTCAGAAGTTTCCGGGTTGTAGTTCTTATAATAGTGCAGAAAATCGATAATATATATATATATATATATATATATATATATATATTAAGGCAAGATACGTGTGTGTGTCTGTTTATCTGCCTGTATGTCTGTATTTTTTCAGCCCTTTTATTTTAGTTTTTGCTTCGGGTTTGGCTCTAAGTAGGTATAATTGTAGTTCTTAGTCTCAGCCATGATACCATTTACTCAGGACTTATTTAGCCTTCAAAATTCAGTTTACAACGAAAAAACGTATTTGATATCAATACCAGGAATGGTAAGGTCTAGCACAAAATAATTTGGCACTTTTTCCTAACTCATGAAGGGGAATATTTGCACCAAATTTCAAGTAATTTGGTGTCGGTGGGTGCAGATTTCAACTTTTTGCTGGTGTTTTTTGACATGGAATGACCCTTTAATACATGCGTTGGGCGATCATATTGGCAAAACAAACAGCAAAATATTTCACCTACTGCTTTGAATAACCCAATGTCCATTGATTTCTAGCACAAAACATGTCTAGCTGGCAGAAGATTACATATTTGCCAGTGTCAAGAATGCAGTTTCTTTTCTGAAATAAATCTAAAAAATTTACATTCAGTAATTCTGTTTGCCATCTGGCATTGATAACCTTCCTTTGGAGCTGGCATCAGTCTGTCAGTTAAGTGCCATACGTGAAACACATTTTAGGCAATTATGTCTCTTTCGAGACATGACTGACTAAGCAGAAGATTTAACTACATCTTCCCTATCTTGTAGATTGTTTCAACCTTTCAAGCTGTACTTATGTTAGTATGGTGACGACCTTTGCTAGCGGAGGTCGTGGTATGATTCAAACCTAACACTGTAAAGATAACACTAATTAGCTGACTACCATATTTTATTCAACTAAGCTACCTATCTCCTAGGATTCTACCCATGGTCAAGACTGACCAATGTAGGCCTACCTTTAAAAACAAGGGACACAACCGTATATAATTTGAGTTTTGTTTAATGGTATATCAACCTCTGTTAGTTATTTAATGCCAAAATGTTAGAGTTTTAAGGTACTTTTTTAATGTTTGATTCATTCAAAAATGTCTTGTTGAAAAAGTGGAGTTTTAAAGTATTTTTTTAAAATGTCCAGTTATAGTGAGAAGGTTGATTTAGTCAGATTTTAATGAAAATTTTTTGTTTTTATTCTTTTTTATTTTAGAAAACTGAAATGTCTTCTATTTTTGTATTCAAAAATGTTTTGATGAGAATATTTTTTTTTCCTTCAAAAATGTGTTACGGTAACAATATTTTTCCTTCAAAGATGTATTCATAATAATTTTCTTTCAAAAATGTATTCATAATATTTTTCCTTCAAAAATGTATATTTTTCTATAAAAGTCTATTTTTATGTATATATTTCTATAAAAGTGTATTCTTATACTTTCATAGTGTTTTTGACGCTAGTTTGGGGGATTAACTATTTACCCATAGCTAGGACTAACAGGTGCTACCACTCTGGGTTGGAGTGGACCTGGGAACTACAGCAATTAAGAGGTGGTTCCATGCTCCTCACAACCTCCCAATCAGAGGCCTTGCTGCCGGATGCAGTTTACCGTCATACCTAGAACCACAACCATATATAAAAGCAATACAAAGTTAGACGACTCAAGCAACCAGACTCAACAGGAGTTTGTACCCGAGTTTTCCTCGTGTATTATTGTTTTTTTTGTTTTTTTTTTATATGGCTGATGCTCGCCTTCAGGAGAGGACCACATTGCACCTTCTGCTGACATCAAATGGAAAGATTATATTGAATAAACTGCAAAGTCTGATGGTAAGTTTTTTCTCTGTGTTATGCTAGGCAATTTTTCTTGTCAGTATCTATTTTACATATTTCTAAGTCTACCATTTGTCCTTGCTTTGAATATTGCTGCCATATATGATCTGGTGCTCCTGCAATATATCTAGAGATCCTTGATAAAATCCAAAAGAAGAATCTGCAATGTTATTGGTCCTGACCTGGAATCTTGGCTTCAGCAACTTTCACACCACTGTAACAGCTTCCCTGTGCCTTTTCTATAAAATCTTTCATGGTAATTGTTCTGATGAACTTTCTTCAAGGGTACCAAGATTTTATGAACTTCAGCAGAGTATTAGATTGGTGACAAAGTCTTATTTTACAATTGAAATGGTTAGATATAGACGTAACTTCCATGCTAAGAATTTCTTCTCTTGCACATCTCGCTTGTGGAACTCTCTTCCAGCTTCTTGCTTCCCAGTCAGCTTTGACTAAATGCAATGTCAATCATTATCTTGCATCTTCTTAATTCCTGTTCTTTTATTCTTCTCTCTTCTTAATAGTAGCTTTTTTTCTCATATTCTCTAACATCTCTTTGCATCTTAGTTGTGTTATTGCCTTACATGGAAGTGAAATGACTATAATAAAGAAAACATGCACATTTGTTATGTTTATATCTTACATTTTTATTAAAGTATTATCAACCATCAATATTTTTTTTTACTAATATTTCTTTTATTATAATTTCTGTTACTTTTCATCATAATCACAAACACAACTGTGCTGTTTGTTAATGGCTTTAGTTGCAATGAAAACAAAAGTTGAAATTAAAACAAAGAATAAAAAATAGTAAGGTTTCACTTAATAAAAATCAATGGTTGATAGAGATTCTTCAGTTCATAAAAATTCGAGATAACATCATTTACACTATTCACATTGTTCGGACTGTTGTCCAAATCTTTACTGCCACATTCATGATGTTTCAGCCATTTTATGCGCTTGTCTTCTTCAGGCGATATATGTTGGAATTTCGAACTGAACCCTTCATTTTGCCTACCAAGGTTGAGTGTTCTCATTACAAGTGTCATGCCTTTTCTGGATATCCAAGTTATAGTTATTTCTCTTTAGTAACTCAAATCTCTAAGTTTTTTGTTCACCTCTGCTGTGGCCAGATCTTGAACTCACAACGAAACATAACTTCTCGAATAGGACAAAAATAAAAACAATAGTCTGAACCATGTAAATAATTACAATACCTCATCTCAGCTAATCAAACTGAAAAACTTATTTGTTGTTTTTGATTTGTTTTGTTTTCTTTAAAATCATTTACACTAAGAAAGGTAATGAAGCCACTAAGATACAAAGGGTTACTGAGTGAAAAATACATGGAGGAGAAAGGACAATAAGAGAACTGGATTCAAAAAGACAGAAGAAAACAGCCTTTAAATTTTGGAAGACCGAATTTACAAATTTAACTGTAAGGCAAGAAGCTGGAAGTTACTTTCATTGTTTTAACTTTTATCTAACTACACAAATTGAAAGCAAAAGATGTTTTTTTTCTTGTTTATACAATCAAAATTTAAACCTTTTGACTTTTGTACAAACAATTTCTTTTAAGTTTTACATAAATGATTTCATGATAGCTTCAAATAAACACTACTCTTTAGATCCAATATATTTTGAAACTTATTTTTTTTTAAGGAGAGAGATAAATGTGTCCCAATAATATTTACAAAAATTAACTTAAGTGATATTGTCACGAGGATGCATTTATATACAATAATAATAATAATGATTAAAAAGCTGTAGTAACGGATTTTATTGAGTCCTACTTGTTAATATAAAAAAGTTTTAATTCATGAAGTAGTCGTAAAAATACAGAAATTAGAAATAGAATGTTTGGAAGATGCTAGAATATTCCAATAAAATCGAGAGAGTTCTAAAAGCTCTAGAAATATGCAAATTAGGTGTTAGCTCCTATAAAAACAGGTTTTGGGAAGAGAGTAGTTAGTTGTTAACCCTCTAGGGCCATTCGTATCATATTAGTGGGGGATCTGTTTATTACTTCATAACAATATAGAACTGGTCGGCCACTTTATGACAAGTAGAAGCCTTAATCATATTATATTATTAACCCTCTAGGGCCATTCGTATCATATTTGATACAGTATGAAAACAAGCCTTGAAAGAAATATTTTCCTGAAAAATTTTTTAAGAGAAATATTTTATAAATTTCAAATGAAAGCAGTACTGACTGCTCAGTCAATGAATACCAAATGTTTCCTTATAGGGAAATACCAAATGTTTTCTTATAGGGAAATACTGTATCAAATATGATACGAATGGCCGGAGAGGGTTAACAGGATTTGCTGATGTTATCAACTCCGGTTTGATTCAAGGATTTATATCCAGTAAAAAGAATCTATAAAAAGTTGTTGACCAAGTAAAACCTGAAAGAGAACCTCATGGAATTATATGGGTAAATAGATATTTTTGACTCTTTCATTGACCAAACTTAAAACTGTTCTTTACATACTCATTTAAGAGTTTCCAAAAGTAGCACTTAACTTCCTCGCCAACTTAACGAGGTAAAGATACTTGACACCTTACCTTACCTTCCCTTTCTCTCCTCTTAACACTCGTCAGTCGTAAACTATGTTTCTTGTTTTGAATGCAACAAAAATTGTATATTTGTAAATATTTTATTTGGTATGTTTTGTAAATTAAATATTTGTCTGTGATTTATCTCTGAGTTTTGGTTAATCATTTTTTTTTCCTTTTCTTACACTTAAGACGTAACAAAATATTCTAGGATCGCACCAAATGATTTAAAAATGATTTAATTTTAAAAGAATTTGAATGTTTCTTTTACTTGTATCTTGTGGTGCAGTGGATATTAGCTCAGAACAAGAAGTCAGAGAATCAAGTTTGAATTCCAGTTGAATTCATTGCATTCACCTCCACGCAAATACCTTTGGGAAAGGTATTAATCTGTCTCTTCTCCCTCCAGCTATGTGTTAAATGCTAGGAAAGATTGGGTTCTATAGCCTTGGTTGGCAACCAGTCTACTGTAGAGAGTAATGGCAACCTACTGCTTAAAAATATTTTGCTCAGTCAGTCATGTCTCTTTCAGGACATGATCACCCAAACGTGTATTATGTATGGCACTTAACTGAATGACTTACTTGTGGTGATTTTCTAAGCATAGCTTAGATGTGGCACAAAACCGAAAGTATGAGGCACCCAATGAGGATCAAACTCACTACTCAGTCGTAATTGTACTAGCGAAACAAGTTTGCTAACTATTACACCACGTCATGGAGGCCATTTCCCCAAAATTCATATTGCATACATTATCCAAAATTTTATCACAAAAAGCTTTAAAATTTAGGAAGAGCACAAGAAATTTCCTGCAAAAATTAAAAATTAAAGTTAAATAATGACAGCCTTCAGGTAAAATAAAAAGGTATTTTTAAAATACATACACAACTACTAATTCAAGACACTAAGGAGTCTTAGTTTTCCAATTTCATACAGGCTGAACAAAAATACTAAAAGTAATTCTATCCCAATTTAGTAAAAAATGACAGGCATGATTTACATTTTGATTAGTAGTACGCCTAAAATCAAACTTTCACTACTTTGGATCAGTGGAGTATCTGTGCACTTAGTATTTGCAAGTTAATTTTATCATGCTCTTTAAGTGGTAGAATGTTAATGTATTGGATAGGACACTTGTCTGTTTACCTCAAAGTCAGATAATTGAATTAGGAGGTGTTTTTTTTTACTGGTCAGGTCAGGCTGGCTGTGTGTATGTATGTATGTGTATGTGTGTATATATATATATATATATATATACACACACACACACAAGACTAGGATAGATTCTCTAGCTTTGAATGGCAAACTTCCTTCAGATGGTTTTGATTAAAAAAAAAAAAAAAAAAAAATTGTACTTTGACTACCATGAATAACATTCTGGCCTTGTCATAATCATTTGAGGTAAGGTTTGACAAGCCTCAGTATTTTGACAGTCATATGCAGAGAGGTAAACAGAGATCCTCCATCAGGCAGGACTCACTTTGCTTTGTGCAAGATTAAACCTTGTCTCAGCTTCATGTGTCATTAATCCCCACCCAGTTCTCATTTAAAATACTCATCTAATGCGCCCTCCAACTATTTATCGACATTGGTATCTATCTGTTACAAATCCTATAGAAACTATTCAAACTTTTACAGAGCAAATTCAACTTTTTTCTTTTTAACCATTCATATGACATGTTTTAGGTTAATATCTTGAATTCTTTGATTCTATCAAGCACAAAAATTCTTCCTGCTTCTAAAAAACTTTTCTGGTTCCTGATAATATATTTTGTGGAAAATAGGAAGTGAATTCTTACTTTCCCACATAAACAATTTTTTTTTTTTTTAATCAAATAACAAATGGACACTAAGTCAGGGTCTACTTTAGCATTGTGTTTAACAATTGAACAATTGGTGTAATAATGTTGGGCACAAAAACAGGGTTTAGTTTTAAATTATTCATACACAGAAATCCCTTGATTAATGTATTTTTGATTAGTGCACAGAATTTTTTTATACCAAAATTCAATTAATGCATGCATATTACTCGATTAGTGTGGTATAACAGTCTTCATTTTAACCATAGTAATTAAAACCTGATTTTTTTTAAATTTATCGATTAATTAAGGACTTTCGAAATGAGTAACTATTTGGTTTGTCAAGTATTATATCATCTAAGTAATTACAGTAGTGTTAAGAAAAATACGGATGGTTATAAACAGATTAATTTTATAAAATAACTGGTTAGTTTCTACTGAACCTTTCCATAGTAAATCACACATCTTCTATATTTCAATATTTTTTAAGAAATGTAAATCTCCGTATCTAATTAAACTGTCCATTTGAAAAAGAAAAAAAAACTCCTTTCATGGCCTTCAAAATAAACATGAAAAAAAAAAACATCAAAATACTAAGAAACTTTTAAGAGTCAAATATTCAAATATGTATTTTTATTATTGGTTTATATTATAAAATTTATCTATTTATAACCATTCATTTTTTTTAACACTACTGTAGTTGCCTGTTATTAACCTAGCTACTAAAGCCACAACTAATTCTTTTTTTTTTACTTTAAACATTTACATTATTTACATTGTTGTTCTCATCTTTATTGCCATATTCATGACGTTTCAGCCATTGTATACCTTCTTCAGGTACAACAGTCCAAATAATGTAAATACTACCTCAACTCAAAAATATAGTCAAATTTAAACATTTAGCATGCTACCCTTTTTGTAAACATGAGCAAAAAAATGACTTACTGAAGATAAAAGTGAAGTGGCACAAAACAACTTGAAAAGTTATTTCTTTAGAAGAAAAATTAGAAATAAGAAAGAGAGATGATATGCCAAAAATAAAAAAATAGGTCTAGAATCCAAACTAGATGAGTCAACAGCAAGAACTTTAAAGCTGATTAAAACAAAAGAAAAGTTAAAGCTGCTTCAAATTTATCACGTGTGCATATCACTAGAAATCAAAATGTAATCATGATTGAATTAGAAAGATTGTTAAATATCTGGATAGAGGATGGTAACCAGAAAAGAATTCCTTTAAGCACTGATTGTATAAAAGAAAAGGCATTAAGTCTTTTTTCAATCTTAAAAGTGGAAAAATTCAAAGACAAAAGAGTTCCATTCTAATACTGGGTGGTTTGAGGTGTTCAAGAAAAGAATTTTTTTTTTTTTTAAATCGTATCACCCCGAGCAAGGTGGTAATGCCACTGATGTGCAGGGGGCTACGTAATAGTGAAAAGATCAGAAAAGAGAAAGCCAGAAACCATATCCTAAACAGGGAACAAGGGATGAGCCTCTTAACCTGTTCAATAGACATGGGTGGAGTGTGAACCGGGCGATTTTAGAATGTAAGAATTACAGAGGAAGCAGCAAGTGCCGATAAGTAAATTGTGAAAAGAGGAGGTTATTCTAATGAACAAATTTTTAACATCAATGAGAAAGCATTATTTTAGAAAAAGATGCCTTTCAAAACTTTTTCTGGCTAGATCTGGGTGTTCTCAGCAGGGATATAAAGCTGCCAAGGATAGACTAATCCTATTATTGGCGAGAAATGCTAAAGAAAATTTGAAATAAAAGCCTATGTCGGTTTATTGAGCTCAGAATCCAAGAGCTCTTAAAGGCATAAAGAATTGCTGAAAGTTAATTCAGAAGAATTTACGAATAATGATCTCATATATTTGGACACTCAGAGAGCATATGGAGATACTGAACAATGTGAAGAAACCTTACCTATCCAGCATCATAAGATGACAAAGGAGGAATTAGAATTTTTCAGGGTCATTGAAGATTAAAAAAATGCTTTGAAGCAAACTCTGATAAAAGAGACAAATTTGCAGAGAAAAAAAAAAAATTTTGCAGAAAAAATACTTAAGGGGCAACCCACAATTTTATGAAGAATAGAAGATTACCATGTGGGAAACCACTCTCAATAAGGTTTCATAAAAAAGTGAAGTTGCACAAAAACTCAAAAAGTTATTTCTTCAGAAGAAAAAAATTAAACGCTAGTAATGTAAAAATTTATGTGGGTAGTACTAAAAACGATTTTATCAACACACGTCTTCATTAAATAATAATAAATACAGAAAAAGAACATTCCTATCAAAATATTATTAGTATCTAAAAAAAAAAAGAAGTAAAACATCCACATTAAAATGAAAATTTTTTTAACAAAGCTAGAATTTAAATCTTTAAACAACCCATGCCTCTTGTGTCTATAAGAAAAACTATATATTATTAAATTTCTTAAGAATAAAAATCTATTAAATAAACGTAATGAAATAAATGTCATGTATAAGCATTGTAAAATGTTCACCTTAGAATATGGTTAAAAAGATTCTTCATAAAAATAAAAATGTTCATTAACTTACATATATCTAATAATTTGTTTTATATGAAGAAAGAATAATAATTAAATAATTAAATTGATAGTTAAACTTTTAATAATTAAATAGATATTTTTAAAAAACGGTATTAGAATATAGTAATAATATAACAGATTTTATAAAAATAATAAAATTAATTTTTAAATAAATAATAGATATTAAAAAATGTTCTTTACAAATTAAGAGTTTTAGGAAAAATTAGAATAAAATGCATTCTGAATCGAAACAAAAATAGTATAATTATACTCAAAGGTCCCTTTAAGTCAGATCAAAACTATAAAATGTTTTTTCTTTTTTTCTTTCAAAAAATGATGAGATACAGAAAAAAAAACTAAGAAAATGAATTTGTAACAATAATGGATACATCAATGAAAATTAAGTCTAGACAGAGGTTTTGATCAACTGACACATTTGATGTTAAGATTGAAAGAAAAAATTATGTATTTCCCAAAAATTTTGACTTTTTTCAAATTTAAAGTGGATCTCTATTCTGATTAGTTAAATTGAACACACAAATTATTTTGTCTTGAGACTAAAATTTGAGGTACAAATTGCATATTTCCTATAAGTTATTATATATAATTAAGAAGTTTGATCAGTGTATATATTTTAATGTACACATTATCCACACTAATCAAAGGATTCCCATACTGTAAATTGAATACCCACTTTTTGTGCACAACTTTTTATGTTTCAGCTGTTACGCCCACCAGTTAACCACAGGTGTATATCAATCTGAGTAACTGACATGATTTCTGAACTGAACCCTTTATTTAATCTATAGAGGAGACTGTTCTCATTCCCTTGCTAATGTCTACAGATATCTCATCTAATTCTTATTTTTAGTACCGTTCATCTAGAGATTAAATTTGTTTTTGAAGCTGCTCCAAATAATCGCTTTCTAACTGTCCCCCGTCACAGCCAACTCAAAAAGACTGCCCTGCGTTCCAAAAACGCTCTTTTCCTACCTTGCGCACTCACACGAATTCTCAGAGCTCTGAGTGTTAAGAAAGTTAAATTGTCAAATACCCTGAGTCACTCCTAAACATGAACTGTGCACACAACTTTAGCTTTCTTCCTACCCAGCCGTTGTTCAGAAAACGGCCTTTTTTTATACGGCTTAAGGCAATGTAATCTGCATAGGAACAACAAGACGTTTTGTTACTTCGCGAGAACTAACCAACATCAAATAGCTGTGCACCGCCATGGTGGTTTTCTATTTGCAATTAACACGACGCACACGTGTGGACATTTCTAAGGTAGGTCATTTTTTTTATCACATCGCTGCTTCTTCCGACTCGTCTCTTAATAACAGAATTCCCTGCAGGTTACACATATCAACATACACCTGATGAATGCCAAAGTGTACATTAGCTGAAACGTATAATAACAAAGATGAGGAAAATAGTCCACAGGTAAGTAGTGTAAATAATTTTACACAGTAACATAAATACTTGGAAACTTTCTCTACCTGATCCCAAACATCATTAAAAATTGTCTCAATACTTTGGTGTGGTCTTATACCTAAAACTACCAAAGTAGATTGGTTTGTTTGGTATATTATTGACCCTGTTTTCATTTTCTCTCTCATCTGAATCGTTCACAAAATATAGACCCAACAATGGCTGATTGATGAAATGGTTTCACAACATGTAGGGGATCAAATGTCTGACAATATTTAGAGTAAAATAAGATTTATATACACTATTTCTATTCAGACTATTATCGTCATCTTTGTTATGTTTCAACCATATTACCCTCCAGCCTTCTTCAGATGTACATCAATCTAGGTAACATACAGGAAATTCTAAACTTAACCCTTTATTTAATCTATGGGGATAGACTGTTCTTGTTTCATTATCCATGTCTGGAGATATCATCTAGTTCTTATTTTATATAATACTGTTCAGCCACCAAGTGCAAATGCACACTGCCTGAGTGAATGTGAGTTCAATCCCAGGGTGGGACAATGTATACTTGCACTCAGTGGAAGTGGTCAAGAAACAGTACAAAATAAAGTAAGAACTAGACGATATCACTTTGAGAATTTGGTGAAATAGTGGTTGGGGATTCAATTCTTAGATCGGGCAGTGTGTACTTGCACGCAGTCGAAACAGCCGAGCAATAACTGAATAGTACTAAATAAAATAAGAACTAGACGGTGACATAGTGGTTGGGGTTTCAATCCTTAGATTGGGCAGTGTGTACTTGCACTCAGTGGAAACGGGCAAGCAATAACTGAACAGTATTAAATAAAATAAAAACTAGATGGTGACATAGTGGTTGGGGGTTTAATCCTTAGATAGGGAAGGGTGTACTTGCACTCAGTAGAAACATTCGAGCAATAACTGAACAGTACTAAAAATAAAAACTAGATGATATCCCCAAACAAGATCAGTGGAACAAGAACAGTTTACCACTGTAGGTTAAATAAAAGGTTCCATTCAGAATTCACTGAAGGTTACCCAGATTGGTATACACTTGAGGAAGGCCAGAGGACACAATAGCCAAAATTTTGTTATAACAAAAATGATGAGGACAATAGTCTGAAAATAAATAGTGTAAATAATGATAACTCCTTATCCCAGAAATTCAGAAAAAAAAAAATTATTTTCAATTTGTTTAAGTTAAGAGTCACTTAAAAATATTTCACAAAAAAGAGGATATTAAAATTCTAAGTAACGAGAGTATTGAACTTGCATATAAAATTCAGTTTTAAAAGTCAACAAATTTGTTCACGCACATCAATGCAGAGAGACATGTAGGCAAATGACTGTATATCAATTGCTAAAAACATTTCTTACTTATAAAACAATACTATAGAAAAGAAAGATAATTATGAGTTTTGAATAAGCTGAATTTGATACCAATAGCATTTTATGAAGTGTGCAAAAAGTTCAAAGCCTATGAATGTAAAATCTTTAAAACTCATGTACAAACCTTGCCACGTTTGTCATTGAGATCTTCAAAACTAAAAATGTCAACATCTTGAATTTCACACCTAGAGAAAAAAACAAAATTCAAAAGCCAACATTTAACATCAGAACAAAACTGCAAATTACAATGTCTCAAAATGGCAAACAAACAATAATCAACCAATTTTTTTCTGTTCTTTTCATAAAACCAATAATAAATTCTTAGTTATTCTTCTTTTTTTTTATGTACCATGTCCATTCAGAACATAGGTGATCATGGCCCACCACATCTTCTTGTCCCTTGTAGCTCTTAATAAGTTTTCTCTTATTTCTATCAGACCCTGTTCTGCAATCAATTTGTTCAAGTCCCTTAAGAATGTCACACACTACTTTCCTGTCTCTTTATATACCCTGTGGGTATCAGATTTTTCAAGCCCTCCTTCCTCATTACAGGTCACAGAAATTTCAACTGCCGTCTGTAAAACCACATGTCTGTCACCTAAAGTCTCTTCTTCATCTTTGGTTTGGTTGTTTTGTTTTTATGGCATATCAACCTCAGTGGGTCATTTATTGTCAACTGAATTTTATTTATTTATTGCTGGCAATACCTTTTTCTTTCAACAATTTATTGTTGTTTTTATATAAGTTTTGTGTCTAGTAATACCTTTTTCTTGTCAAGTATCAAGATTCATTGGGATTTGTTTTTAAGGGCAGGGTCCCCAAATCCTACCCTGTTATTTAACCCATAACTGGAGGGAAGGGATGGATGAATACCTTTCCCAAGGGTACCAGTGCTTAAGTGAATGCAGGGTATTCAACTGGAATTCAAACTTGGCTCACCGATTTCTCTTTCCAAGCCGATATCCACTGCACCACAACGCACATCCATCACTAAATGCTTACAGCACCTGGTATTCCAAAGCGGTCACCCATCTAAGTACTGACCAGGCTCAACGTTGTTCAACTTCGGTGATTGAGCGAGAACCGGTGCATTCAACATGATATGGTCGTAAGCCTTTTCATCTTTGAAGAGATTGTTCAGCATTTCAGGAGGGTAGATACTGCATAACAGTTCAATACTCTTTTCAATGAAATTTTTCTGTTTCTTATTACTTTGCTTAGCTTTTGGAATGCATCTTTGGCCATCCCAATACGACTTCGGATTTTGGTGTTGATATGCCAAATATAGTAAGGATATAGGGCATTCATGACTCTCCATGACTTCCTGTCATCTTTTACTCTAAGTAACTTGGTTCTATACCTCTGTCCTTGTTTTACAATACATTCACATAAAGTATGTTAGTCTTCTAGATCTCTCCCCACCCCCGTATATCCTTACCTTTCTCTCCACCTTTGTTATCACACCTGCATTCTCAGTTTCCTATTGCTCCTTTCTAACTAGTTTGTACTCCTCACTCTTTTCTAATTAATCTTTTTACGGTTATGTAGCCCCCAGCTCATCAGTGGCATTTCCTCCTTGCTCGGGGTGAAATGATTAAAAAAAAAAAAAAAAAAAAACTATTCTCCCACCTCAGCTTCTCTTGCCTTCAATGTCTTTTGAGTTTGAGTTTTGTTTAACAGCATATCAACACCTCTGTGGGTTATTATTTAATGCCAAAAAGGTGAGAGTTTTAAGGGGTTTTTTTTTTTAATGTTCAGTTTATTTTTTTTTTCAATTGGAGTAGATAGACTAAACTATCGCCCGGTTCACACTCCACCCACGTCTATTGAACAGGTGAAGAGGCTCATCCCTTGTTCCCTGTTTAGGATGTGGTTTCCAGCTTTCTTTTTTCCATTCTTTTCACCCTTACGTAGCCCCCGGCGCATCAGTGGTGTTATCGCCTTGCTTGGGGTGATATGATTAAAAATAAAAAAATAATGAAAAGGTTGATTTAGTCAGATTTTGATGAAAAATTTTATTTATTTATTTTTTTATTTTAGAAAACTGAAGACGTCTTTCAGTTTTGTATTCAAAAACGTACTGCTGGTAATATTTTTTTTCCTTCAAAAATGTATATTTTTCTATAAAAAGTATATATATATATATATATATATATATATATATATAACCATAAAAGTCTATTTTTATACTTTTATAGTGTTTTGACCCCAGTTTGGGGGTTAATTATTTGCCCATAGCTGGGACCTTAACAGATGCTACCATCCCAGGTTAGGTTGGACCTGGGAACAACAGCAATTAAGAGATGGTTCCATGCTCCTCACAACCTCCCAATCAGAGTCCTTGCTGTCGGATGCAGTTTACCATCATAGCCAAGACCTTCAATGTCTTTTGAGTATTCAAATTTTCTTGGTCTACTTTCCTTATTGCATCCCTGTATGTTTCTTTGCTGTTTCTATTCAACTAAAGACTTCCTTGTTGATCACCAATTCAGATTGTAATATTCTTAACATTTGTTGGGAGAACCCCATCTGTCACTTCCTCTTTGAGGAAATTATTCAGCATTCACTACCACGTAGGAGATATGACATAGCTGTTGAGCACTTTGTTTCTAATTATATTGTATCTTGATACTTTGCTTAGTCACTGAAAAACAAGTTTCACTGTTCCTATGAACCTTTTGATTTCTGTGTAATATTTTTTAGCAGATAGTTAAATTTTTTTAACTGCTCAACTTTGATGTCCTCAATACTTAGCTGAACACCTTGGGCTGAATCTTTTGCTGTTAACCACTTGACCTGTTTCCTTACAGGTAATCCTCCATTCTTTCCATTACAGTTCTTTCTGTTCTGAGTCTGCCATCAGTACAGTGTCATTCACTTATCTTATTACTAGCAGTGTAGCCTGGCGTTGCTCGGGTGTAATGAAAGCTTTAAAACTAATCCATAGTCTTGGAGCTCAGACTCAGCCTAAAAAATATTTGTGTGACGTTTTGTGAGAATCGGATAAAAATTGTGGATTTGTATAAAGGACATACAGACAGATAAACAGACACACACACAAACATCTTGCCTTTTATATATATATATATATATATATATATATATATATATATATATATATATAATTTTTTGATTTTCTGCACTATTGTAAGAAGTGCAACCGTGAAACTTCTGAATATCGTTTCTTATGTCTTTGTCTATGAGTGTATCAAATTTGATTAAAATCGGACCACTCCTTCTATAAACCGATTTTTTCAATTATCGATTTTCGATATTTATTGGGGATACCTCGAAACAAAATCTAGCTAAGAACACTCGCAGACACTTATAGTACAACTCTGTGAATTTTCAAGAAAATCGGTTCAGTCGTTTCGGAGTCTATAGGTAACAGACACACACAAAGTTTCATTTATAAATAAGTTTAGATAGATATTACTAAGATTATGTCTAATAATAATATATTGTAGCTATAGGGTGATGGTTAATGTTTCTTTGATTCGGCCTTGTGTCACACATAATCGAACTCCCTACGGCTTACAAGTTTTATCCAGAATTATCATCAGAATTATCAAAAGGTTTTCATCAGAAGGTTTATTGTCGGCAGTAACATCAGTAATCTAAACTTATTTATAAATGGAACTTTGTGTCTGTGTGTCTGTTACCTATAGACTCTGAAACGGCTGAAACAATTTTCTTGAAAATTTTCACAGTTGTACTATAAGCGTCTGCAAGTGTTCTTAGCTAGGTTTTGTGTCGAGGTACCTCCAATAAATATTGAAAATCGACAATCGAAAAAAATTGGGTTATAGAAGGAGTGGTCCGATTTTAATCAAATTTGATACACTCATAGACAAAGGCATAAGAAACGATATTCAGAAGTTTCAAGGTTGCAGTTCTTACAATAGTGCAGAAAATTTGATATTGATATTAGGAAATCAAAATTTGATTTACATCCATTCATTTTTCTTTCAGTCTATGGTTTCGCTTTAACTGTAAACAATTATTGCTTTTTAGTCTTTCGTGCCAACGTTCAAAGAGTCTGAGCTCCAGGACTATGGATTAGTTTTAAAGCTTTCATTACACCCAAGCAACACTGGGCTATACTGCTAGTTAACCCTAATATCAAGCAAGTTGACATCCTAGACATAACATTAGACTTAGTATCGAACACTTTCCAACCTTACATGAAAAATAATGCTAACCCAATCTATATAAACCTAAATTCTAATCACCCACCATCCATTATCAAGCATATCTCATCATCAGTTTAACGTCGCATTAACACACGCTCCTCTAATAAAGAAATATTTGATAAACACAAGGTAGTTTACGACAGAATCCTTAAAAAAAAGTGGATATCAATCATCCAAAATTAACTTTGTGGAAAAATTCAAGAGCTGAAAAAGCAAAAATAGAAACAGGAAAATCATATGGTATAACCCTCCTTTTAATCAGTCAGTTAACTTCAAGCTGGGACATAAAGATCTTAAACTAATAGATAAGCATTTTCCTAAAAATAACCCTCTAAGCAAAATAAAAATACAATAAAACTCAGCTATAGTTCCTCCAACAATCTAGAAAATAAAGTAGATAACAGCAAAATATTAAAAGCACACAACAAAAATAACTCCAACATTAATACCAGTCTGCCCCATAATAACAGCCTCTGTAACTGTAGAAACCCAAACCAATGCCCCATGACCAATAAATCCCTGATATATGTGTTCAATTTCATTCATGGAGAATCCTAAAAATGAAAAAATATATATATCAGAAACACTATGAACATATTTAAAAAGCGATTTTACAATCACCTCTCATCCTTCAATAACAAAGAAAAACAAAACATGACGTCTCTCTACAAATACTTTTGGAAGCTAAAAGACGAAAATAAAACACCTAAAGTTAAATGGAAAATCATCAAACAAGCAAGAACAGCTAAATCAATAAAAGAACCATGTTTCCTTTTTCTTCAAGAAAAAATTGAAATCATTAAATATATGAATAGCAACAAGCTTTTAAACCAGAGGCATGAAACCACAGTAAACTGCAAGCACACAAAAGAACTAACTTTACAATCATGCTAAAAAATACTACAAAAGCCAGTGCTATGACCCCTTAGGAATGATACACCTTCATAGTACTAACAACACTCTTACACACACCACAAACTGTGATCTCATTTAAAATCTTAAAAATTAAAAATTTTATTGTAAAAATCGATTTCCTAAATTCAAAATTAAGGTTAAATATACAAAATTAGATTAATTATAAAAACTGTGCTTAAATACACATATTAAATTTTACCTATTACGTTAAATACAAACATACCTATTACCTATTTACCTTAACTACAACATTAAATTTTACCTATTACGCACCCATTACCTACTTACCTTAAATACTAACATTAAATTTTATCTCTTACATTAAATCTTACCGATTACACACCACAAACTGTGATCTAATTTAAAATTTAATAGAAAAAATCGATTTCCTAAATCCAAAATTAAGGTTAAATATACAAAATTAGATTAATTATAAAAACTGTGCTTAAATACAAAAATATTCTATAGTTGTACAAATAAGCGGTAAGTCCAATCCCATCCCTCCCCACCCCTTACACCTCCCTACTCTGCTCCTCTAGACTTTATCCTTTGGATTTCCAAAGGATAAAGTCTAGTCGCAAGATCATAAAACTTACATCCTATCTTCTAATGTTAAATCTGTCTACAAAATTCCCAGACACTCATTAATCAACTATATTCACTACCCACACCACTTTCTTCAAAATTCAAACGGACAATTTACAAGACTTGTTCCCTTATCACTAACCCCCACCAACATCCCACACACAACTCACCAAATATAAGAAAAGAGGCTTTCCATTCTTGATGAGATATTGTTGTTTCAATGTCGAAACAAATGTACGATTTGTAGTGGATATATAAAAAAAATGTACATGTTCTAAAATATAATTTATAATAAATATTCACAGCTCTATATATTATATATTGAGCACTGTTTTAAATTAATGTTTTGGACGTTGTAAAAAAAATTATTTCCTTTGTTCCTTATTCACTCAGATAATTGGCTAAGCAGTTACTTCCCCACCACCTACAACTACTAACTCAAGAGTCAAGCCACATACCTCCCACTACCAAAGAGGAATTACTACTAAATTTTCCCCTAGCCCTACCCTAATAAAACCAATACTTCCTTAACCTAATCTCTGGGCTTTGAATATTTCCTCATTCTCTGTCTATAAGGGGTTAAAGAATGTGTGTTTTAAATGACATGTTGAAAATGGCTATTTCCCCGCTAAGTTTTATCCGAATTTAAAGATATATATATATATATATATATATGTATGTCATCCACAGACAGATCTGTTTCACTCCACAACTTCTCGTCCTTTGTAAATCCAACCAATATTTGACTCTTTATCATACCTCATCCATGCTCTTACATCCATTTTCACAAAATTGTTAAGTAAGTTGCTGTTATGGATTAAATAATATACATCCCAGTAACACAAATAAACAAAGCCAGACACCTTAAGGGAATAACTCCAAGGGAGTCAAAGAAAAAAAGAAAGCCCGTTGGATTTCAGTCATGTGTATTTCTGACAGATATCAGGGTGAATAGCCTAAGGTGTATTTCTGACAGATACCAGGGTGAATAGCCTAAGGTGTATTTCTGACAGATATCAGGGTGAATAGCCTAAGGTGTATTTCTGACAGATATCAGGGTGAATAGCCTAAGGTGTATTTCTGACAGATATCAGGGTGAATAGCCTAAGCAAGACTTAAAATTATAACTGCTAGAAATGAGTTATAACAGTGGCAAGGAGAATTTAGAACCATGTTTTATGTTTTGGTGTGCTCACACCCTGATTGAGCACTCTGGAAGAATGGCAGACTTTGAAAAACAGTAGCTACTCTCGCATACACGCATCGCTCATTCACTAATGAATTAGAGCACTCTGGCTATTGGGCGTGTATAATAATATACATGCTAAAAAGGCTGCCTTCTTCTACCGAACGCCCATAGCCCAGAAGTAGAATCGTTGACTGATGTCAATTCAGTCGGGTTTCAATCCTGGGTTAGAAGCAATCGGAGTCTAACCGTACTGATGAGCCTAAGGGGCATAACAGAAATGATAATGATCAGGAAATGAATCTAACAACAAGCAAAATGAAATTTAGATTTGTATAACAGTTGCACTCGACATAGTACCTTATAGAAGATATTTTTTATTCAGTATCTATTAGTATTTATACATAAATTGATGTAAAATATTACAAGAGCAGAAAAAGAAACTATACCAAGAACTAGTAAATGTGTATGTCTATATCCAAGATATAAATCAGTGAGGGCGGGGGGTGCTACTAAAAAGCTCTTGGCCCAACTCACTTCCCAAAATCCGACCAAATAACCACACATTAGAATTTTGTTTTGGATCAGCTTCTTGGTCCAGTTTGGGGAGGATCAGTTTAATATCAAAAGAAAACCAATCCCCCACTTCATCTCCTAAATAACTACTTAAATATTATGAAGAGGGGCTGAATAATTCTTGACCAGATTCTTGAGCGGCTAATACTGTTACAGATAGTAATTCTTGGGGCAATCAGTTTATTACTTAATAACAATAGAAAATCGAACCTCACTTTATACCCAGTATAATCACATTAGGAGTTATTTTTTTTTATTGGCGGTGTCCACAAAATCTGAACAAATGACAAAATATCAAAATTTTGCTTTGGAAGGACTTTGGTTGAACTGATATTATTACATATAATAATTCTTGGAGGTGGGGGGATAAGTTTATTACTTAATAAAACAACTAAAAATCAGTCATCCATGATGGCCAATATAATCACGTAAATACACCCAGTAGGTGCCCAAATAGCTCTCGGTTCAGTGCACTCCAAAATATCTCATCTCTGGAAAGGAATCTCCATTTTCAGCATATAGCACAAGGACCCTAATTATTTTCTATCACAACCAAATCATTTGCTAGACAATATCAGCTATGACTGGCAAAAATAGGATCGAGTTAATAAATTATGATGTTATTTTCGTGCAAACCTGACAAAACTCATTAAATATTTGTTTCAATGCTACAAAATTTTGATACTGTATTTTCCAAGGTACTAAATAAGTTATGTCTTGTTTTAGGTTTTTGTTTTTTTAATTTTCCAATGCAAAGCTTCTGCACCTTCATTGTTATCAATGCCAACATTTAAGGCAAGGTTATCAGCACTTTAAAAAGAAAAAAAAAAATTGGAATTTGCATTTTGGGAATGAATTATTTTTTTTTAGTTTTGTTATCGTGAGATTTTAAATTTTCCTAAGATCTGTCCTCAAAAGAGTACTTTATAAATGACGTAATTAGATACTAAATAGAGAACAGTAGCCACTATCGATAAAAGCCCATATTGGTAATAATAAAATCAGTTATTTCCATGGAAGATTCATATTGAATGAACAGTGAGTGTTACGGTTTGTTGAAATTTATAAAATTCAGCAAATTTAACTTCAAGTCCACTAAATGTTATCTTTTCGTCATATAGAAAACCTGTTTTATATCTTCATCATTTCATTATTTTCTCTTCTCGTTAACTGTGCTATCCATTTTAGCTGTTGCTGCTGTTGGAATTGTTCATGCAGATTTTGTAGTTTGGTAAAATTCTCTATCTGTGATTTTGTAGCACCAGTCTATTGGATCTGATAAGGAACCTTTTTTAAGACGACAAACTTTAATACGAACTTTTAAAGTAATGTTATTTGCATGAATAAATCAAAATATCTTTTTTGTTATTTCAATAAAATAAGTGCATTACAAACACATGAGCAGAAAACATTTCTGTATATGAAAAGTAAACTAGAGCTTACGACATATCACGTTGAATACACCGGTTCTCGTTCGATCACTGAAGTTAAGCAACGTTGAGCCTGGTCAGTACTTAGTTGGGTGACCACTTGGGAATACCAGGCGCTGTAAGTGTTCAGTAACAGATGTGTGTTGTGGTGCAGTGGATATCGGCTTGGAAAGAGAAATCGGTGAGCCGAGTTCGAATTTCAGTTAAGTACCCTGTATTCACTTAAGCACTGGTACCCTTGGGAAAGGTATTAATCCATCACTTCCCTCCAGTTATGGGTTAAATAACAGGATGGGGCCTGGAGGCAACCCATCTAGTGTTGGTATCACAATAAAAACACCCTTGTTAGCCCTAGCAAATCATCAAGTATTCAGCTATTTGACAAGATTATGAATTTTGCTGCAAAATGTGCCAGGGTTCCAAATGGACAGGGGATACTGGAGGGGTGTAGTGAGTTCTGTCTCGGTCAAGGCCGCAAGATAGACAACAAAACTAGAACTACAGCTGAACCTAAAATATGAAATCAGAACTGTAAAAATAATCTACATTCATTTTTGACCACTTTGTAAGATGGTCAGATTTTTGTGTGGCTTTAATGTTAGATTTCTCAGGCTGGTGTTTTCCCACTAAAGGTATCTCATTTCAGTTATAGCTCTTTGTTTTGTAGTTTCCAGGTGGTTAATGATAGGTGTGTTTGAGTATTATGTATGCACAATTGATGAGCTGTATGGACAACTCTTTTGCAGCGTTAGTGGTGGCAATAGAAGTGACAGTAATAGTATAAACAGAAAAGAATTGGTATAATAAGAACACTAACACATCACAACTGGCTTTAGATCATCTTGCAGACTTAGTAGCTCATGTGATCATAACACAAATCGAAATATAATGGCAATGATGATTATATTAGTAATAATAAAAATTACAGTTGTGATTATAAAGAATATCAATAAATATACACATGGATATATATATATATATATATATATATATATATAGATAGATATGAAAAGGCTGAGATAGATAGATAGATTTGAACAGACTGAGATAGATAGATAGGGAGAGAGAGAGAGAAGAAAGAAAGAAACTAATGAAATAGATAGATAGATAGATAGATATTTGAAAATATTTCTTAAGTACAGAATTTAAAAGATGGAAAAAAAATGTGAATGCTAGAGGCTAATTATATCGAGTACCAACAACTCATGCTGTTTACACAACGCAGGCTTTCGGGGCCCAATATACAAAACCATTCACTGTTGCGTCCCGATCGCACTCTTCATTTCACATTAAGGTTCTGGAGGCTTTGTATATCAGGTCCCAAAAGCCTAAAAAGTGTAAAAAGCGTGAGTTGTTGGGACTCAATATAATTAGCCTCTAGCATTCACATTTTTTTTTCTTCCATCTTTCTCATTTTCATGATACACTTTTTATTTTTTTATTTTTTTTTAAAATCTCCCGTAGAGACCTGAAGAGTGGGAGCGAAACCGGTTGCTTCACTTTTTAATATATTTACAATGTGTAACATCAAACTGCACACTTTCTATTCCTTAGTATATATAGATATACATACACACACACAAATATTTTTCTGGTGTTAATAAAACAGTGCTCAATGTATTTTAACAGAGTTAAGTATATATCAATGAATAAACGGATTTGTTTAGGATACAGAACTTGAGTATTGCTTTAAAATTAATAATTTTAATATTACAGGGTATAATGAGGATAAAATTTAAAACAAAAAGCAACTGGTTTCATACCCACTCAAAGTTTTTAATTGGGAGAACTTATTGTAAAATATAAATGAAAGAAATTAATTAGTCAATGATGGGAAATGGGAATGAACTTCTAAAGACTAATCATAGCAAGGCCCAGCAAACATTCTCATTGTTTACACAGCGAGGGTCTGCAAGACCTGATGTAAACAGACACTAGAACTTTCAAATGGAAAAGTGAATTGGCCAATACTAAAAACCAATCCACATTAAACTCATGGCACACTTTCTATTTTTTATAGGACGTTCACAAATTGAGGAACAATAAGTGTTACGGATAAGTTCATTTTCTTGCCAGGTATTTTTTTTTTTAAAAAATCATATCACCCCGAGCAAGGCGGTAATGCCACTGATGTGCAGGGGGCTACATAAGAGTAAAAGCACTAGACAGAAGAGAGTGAAGAGAAGGACAAACCATTTAGAAAGGAGCAAGAGAAGGGAGGGAATACAGGTGTGATGACAGTTGCAGAGGTGGAGAGAAAGGAAAGGATATATAGGATGGTAAGGAAAGAACTAAAGTCAAGTGGTTAAGAGATGAGTATTGACCTTGCATTTGAATTCCTGGAGGTTGTAGCCATCAGGAAAGCAAGAATAAGGAAGCGAGTTCTACGGGCGGGAAGTGCGAGGAAAGAAACTGCAGGAGTAGAATTGTCATCTGCATTTGGCTGATCTCACTGTGAACGGGTTGCTATAATCCTTGCCCTCAGATTATATTTGATGTTACAAGGAGTTTGTTTATCACTTGCTAAACTGTGACACTAACATAATAATCAAGGAGGAGTTAATAAGCAGTCTGGGGAGTTAGAAAGCTAGATATAAGCGGTGATGTGGTTGCAGAAATTGTCTGCCATGAATTGGTTCTCTTGTTCATATGGCATGGTGCAGAGTCCTGTTGCCAGATATAGGGCCTTCCATCAGCCACCTTCTTGATCCAGAGCAGACCTACTTCTTCAAGACACTTGATAGAGGTCTCTGCGTCGAGTCTGTGGGAAGATGGATGGAGGCATAACATCACTATCCCTAATGATCACTCCAAAAATCTTTGTAATCACCATTAGGCACATCCAACGTCTTACGAATCCTCTGCACCGTCCTCAGATTCACATCCAAGTACTCTGAAATGTTCATACTGGAGCTCCCACAACAAATGCCAAGCAGTAAATCATGCAGTTTCCAAATTTCTGGCAGAGTGAAGTTCGTTGTGGTGTTCTATTTCTTACATTTGGTGCCCAACTGATTCTGCTACACTGCACAATCAAAAACGACCAATTTGCATGCACAAAATTAAAAATATAGAATGGCGACAATTTATCCATCATAGGTGGATGTGTGTGTGTGCATGTGTATATATATATATATATATATATATATATATAGAGAGAGAGAGAGAGAGTCAGTCAGTCAGTCAGTTAAGTGCCATACGTGAAACATGCATTGACGATCATGTCTCGAAAGAGACATGACTGACTGAGCAGAAGATTATCCCACAGTGGGTTTCTGTAGTAGACTGGTTGCCAACCAAGGCTATAGAATCCAATCTATCCTGTCATTTAACCCAGAACTGGAGGGAAGATATGGATTAATACCTTTCCCAAGGGTATTTGCGCGTAAGTGAATGCAATGAATTCAACTGGAATTCGAACTCGGCTCCCCGATTTGTCGTTCTAAGCCGATATCCACTGGACCACAATGCACATCGAGAGAGAGGAAAAACTACTAAAAAGTTGTAAGTTAAAAATGTATTTTTTTGACAATATTTATTTCTATTATTATTTATATATATATATTATATATATTTGATATTTCAGACCAGCCTCGGCCTTTCATCAGAAACAAATGATTTTAAAATTTATACTAGAAGCGTCCGTCACAAGAAGTAATAGTTTTTCCTATACATATTAAGACAGTATGCGTGGATTATCATTATGCTATATATATATATATATATATATATATATATATATATATATATATATGTCTTTAAAAAGAACAGACGTCATATTGTTTAAACCCGAGGAACCTTTCGGCCAACTCTTATCAAGGATTCTCGTTGGCTTTAATTTTAAGGGAAATAAAGAAAAGGACAAGGCAAAATACATTAAATTACTTACAATGCTGGGAGACGATGGAACTCGTTTAAAAATAAATTTATTGAAAAAAACACATAAAATGTAAAGGGGGGTGTAAACATGTAATTCCACAAGAGTGTTTAAAAGTGAAAAAAATGTTACACTCACAGACTCACCAGCAATTGTAAGGAGCGTAAAAACCGCTCATTCTGTCTGCACAGGCTTGGTTGATGAATTTTCAAGCAAATTGCTTCCAAAATACGGAGATGGTGGGTAGACCGAGCACTGTGCAAGACAGTAAACCAGCTGTCCTCATATGCCGAGGCACACACTTGATTGTCCAAAAGATGTTGGACAATAGTGGAATCCAGAACAGATTGTGTTGTTCTTATAGGTCTGAGAGAGCCACTGGAACGCATATTAGCGGGGACGTGTTGTGAAACCCGCGTCTCCAACCTCAGATCGATACGTCCTATGTACGCTGCGTCACAACAGCATTTAAATTGATAAACAATTGAACTTTTTCGAAAATAGGACAACCTATCTTTACTGAAGGAAGAAAACACAGGTCTAGTCTGAAAAACAACACACAACTGCACCACAGGATAACAGGACAAAACACATGCCGAAACTCTGTCGGTTATAGTTTGACATCTACCAAGCCAGGGTATTTTCAGATACAAGGGACAGCGGCTAGGTCCTTCAACCTTAGGTTCTTTATAACGCTTGATCTTGCGATCAATTACCCGTTTCACCACATTAACCGGGTACCCATTGCCTTCGAAAATCTTCTGCAAGCAAATTAATTCACTTTCTAAACATTCAGGAGAACAAATATTCAAGGCACAGTGAACCAAGGTTTCTATCAGACCTAGTTTACGAGACTTAGGGACAAACGATTTCCAATTAGTATACAAACCTGTGAAAGTTGGTTTGCGAAAAACAGAAGTCATGAAAGCGCCGTCCCGCCGCTGAACAAGGACATCTAAAAATGGGAGACATCCGTCCCTTTCAATCACCATGGTAAACTGAAGGGAAGGATGTAAAGAATTTAGCTGAACTAAAAAATGTTCAGCATCAACGGCACTGTCAAATAAAGAGAAGGTATCATCAACATATCGTTGATATATCTGAGGTTCAGCTACCCTCTCAAATAGCAGACGCTCATGAAATCCCATGAAAATATTTGCAAGGACAGGACCCAAAGGACTACCCATCGCAATGTCGTCAGTCTGCGCAAATATTGTCCCGTCAAAACTAAATTCGACCCTCTCAGTTGCCAATCACATACATTCCAGGAAAAACTCCTCGGGAATTGCCATGGCACCTAAATTCCCTCTATATAACATGTCAACACAAATTCTAATAGTATCATTTAATGGAACATTTGTGTATAAACTGACAATGTCAAAGGAGACCATAAATTTATCCCTAGATGAAAAATCTAAGTTTCTAATGAAACTAGAAAATCTGAAGGAGTCGATGACATTGTACGCAGACAGAGCAAGAGACACAGGTTGGAGAATCTCAGCCAACCACTTAGCCAACTCATGTTGTGCGGAGCCTACCATAGATAAAATAGGTCTGAATGAGACTCTGTCTTTATGAACTTTTGGAAGGCCATACATTCTAGGGCGTTGCGAGCACACAGGTCTGATCTTACTTTAGATGTCCTTAGAAATTAATTTGTCCTTATACTGGGACAACAGCCAACGTTGAAGTTTGGCTTCTATTTTGCCAGTGTTATCGTGAGTATTGGCTGGACCGATAACTGTAAATTTTGACGGATCATCCAATATACTATGCATCTTTGCAATATAATCCGATCTATTCAAAATCACGACAACAGCACCCTTGTCTGGCTTGGTGATATAAATGTCACCCCACGAGCGTAAAGCTCTAATCGTTTGAAAATGAACACTGCGCCAGTCGAGAGAATCTTTCTCGCAACCTAGCGCAGAATATTCAGTGGCAAACTCAAACAACCTAGATTTAACCTCAGAACACTACTCGACGGACTTAGGAACATGATGGACGATTTGAGAGCATATAACAACTCAAACTCAGAAAGAATCTGTTCCTTATTAACAGCTGAAGGAGGAATACAAAATTCCAATCCACGAGATAGAACAGAAAGCTCAATACCAGTGAGATTAATATTGGAATAGTTGAAAATGTGTCGGTGTAGATCACCTGACACAGAACCAAACCGTCTGGTGATTAAGTATTCGAGATACTTATTATTTCTCCCATTTGCAGATTCTTCCAACCGAAACCTGCAATTCACTAAAAAGCGAGAGAACTGGAAATAATCAAAGAAGCTCATTTCTATTTTGATTTTGTTCAAATTTGAACGAAAAGAACGTAAGCACCCATTTGAGCGATCAAACAATTTATCAAGCTCATACTTAACTAAAGAATGTTCAACTGAGGTATTAGTGGTTTTAATTCTGGCTAACCGCTTCTGAAGGTACGACACCACAAGACAAACAAGATTTGAGAAAAGATCTGATTCTCAAATTATTCACCCTATGCCATACTCTTACAACCTGATTAATCTGGCCGATGATTTTTCTGGGGTACCGCTGACGTAAATATATAAATAACGATTTGTACGATTTGTACCCACAGAAATTACTAATGGCTTTAAAAAGAACAGACGTCATATTGTTTAAACCCGAGGAACCTTTCGACCAACTCTTATCAAGGGTTCTCGTTGGCTTTAATTTTAAGGGAAATAAAGAAAAGGACAAGGCAAAATAAGGCAAAATAAATTACTTACAATGCAATATATATGTATGTATGCATCGCTCATTCAGTAAAATGAATTAGAGCACTCTAGCTATTGGACATGTATAATGATAATATATGCGATAAAAAAGTTTGCCTTCTTCCACCGAACGCCCTTAGCCCAGAGGTAGAATCGCCGACTGACGCCAATTTAGTCGGTTTTCAATTTAGTCGGTTTTCAATCCTGGGTTAAAAAGCAATCAGAGTCTAACCGTACTGATGAGCTGTGATACAGCGAAACAGATCTGTCTGCAAATGACAATGTATATATGTCATGGAAATTAACGAAGATTAACGAAGCTTGGTTATAAACAACCGACAATTTGAAATGATTTATTTGAACATTATTTTTGATCGATACTCATATTTACGTAGATATTCTGTTTTTAATTAAACAGTATTATATATTTATATCCATGTGAATAGGGGTCGCAGGTTCAAATCCTGCCGAATGACACACATTTTCGTAAAAAAAAATTATCATAAATAATCAGGCCAATAGATATAAATATATAATACTGTTTAATTAAAAACAGAATATCTACTTAAATATAAGTATCAATCAAAAATAATGTTCAAACAAATCATTTCAAATTGTTGGTTGTTTATAACCAAGTTTTGTTAATCTTCGTTAATTTCCGTAACATGTTTACATTTGTTGACATTACATTTCAGAGCAGATATGGTTATTGTGATAGATTGAAAACTGTGTTATATAGGCTTGATTAAAACCTCGTTTAGACTAATGGTCATTCATGGTTGAGAGGTCTAAGACATGCCAGATCACATGGGAGCTTCTCCTATATGGATAGGGGTCACAGGTTTGAATCCTGCCGAATGACACACATTTTTGTAATAAAAATTTATCGTAAATAATCAGGCTGGTAGACATAAATAAATAATACTATTTAATTTAAAACAATATCTACTTAAATATGAGTATCGATCAGAAATAATGTTCAAACAAATCATATATATATATATATATATAGTGTATCGAGGCAGCAGATAATTTTCTAAAAATATACTGTTAAATATAAGAGACAATGAATGTCTATTATGTTTAATCATGAGCCGTTCTAAACGTCGTATTTTTTCAGTTGAAAATAAAGACAAAAATTCTCCAACATTTGGATAATATTTTACTTCTCGTCAACAATACAATAATCGTCAACAATACAATAATCCCCACTTTTCATGTGATCTTATTTATATTTCTTTTCAGAACATAAATTATATTAAAATTATCTAAACGTGCTGGCTGTGTTTGGAATACAAAATATTTGCATGACTATACATACATAAGCAAAATGATCTAAATATTCAGTTAAGAGTAAAATAAAATACATCCATGATAATGGCTAAAAGTATAGCTGAAAGATGCACAAAACATTTGGACAATTTTTATATAATTTATGTCCTCAAAAGAAAAAAAAACCAAAAAAAAAACCAAAAAAAAACCAGATAACATGAAAAATTAAATAAACTTAACCATCACACTGTCATTTTTAAAGAAACATGTATAAAAGAGAGAGTACTGCCAAAATACACACTATATACTTATTACACACACACACACACACACAAATATTTACAAAGTACGCAGTTTAAAAGTTATTACAGTGAGAGTCTTCTAATTGATTATACACCATATTTTTTATTGTTAAATGATGATCAATTAACTTAACATTTGTAATTAAAAATTATATTAATGGATCTAATGTTTCTAACATAAATGCAGGCAAAAAGAAAATGAGATCCAATTGTTAGATTTCAGATTTTCATGAACAAAGATTATTTTTCTTTCAACTCTCAGAAAATGCAGCTGAAAAAGATTAAATACTTTGAATAAATATACAAGAAAATATTGAAAAGATCTTGGCCACCCATGAAGCATTTAAAAATATGATATTTACTAAGTTGATCGGATTATTAAAAAGTGGATCAGTTTGAAAACTTTAGCAAACCCTTATATATATATATATATATATATATATATATATATATGGGTGAAGTGTGTGTGTGTGTGTGTATATATATATATATATATATGAAATGTGTATATGTATATACACTACTGACTATAAGTTTGGGATCACCCAAATTTTTAGCAGAATCAAATTTGCCAAGTTTGTATATTTTGTTATTCTTATGCAGACATCAAGTAAAAAAAAAAAAAGTCTTCTTTTCAACTTTAAAGTAAACATTTACTCAGTTTGCTACTTGACCCCTCTTATTGTGATCAAGTTTTTGCTGAAAATTCAGATATAATTAAGGTATAATTTATTTTTGTAAACCATATGGTATAAATGGCAAGGAAGAAACAGATTAGCATTGAAAAAAGAGCTCAGGTTGAAATTCTTTTGAAATAAGGATATTCTGAACGTGTTATAGCTAAAAAAATTAAGCCTATCAAAAAATGGCTGCATTATTGCCTTCAACAACTTCGTGAAACTGAGTTAAATATTGACAGAAAAAGATCTGTTAGGCCCAGAGTAACATCTGTTGTAAAGGATAGGCACTTGATCATATCTAGTAAGAGAAATAGAAGATAAACCTTCCGGAATTGACAACTGAAATGAATTCTACTCGGCAACATCCACTATCTGTTACTACTCTTAAGAGAGACTTCATTCTGCTGGGCTTAAAGTCTGTGTAGCAGTTAAGAAACCACTATTAAAGAAGGAGAATAAGGGATGAAATTGATCTTAGTTCTAAACAAACTTCCTAAAAATGAACAAATGTTGTTTAAATGATTGCAGGATGCTTGGAAATCACTTTCACCAACTTATTTTTTATAAGTTATTAGAAAGAATGCCAAGGATTTGCTCTGCAGTAATAAAGGCTCTGATGGTTTCTTTGATGAAAAGGAAATATGAATAAACTTTAATTAAATTTGTAATTACTCTGTTAATTTTGGCTTTAATTATTGTACAATTGTGAGCAACAATGAAAAATATCTATATTTATTCTTCAAAGACATAAAATTTGTCATTTCTTTCTCTTAGAGAATAAACTTAAGTGATCACAAACTTATGGCCAGTAGTGTGTGTGTATATATATATATATATATATATATGTGTATGATTGCGCTTAGCATGAAACAGTCTGTTGCCCCTGAGTGTGGACTTCAATGTTCACTCTTTTATATTTACATACACTATCTCTGATATTGAGCACTTTATCCTATAAATATAGCACCCCTTTAAATTATATTTATTTATATATATATTATAAGAAAGTTATAGAACATGTAGATTTTTAATCCACTGTCATTTCCACTTATCACCAGAGGTGTGAATTTGCACAAGATACTAGATTGGCAACAAGGTCCCACCCTTTTACAGTGAAACCGATGAAATGCAACTGCAATTTCTACTCCAACAGCTTCTTTTCTCGCACTTCCCGCCTGTGGAATTCCCTTCCGCATGCTTGCTTCCCCAATGGCTACAACCTCCAGGAGTTTAAATGTAGGGTCAATAGACACCTCCTAACACACTAACTCACACCCGTTCTCTCCAACTCTCTCCCTATGTACATCCTAACTCGTCTATCACCCTCCTTCTGACATTTCCTATACCCAATCACTCTATTAAAAAAAAAAAAAAAAAAAAAAAAAAAAAAAAACTTGTGCTCTGAAACATGAGGATTTTTGTGTAGTGATACTATGCTTTTATAAACCATTGTAACAACTTCTGTAATATTTTATTACATGGAGCTCTCTTCCTGTATCATTTTTTAATATTAAAATAAATTTTTAATATTAATTAGGATCGGGTTTTTTGGAATTTACCTTCCTGCTTTTTTCCCTTGGATTGAAGTATCTGAATTAAAATATATATATATATATATATATATTTTTTTAATCATCTCACCCCAAGCAAGGCATTCCACTGCCACTATTGCACATGGGGCTACATAGGGGAAGGTAAAGAGAAGGAGTGGTTAGACATAAGGAATGTCAGGAGGAAGGTGACAGATGAGTAAGGATAGCGAGGATGAGGGTTGGGCAGATGGGAAGAGTGTTTGATAGAATGGGAGCAGGTTAGTGTGTTAGGAGGTTTCTATTGACCTTACATTTAAACTCCTGGAGATTGTAGCCGTCGGGGAAGCAATCATTTGGAAGAGAATTCCACAGTCAGGAAGTGCGAGGAAAGAAACTGTTGGAGTAGAAGTTATGGTTGCATTTTATCGGTTTCACTGTAAAAGGGTGGGATCTAGTTGCTAATCTAGTATCTCGTCATATTTAGGGGCACCAGTGACTTAAGTTCATCGGAGCAGAAGCCGTGAAAGTATTTATAGAAGAGACACAGGGAAGCCACGTCGCGCCGGTGGGAGAGAGACTGCAGGCGGTCTGCCAAGTCGGTACCTATCACATTACAGACCCTCCTCTGAACCTTATCGAGAAGCCCAAGGAGAATATATATATGTGTGTGTGTGTGTGTGTGTGCAAATTCAACAGATTTATTATTTTATAATTATAAAAAGCATTCTAACTGCAGACACTATAACAAATACATTGAATTTATAAAACAAGCAACGTCTTTACAAGAGAAAATATGAAAAACACAAATCCATCATTCAGGAAAAATTACTTTGGCAGTGATGAACAGATTAAAATACTCTCTAATAAAGTTCTACAGAAGGATACTGAGGATATGACGGATCAAACATGTGAGCAACGACAAGGTTATGGAGAGAACAGAAATAAAAAAAAAATCATAATTAACATCAGGATAGATAGAAGGAAAACTTTTCTCTTTTCCACTTTCTTTCAAGAATATGGAAAAGATAAAAATTTTCAACCAAGTGGAAAGGATAAAACACCAACTAGAAGACGGATGGTTGTCAGCAAAAGGACAAACCCAAAACACAAATTACACAATAAAGATAGCCAAATGAAACCAGTACAAAAATTTAAACATGGGGAAGTGTTTTAACAGAGGATGGAAAGCGCAATATTGAAATAACCGAAGACGATTACATTTCAAAAGCTAAGCAGAGTATTGAGAAACTTTGCAAGAAACAAAGAAAAGAGTAGTGAACTGTTACGTGATATCTGACCTCCCATATGGCAGTGAATGCTGGACATCTCCTCAAAGATGAAGAGACTTGAACCAACAGAAATGTGGTTCTACAGAAGGATGCTGAGGATACCATAAACTGAAAATGTGAGGAACGACAAAGTTTTAGAGATAGCGGAAACAAAAAAGAAACTCGTACTTAACATCAAGAAGAGACAGAAATTTCTGGGGTACCTAATGAGGACAGATGGCTTGGAAAATCTGAAACTCACAAAACAATTTGAAGGCAAGAGGGGCAGGGGAAAATAATGCATAACGTACTTAGTGAACTTGAGTGAAAGGATGGCAGAACAAGGTTTAAAAGAAATAACAAAAGGACAAAATTTACTAAGAACTACAAAGAACAGGAAATTGTGGAGAGCCATGATTGCCTACGTCCTGAGGGAACATGGTACATAAAGATCCCTTACCAGAGTGTTTTCTGATCAATATCAAATATTTCTAAGAGTGTTACACTTTCCATTGATTTTTGTGCGTGTTCTTTGTGTCTTCCACTGTACATTTGTACAGACATTTGTGAAAGTAATCAAGTGCTCTATAACCAGATACAGACTGTTTAGCATGCATTGCACATACAGTCTAATATGTTTCTTTGTTAACTTGTCATCAATAAAAAAAAAAAAGCACGGAGGTGGGGAAAAAAGTACTCACTTTGCACCATCTGGAAACCGCAATGTAACAATAACATTCACAACATCAATTCGGCCAACCCAGGAGTCTAAAACAACATCACCTGGTTCTGGACTCCATTCCTAAACAGGAAAAAAAATTTTTAAAAAATAAAAATACAAAATAAAGACATTTTTAAATTTAGCAATACAAATAAAAATTAAAACAAAATGAAAAGCAGGACAATATGAATAAAGACCAAAAAGTTTTCCTTTAGTGCATTATATATATATATATATATATATATATATATATATATTTGGTGTGGCAGAAATGCTCCCCCACATAATTGTAATATATTAGTTTGTTGTAGACGCCATTGCAACTAATGTCTTACCATTATGTGGGAGGTATTTCTGTATGTGCATTATGGTACAGTGGAAAGGTATTAATTCCTTTCTGCCACACCAAATATTGGATGAGCAAGAATTTGGCAAAATAGCCTCAGACATGAAGATGTACACAAAGTAGTGGTGTGTGATTGAATTTTTGAAAATTTTTGAATACAGTCAGTTAAGTGCCATACATGATACACACTTGAGTGATCATGTCTCTTTCAAGACATGACTGACTGGCAGATGATTATCCCACAGTAGGTTGCCATATATATATATATATATATATATATATATATGATAAATTAACAAAGACCGAAATGTTCAGACACTGATCAAAATTACTGAGCAGAAACTGAAAATGTAAACAACGGTAAATCTTTTAAAGATTGTTTTTTAATCTGGCTCAACTTTCACACTTTTTGTTTTATTTTCTTCAACAGAAAAACTAATAACAACCAGCCAAGAGTGATGAGTCCGACTAAAGAAATCACTGTTTAAGAAAATAAATAAAAAAGTGATAGCAACTGAAACAGCTGTAGTCACAAAAAAAATGTTTATAATAATAACAAATAATGTCAGATAAAAAAAAAAAAATTATATATATAATTATTAACCATTCATTGATCAGAATTAAATTAGAGCAGTACACAGTTGTATTAAAAAGTGCTCAATACATATATAATGTAGAACTTTTAAATATTTTCATTTAGAATTCAGCCAGTTATGCAACCTTGGCTAATTTGAAATACCTGAAGAGAAGATACCGAATGGTTGAAACCAAGATTGTGTAATCAGCTGAATTCCAAAAGAAAATTATATATAGATACCTTCAAAGTTATATATAGATACCTTCAAAAGTTTTCTAATAAAAGAGCATGCCATGCTGAAAAGAAGCCCCTAGCTTGATAAAAAGTTTTATCAAGATATTTATGTTATTATTAACAGGAAAGACCAAAGTATTTTATAAATTTTTTAATCCATTTTAACACATTTGAGGACAATATGAATAAAGACAAAAAAGTTTTCCTTTTTGTGTATATATATATATATATATATATATATATATATATATATATGTTAAATTAACAAAGACTGAAACGTTCAGACATTGATCATTGTTAGAACATCGTAGACCAAGTAGTTTTATTTTATTTTATTTTTTTTATTCTTTAATAATTTTTTAATAATCATATCGCACCAAGCAAGGTTATAGAGGGTGTCAGGATGTGGGTAAGAGAAGAATGAGAATATTGATGAGAGTAGAGTGGACGGAGAAGGGAGCCTGAGAGAGAGGATGCAGGTTAGTGAGATAGGAGATGACAATTGACTTTACATTTAAATTCTTAGAGATTGTAGCTGTTGGGGAAGCAAGTAAATGGAAAGGAATTCCATAGGCAGGAAGTGCAAAAAGAGAAGTTGCTGGAGTAGAATTTGCCTTTACATTTTATTGGTTTCGCAGTAAAAGAGTGGGACCTAGTTGCTAATCTTGTGGCTCAAGTAAATTCATATATAGGGGGCACCAGTGAGCTAAGTTCATCAGAGCAGAGGCTGTGAAAGTATTTGTAGAAGAGACACAGGGAAGTCACATTGAGCCAGTGAGAAAGTGACTGTATCCGAGCTGCCAAGTTGGGATTGATCACATTACAGATTCTCCGTTGGATTTTTGTCAAGGACACTCAGGTGGATAGCAGGAGCACCAGACCAGATATGGCAGCAGCATTCAATTCACAGGCGGATAGTAGATTTATATATGTGCAGGATTGTTTCAGACGGGAAAAACTATCAATAAAAATTTAATGTTGTACACAATGACAACTAAAGAGATAGCCAGTTGTTACCACAGATTGCATATATTGACAGTATTCTGTTTAAACAGAAACTTTAAAAATTCCTGAAATTTTACTTTATTTAGTTTAAAACATGCCGTTAAAAAGACAAGCAAAATTCAAATAATTTTGTAAATTTAGTGTATTTGTAAAATATAAATAAAAGAAAAATCATGTGGCTTAGCATCTTAATCATAGTCAATACTTGATGAATATTAAACTGAACATATAGCATTCAAATCAGTATTGAATAATGATTTTTGGTATTGAGATTATAAACAAGCAATTCACACATCTTTGGGTTGTCAAGATATACATATATGGAGGGTCAGTCAGTCAGTCAGTTAAGTGCCATACATGATACACGCTTGGGCGATCATGTCTCTTTCGAGACATGACTGACTGAGCAGAAGATTATCCCACAGTAGGTTGCCATTGCTTTCTGCGGTAGACTTGCTGCCGACCAAGGCTATAGAACTCAATCTGTCCTGTTATTTAACCCATAACTGGAAGAAATAGATGGATTAATACCTTTCCCAAGGGTATTTGCATGTAAGTGAATGCAATGAATTCAGCTGGAATTTGAACTCGGCTCCCTTATTTCTCGTTCCGAGCCAATATCCAATGCACATATAGAGGGTGCAAAAGATAAATTGTCATCTAATTATGGAAAAATGGAAATAACACTGATATTTTAACAGATATTTACCAAAATAACACTAAAATAAATTATCTTGAAATACTAACAAAGAAATTTATTCAATAAAAATTGCCATTGGCATCAACCATAGTCTTCAGACAACTTCAGAATCTTCTGCAACTATTCTGGACAATCTTCTTGTTTAAAGTGGTGAATGCTGCCATAATCCTTACTTTCAGTTCATCTTTGGTATTACAAAGAGTTTTGATTATTATGTATAGAACACAGTTGAGTGAGTAACTGTGTTCTATACATAATAATCAAGGGGGTTGCAGTCTGGGGAGTTTGGTGGCTGGATGAAGTGGTCAAAGAAATTGTCTGACAGCCATGACTGGCTTCTTCTGATTGTGTGGCATGGTGCAGAATCCTGTTGCCAGACATACGGTTTTTCAGGAGCCACCTTCGTGAACCAGGGCAGCACTAGCTCCTTGGATATGGACCTGACTGACTTGGTAGATTCGTTTTCAATCATGGCCTGGATCTCACCAACAAATTTGAGAGTTCTTTCCTTATTGAGATGATCAGGTAAAAGAAACTAGGTGTAAAAAAAATGTATTAAAAAGAAGTTATATTTAATTTTTCCTATTTTCTGTTAAACAAGTTATTTTGAAACTACTCATTATTCTATTATCCTTGAATATGACTGACATTTTTTTATATACCCCACCCCCTCTCGAATTGATAAATCTCATGTTATTTCACAAGACACACTTTGGGAACAAATACAAGCTGCTTGACAGGAGATACCATTAGATACACTGAAGAAGCTTGTGATGCCAATGCCTGACAGAATGAAGGCTGTAATCAAAACAAAAGGCTATTATACTAAATATTAAATTTATTTTGTAACAAGTATATTTTTTCTTGTTAAAGCATTTGTTGAGTAAATCAAATAAAATTAATTGTTTATTTTCTGTCAATATGCCTCATAAAAGATAAAATAGTTCTTGTCCTAATACTTTTGTACAATACTGTAGTTTTAAGGTATACAATATTCATAGGTTTGGTTTATTTTATGGCACATCAACATCAGTGGGTGATTTTTCATCAATGACCTTCCCACTGACATCAGCTAGGAATTTGGCATCTACGTTGATGACAACCATTTACTTCTACCTCAGTAATAAGGATTGATCATGTGGGTTATTTAATGCCAAAAAGGTAAGGTTTAATGATATTTTTTTTTAATGTTTGGTTATAGTAGGAATGTCGATTTAGTCAGATTTTGATGAAAAAATTTATTTTTATTTTAGAAAATTGAATATGTCTTCTAGTTTTATATTAAAAAATGTATTGCTGGTCATAATTTTTTTCTTTCAATATTTATGATGGCAATAATTTTTTTTTTCTTCAAAAATGTGTAATGGTAATAATTTTTTTTCTTCAAAAAAATGTATTGTTGGTAATATTTTTAATTCTAAAATGTATATTTTTCGATAAAAGTATATATATATATATATATATATATATATATAAGTGTATGTCTATACTTTCATCGTGTTTTAACCCCAGTTTGGGGGTTAACAATTTGCCCATAGCTAGGACTAACAGGTGCTACCACTCCGGGTCAGGGTGGACCTGGAAACTACAGCAATTAAAAGGTGGTTCCATGCTCCCCACAACCTCCCAATCAGAGGCCTTGCTGCCGGATGCAATTTACCATCATGCCCAGGACCACATGTGAAAGAGACCACCTTGCCTTCCACCAGCATGGCTGATGCTAACCTCCATGAAAGTGACTCATTGCACTCACATTGTCAGCTGATGTTAAGTGGAAAGACTATATGAAATCCATTGCTAGGTCAGCTGCTAAGAAAGTCAGTTCACTGTATCGTGTGAGACAATTTTTCTTTCCAGAATCTACCTTGCATATCTATAAGTCTACCATTCATCTATGCTTAGAAATTGACAGAAACCAAGATACCAGGTTAGAATAAATAGCATTGTAGATTCCTTGTATTTTATGAATACTCTCTAAATACACAGCAGAATCAACAGACTGGATGTCTAGTATATTGAATAATAGACTTATAAATCTACAAGACAAATTGGTAACATTACCAAATTAATGCTAACAACAATTACCAATATTGGACACATTTTACGCACAAAAAAAAAAAAAAAAAAAAAAAAAAAAAAAAAAAAAATATAATCTAGAAGTAAGGAACATTAAAGCATTATGATCAGATCATGGAGAAAAAAAAAGCCACTTCTCAAATTAAAAAAGAAGCCATTAGCTGGACAAGTAATATGATTTAGCAATGTGGTGGCTTAAATCAATAGATCAGTGAAAATTGTCACAATCCAAACAAGTCATTTACCTTCTCTGGCCTAATACTGGCTCAAGGCCAACATATGCTTATGCAGACTTGTATATATAATATTAAATCAGAAATAAAAGCCAGGAGTCAGTAGTTGATTTAAGATATGAATTGGTGAATATTAAATGTGGTGCAGTGGATATCAGCTCGAAATGAGAAATCGAAAATCTGAGTTCAAATTCCAGCTGAATTCTTTGCATACATTTACATGCCAATATCCTTGGAAAAGGTATGAATTTGTCACTTCTTCCTTCAGCTATGGGTTAAATAGCAGGACAAATTGGGTTCTATATCCTTGGTTGGCAACTAGTCTACCGTATAAAGTAATGGCAACCTACTGCGGGAAAAATCTTCTGCCCAGTCAGTCATGTCTCTTTCAAGACATGATTGCCCAAGTGTGTATCACGTATTGTACTTAACTGACTAACCTAATTATTTAAACTAGCGGAACCCATGGAATTTCCACGGAAGGATAATTATGATTTCCTGTAAAAATTTTACTTTGTCATACTACAAATGATAGTAACGTCTTCAAACATAAAGGTATTGGATAAGAAAATAACGATAACACAGAGCGTAATTTTATCAAAATATCTATAAAAGTAATTTAACAGAAGCTACTTTACTGTAATCTTATATTATATTAAGCGGTGTATGCACAGACCATAACCAAAACACTGTACGCTATTTTGTGAGAGATTTTGAAAGAGAAAATGCTTTTTCTATTACTGAAAAATCATGGCTCCTGCGTCCATTGTAAACAGAAAAGACCAACTGAGTTAAGTAATGACCAAGGGTGTCGAGGCCACAGGATACAACAACAAACCTACCTATTTTTACTATATTGTACAGTACACACACACACACACAATTACTGCTACAACCACCAGCTTAAGCTGCTACTGATACGGTAATGCTATAGGCTCTCTCCTCCTACTCTCTCACTGTTTACTCCCCTTCTGTTTGGCAAAGGTGAGAGAAAGGCTGAGGAGAGTAGCGTTTAAAAAGATAGAGGGGGAGGAAAAGTTCGTATAGAGAATAAGTGGCGTAACAAACGGAGGAAACTAAGTAACTAAGGAAGGAACAGGCAGAATTATTATATGATACTTGTAATAGCATAGTTGAAAACAAAAAAAAAATTAATTATCTATTTATCAATGAATTATGCATAACAAACTTATTTCTAAATTTCTGCAACTCTATATTTGTTCAATAATTTTAAAACAAAATGCCAATGAAACACATTAGTGAAAAGTAGCAATAGTTGCATACCTCAAAACATAATATAGTAGAGCCCATTTTTTAAAAAAAATGTATATTTTTATATAAAAGTAAATTTATATATATATATCTATAGAGAGATAGAGAGAGAGAGAGATAGACATATCTATAAGAGCGTATTTTTATACTTTCATAGTATTTTAATCCCAGTTTGGGGGTTAACAATTTGCCCATAGCTAGGACCCTAACAGGTGCTACCACTCTGGGTCAGGGTGGACCTGGAAACTACAGCAATTAAGAGGTGGTTCCATGCTGTTCACAACCTCCCAATCAGAGGCCTTGCTGCCGGATGCAGTTTACCGTCATGCCCACGTCCACATGTGAAAGAGACCTCCTTGCCTTCCACCAGCATGGCTGATGCTAACCTCCATGAAAGTGACTCAGTGCACTCACATTGTCAGCTGACATTAAGTGGAAAGACTATATTAAATCCATTGCTAGGTCTGCTGCTAAGAAAGTCAGTTCACTGTCTTGTGTGAGACATTTTTTCTTTCCAGAATCTATCTTGCATATCTATAAGTATTGCTGTTTCATTTACCATTACAAAACAAATAACTACAGCTTTTGTATAAGATAGTTATAGGGGCTTTTACAAACAGAAAAAGAGAACATTGTTGATCAAAGGAAAAAAATTCTCTTGGAATTTCTGGGATGATGAGTTATCATTATTTATATATGAACTGTTGTCCTAATCTTTGTTGTTATCCCATTTTGGTTGTTATACCCACCAGCCTTCATCAATTTGGATAACCTTCATGGAATTTTCAAACAAAACCCTTTTATTTACAGGGGTAAATTGTTCTAATTCCACTGACCATGACTAGGGATATCTCATCTTATTTCTCAGCCTGCACTGTTTTCACAGAGTCCAAGTACAGGAATTGAACTCACAATTACCAAATCATCAAATTCATAAATCATTGCTTTAATCTACATGGCTATTGTTTTGTTGGACAATCCCGAGTTGATATCTAGAAAGACTTTAGACTTAAAGAACCAAGTTCAGATCAAGGGCATAATGGGCAAACAAAAAAAAAGTTTTATTATTAAACCATGTAATGACTAAACCATATTTTTTTTTCTTGTTAATAATCTTCAACTTCGTCATCAACATTAAAAACACAATCAACATAATGATTTGTGATATACAACTAAGTACAGGCATGAGTCAAACATTCCCTGAATCAGACCAAAATTTTATTGAATGTTTTGTCAGACATTTTCTTTTCCTTGTATTTGGTCTATTAGAATAGCTAATTAACAATTTTGTTACTATTTTGACAATTAGTCACATCGTTACATTAACTAAATAGGGTAATATGTTGAGAAATGTCTTTCAATTTCTGGTCATGAGCAATTTCCTTCATCCAGGAGCCAGCGAACACAATATAAGCACTCAAACTGTTATTTGGAGTTTGTACAGAATGCTTCTGCTCATAATAAGAGAACAGACTGAACTGTTTCTATTTTCATTCTAATATCTCAATTATCAAAGCTTAATTATTATTAATCATTGTTTTATTACAGTTTTCAAATAAACAACTTTATTCAAACAAGCTGTACATTATGAGAATGAAAATACAAAGTTTTTTTTTGCTCTACAAGTAAAGATTTATAAAGATTAAAACAAATGTTAATTTCAATCTGAGTAGGAATTTTGATTTTCTAAGCATAGCTTAGATGTGGCTCAAGATAAAATGTATGGGGCACCTAGTGAGGATCAAACTCACTTTTCAATCGTAATTGATCTAGTGAGTCAAGCTTGCTAACCATAACACATCAAAGAGCTACAGCGTATAGGAATGACTGCAAAAACCAATTTATATCCATTGAGCCATGTGTATAGGGTTTGGTTTGAAATTCCAACATATATCACCCAAAGAAGGGCAGCTTGTGCAACGGCTGAAATATTATAAATAGGACATTAAAGAGGAGGACAAATTTATAGACAAATCATGTAGATGCATGCTAGGATTTCTTCCAAGACATTAAGGTTGGCCAATTCTTGGTCTCATTCATCATATTTCTGTTCTTTTTTTTTGTCTTCTACTCTGTATTCCATTTGCATATCAACAGCATTCTTTGTTAACTTTTTGCCTTATTACTGTTGCTTTGCCTACTTTTGTCCTGTATATAAGTTGCAGGGAGGAAATTGTAAAATTACATGATGAATACAACAGACATTTTTTTTAGACTTTTTTTTTTAACTACACAGTAATGTTAAGTTTTAAACATTCTAATATTTTATTAAATTTTGGTACTTGGGTTTTAATAGTTTTATTTATAAAATCACTTGTTGATGAAATGTAATAAAATTACTATTAAATTTTAAATTTATTGTAGTATTTGTCTTATTTTCTAGTAATGTTATGAATTTACAAAAAATCAGTATGTCTAGTATATTCTTTAAAAAAAAAATTTAAAAAAAAAAATCATAAAATTCAATGTGTGGGGTTAAAAAAAAATTTAAAAAAAACATTTAAAAAATTTCATTCATTTGTAAATAAGCCCTGAAAGTTTCAATGAAATCCAACAATTTTTATAAGAATTTCTGAATCAAAGTAGTTTTCACTGCAGTTCTATGCTAACAGTTTCTTCTCTCACACATTTGTAGGGCACTTCCAGCTTCTTGATTCCCAGTCAACATTAGTCTTCAAAAATTTACATACAATGTCAATCGTTCTATTCTGTCTTCTTAATTCCTGTTCTTTTATTGTTCTCTCTCCTTAATTATGCTTTCTTCTTCTTATATTATCATAAGTCAAATGCTAACAGTTTCTTCTCTTGCTTGTAAAACTCTTCTGGCATGCTGCTTCTCAGTCAGTCTTTAAAAGTTTAAATGCAACATCAATCATTATCTTCGGCCTCCTTAATCCCTGTTTATATTGTTTCTCTCTTTTTTAAGGTTTTCTTTTTTCAGATTCTCTCACACTCAGTAACTCCTTGCATTTTAGTGGCTTTATTGCCTTGCTCAGGGTGAAATGGCAAAATAAGAGATGCTCAAATTTCCCATACAAATTTATGGCCCCATGTTGACACTAGAAAAACAAGATTTTTAACCAAAATTTTAAAGGTTCTAAAAAGAATTTAAAAAAAAAAGTTTTTTTACATAAAAATCCTCTTAATAATAACAAAGATTTTGAAGATAATAAAAGTAAAATTTTAAGTTCTGGGCTGTTTTAAAATAAATTTTTCCAGGTGTTGCCAGTACAAATAAGGTAATTAGTACAGAAAAAGCTACAAATACTGTTGTTGTAAAAGACCAACCCACCCTCCAGAGTAAGAAAGTGAATAAGTTTTTTGCATTTTTATTTTTTTTTTTTTAATTAAAAAATTTAATGATCATTCCTAGCATAAAATGACACATCAAAGACTAACCATTTCATTTTTTTTTTTGGATGCATTTTATTAAATAAATAAAACAGAGAAAGCAATAGGAAAAAAATGTGTCTTTCTGAAATTAAATCAGACTAATTATTTTTTTCTCCCATAATTTCTGGGATATGGACCCGTTTTTATTTATTTACTGACTATTGTCCTCATCTATGTTGCTATACTATTTTGCTGCACTAGTTACCTCATTTGCAGCAGCAACAACTAGAAAAAAAAAACTATTTAAAACTTACAGAGAAACTAAGAAAATATGGCATTTTTGACAGCATGGTTAAATTCATATAAGATTTTATTTAAAGTGGAAGTTGGTCATTAGTGTCATCATGGGTCAAATAATTAAAAAGATTTGGAACTATTAAGTGTATAATTATAAAAGTCAAATTCCAAGCCAGGTTACAATCTTTGAGTTGAAGGTGTAAGATTTATTAGATTAAAAAAATTGTTTGTTGATAATAAGGTTTTGCTTGCTGGATCAATGCACTGGTTTGTGAATTTGGTGACCATGTCATTGTGAGTTCAATCCCAGGGCTGAGAAATGCAGCTTAATTGGAAAAAAATGAACAATAACTTAACAGTACTAAAGAAGGAGTAGACATCTGTTTATATTTCTGAGATGAGGTATTTACACTATTTACACCATTCCGACTGTTGCCCTCATCTTTAATGTCATATTCACAACATTTCAGCCATTGTATGTTCTGGCCTTCTTCAGGTGATATATTTTGGAATTTCAAACCAAACCTGTTACACATGGCTCAATGAATAAAAGCATTGGTTGATGTAATCCAGTGATTTGATCCAAAGGGTTGTGAATTCAATACCTGGCTACAACATGTGAGCAAAAACTTACAGAATTGAGTTACTAAAGAGGAATTAACTGAGACATCCAGAAAAGGCTTATGGCCATATCATGTTGAATACACCGGTTCTTGCTCAATCACCGAAGTTAAGCAAAGTTGAGCCTGGTCAGTACTTAGATGGGTGACCGCTTGGGAATACCAGGTGCTGTAAGCGTTTAGTGATGGATGTGCCTTGTTGTGCAGTGGAAATCGGCTCAGAAAGTGAAATCAGTGAGCCGAGTTCGAATTCCAGTTGAATACCTTGCATTCACTTAAGCACTGGTACCCTTGGGAAAGGTATTAATCCGTCCCTTCCCTCAAGTTATGGGTTAAATAACAGGGTAGGATTTGGGGACTCTGCCCTTAAAAACAAATCTCAATGAATCTTGATACTCGAAAAGAAAAAAGTATTACTAGACACGAAACTTATATAAAAACAACAATAAATTGTTTAAAGAAAAAGGTATTACCAGCAATAAATAAATAAAATTTAGTTGGCAATAAATGACCCGCCGAGGTTGATGTGCCATAAACACAAAACAACCAAACCAACCAAACATCCAGAAAAAAACATGGCATGTGGAACTAAAACATTCTACTCCACGGTTCAGTTTGAAATTTCAATGTATATCACCTGATGAAGGCCAGAGTGTACAATGCCTGAAACATTATAAATATGACAATAATGAGGAGGACAATAGTCCAAACAATCTAAATAAAGACTAGACATGATATCCCTAGACATGGACAGAAGAACAAAAACAATATACAACCATCAATTAAATGAAAGGTTCAGTCAAGTTACTAGGATTGACAAGAGCGTGATGAAGACCAGAGAGCACAATGATTGAAACGTGATAACAGAGATGAGAAGAATCGTCCAAGTGTTAAAAAAAATGTTCATTCTTTTCCATTTGATGGTATGATCTTTGACAGAAATGAAAATATGTCTCATAATAATTGTTAATTTTAATGAATATATTTATCTCCCTTGCACTAGCAACAATAAAAACATTGAAAACACCCTTTCTGATCTTAATAAACGACCTCCATAATGTGATCAAATCCCAAGTAGGAATCTACACTGATGACACTACCATTTACTCTCACCTCAGTAAAAAATCTGGCAAGGTGGCCAAAGATAACCTCACTGCCCTTTTCGAGAAGGACCTCCACTCTGTGGTAGACAGGAGTAAGTGGCTCGTAAATTTTAATGCTTCTAAAACGAAGCTGCTATCTGTGAACCACCACAGGCAGTACCTCCTACCCGGCCATCAGCATGGACTAAGCGAGTCTCACTGAACGCAAAACAGTGCAGCTCCTCAGTCTTACACTCTCTTCCGACCTTAAGTAGAACCATTACATTGAATCAATAGCTAAATATGGTTGGGTCACTCTGTTGGGCTAGAAAGTTTTTCCCACCTAAGTCCATCTTGCACATATACAAATCAAATATCCAACCGTGCATTGAATACTCTTGTCATATCTGGTCGGGCACCCCAGCTATTCATCTCAGGTTTATAATGTGATTGGTCCCGACCTGGCAGCTCAACTCCAGCCATTTTCTCACTGGCAGCATGTGGCTTCCCGCTATTCTATAAATATTTTCATGGCTTCTGCACCGACAAGGTTAGATCACTGATGCCCCCTCCACAAGAGTTTACTCAAGCACCCAGACTGGCAACAAGGTCCCATCCTTTTACAGTTAAATCAACTAAATGCAGCCGCCACTTCTACTTCATCAGCTTCCTTTATCGCACTTCCCGCCTGTGGAACTCCCTTCTGTATACTTGCTTCCCTGACAGTTACAATCTCCAAGATTTTAAATTCAACGTCAATTCCCATCTCTTGTCAACTTGAATCCAGTCCTTCTCTCGTCCTTTCCCCCATCACCTCGTGTATCTTGTTCTTTTCTTTTCTCATCTTACCCTCGCATTCTCATCCATCTCTTGCCCTTCCTCCAATACTCCTAGTAACTGGTCTGTCTTTTTCTTTGCACTTCCCTTTTCTTAAACTTTTACTCTTCTTTTATGTAGCCCCCTGTGCACCAGTGGTGGTACCACCTTACTTGGGGTGAAACAGAAAGAGAGGAAAGAGGGCTTGAAAAATTTGACACATACAAAACAAGATGGACAGAGGAAAGCAGTACGTAACATGATCATGTAAATGGTTGGCAGAACTGGGATTAGGAATGATAGCAAAAAGATTAACTTTAAGAGTGACAAACCATGATCAGCCACATTATAAAGGGATATGGCCCATAAACGCAAAATAATTATATTATTCATGAATGGTTAAGTAGAAAAACCTAATCAGAGCCAACCAAATTATAATATGGTTTAAGAAAAAAAAATAAAATAAAATTTTTAATTTAGGGTGTACTCAGCAATGTATACAACATAAGCGTCAAATAAAAATATTGATCTGAAAAAACAAAATACTTACGCGAATTTGAAGGAGATCTTTGCTATGAATTCCATCAATAAATTTTCTAGTTCCCATCACCTGTAGACAACATTCGACAGTCATATCTTGAACGTAGCCTCTTTGGCTATCTTCTCCCTGAATCAGACGCCGAATACAGTCTCCAGGCATCAGTGACCGATCAGCCAATATGAGCTGAAAAAGAAAAAAACTGTTAAAGTAAATAAAAAATTTTATACTTATCTCCAAATGAATAAGAATAAAGAAAATAATTGCAATGTTCAAAACATTAACTTAAAACAGTACTCAATATAAAAATAGAACAATGAGTAATAAACGTTTTTAATTTTTTTTTTTTTTTACAAACAACACTTCCCTTTATTTTTTAATTTTTTTTTCTATACAAGGTAAAAAGACATTTAAAAAGTGGGGAGAAAGAGGGGAAGAAAAGATCAGAAAATAAGATGACAAATTAAAAAAAAAAAAAGAGGTAAAGAAAAGATACAGAAGAAATAGAAAGTGAAAAAAAAAATTCCAAAAATAAAGGGAAGTGTTGTTCTTGAAAAAGAACTTTTTAAATCAAAACATTTATTACCATTGTTAACAACTGGATGAGACTGTTCTTTCAATATCAAAACAAAATATACAATTTTGTAATAATTTGTAGTTTTTACATGTTCTAACATAATATTTTATATATATATATATATATATATATATATATATATATACATACATACATACATCTCACAATTTAATAAGATTAACAAAAACAATATCTCAATGAATTTGGATAGATTCAAAAAAAAAAAAAAAAAAAATTTTTTTTAATTCTTTCCAAATTTCGTAACTCCCAGCATCTCTTGTTAGTGCACATAAGTAGTCATAACAATGCGAACAAACGCAGTCTGATGAAGTCCTAACAGCTGAAACACATCACAAAAACTTTTTTGAAGAAATCTTTTCTTTCAAAACTGTTGATTATATATATATATATATATATATATATATATATATATATAAAACAATATGTAAATTTATATATATATATATATATATATACACACACACACACACAGGGTGTACATAAAGTTTGTGTGCACTTTAAAAATTTATAACTATTTGTATTTGCGACAGAAATAATTTGTAAAAAGGATTAGAAAGAAGTAAATCTGTTTTTAAGGTTTATTGAATTTTTTTTTATGTTTCCACATGTCCTCCATCATTAGCAATACAAAGGGTAATATGATTTTGCAGTTGACAGAAAACATTTGCCAACTGATTTACAGTCATGCCTGAAATCAGTTATTTTAGCTTTCAAATCTTCTAAGGAAATAGGTTTGGCTGCATACACAATTGTTTTCACATGTCTCCTTAAAAAAAAATCTAACCAAGTCAAATCTGATAAACATGGAGGCCAATAAAATGATCCACCCCTTCCAATCCATCTATTAGAAAATTCCTGTTTAGAAAATGTCTAACACACAGAGCAAAGTGACAAGGGGCTCTATCTTGTTGATTTATAACATTTTTTACAAATTATTTCTATCCCAAATACAAATAAAGTTATTTTTTTTTTAAGTGCACACACACACACACACACACACACACAATATATGAGCTGTTTTACAGCAAAATAGGCTTGTATAGGGATGACTAATATATTATACACTCATTACAATTGAGCTCTCTAGAAAAGAAAATTTTAAAAACAGTTTCTACTTCTGCGATATATGCATTACTCCTCAGAAATGATTTGAGTTCTTTAGATGACTGGCATGTGTGTACACTATTTATATACAACACGTTAAAATTTCCATTCTTTGATTCCATGTGCCTATGGCTTAGGGATTAGCGACTCCAGCTGACACCAAATAAGTTGAGTTTCGATCCCGGCGAGAAGCAAGTGGATGTGTCTAGCCATACTAATGAGCAAAACAGGCTTGTATGTGGATGACTAATATATATATATATATATATATATATATATATATATATATATTGTAGCACACTTGGTATACTATTCAGGTAAATTTCGATAGAGACGAAATCGAAAGAACTCAATGTTAAATTCATTCATTTAATTTAACAGCAATATAATTTAGAAAAGATTTTAGATTTATTACCATGGGTAATACATGTTTCACCGCATATTGCAACTTGTCAGACCCAAATGGTACAACAGTTGATCCTCAAAATATATCCCCAAAAAAATTATTTTACATAGACGTTCACATAAATATGTATTACCCATTGTAATAAATCTAAAATCTTTTCTAAAATATATATATATATATATATATAGATAATACCAATAAATTAGAATCCGTAAGTTTAAACTAATCAAAATAAACATAAATATTTGAAAATGTCAACAAACAGAACCTAAATCCGTGAAAATCCGGCGGAATATGTCGTCGGATAATGGGGTTGGAAAAAAAAAAAAAAAAAACCCAGCGGAACAAGGACAAACAGTCAAGCATCCGCAGGAAAGAAAAAAAACCCAAAACGGAGCCTAAACACCAGAAAAAGTGCTCAATACGAAAATACAGTAGTAGAGCAAAAACACGAAAAATCTATAAGTGAGCCACAACCTACTGCGGTTTCACCCTATGGATCATCATGGAACGAGGCTACAGTGCTTAAGATTGTTAGCAAATAGATTTTCACAAAAAGGAGAAACCACACCAACACAAAAACAGGGGGGGTGATAGGTTGCAATTTATTTCAAATAAAGTTTTCACCCCCCCTATTTTTGTGTTGGTGTGGTTTCTCCTTTTTGTGAAAATCTATTTATTTGCTAACAATCTTAAGCACTGTAGCCTCGTTCCCTGACGATCCGTAGGGTGAAACCGTGCTAGGTTGTGCATATATATATATATATATATATATATGGTTGAGTTGTGATAATGATTAGTGCTAAGATTGCTGCTTTTTTACAGTGGTTTATTGATAAAAATATTTTGGCAACCAGGTTTTTTTTTTGCTGTAAATTGCTCAATATTGAGACAGAGAATTAATAGGATGAATTGTCACTTAACTGGGCAGCGTTATGCTGACTTATAACGCTGTTCAGTTAAAGTGACAAACTTCTCCAAAATAATCCTCTGTGTATGTTATATAGAGAGGAAAAAAAAACTGATGATGACAAGCAGTCCAATGACTTAGTATAATTAATCTCCAAGTTCTACTGTACAACAAATCTTCAACTTAAAAGCCACCTGGTGAGAGTAACAGTCAACTTGAAAGGTAATAGAAGACCACCAGACTGCATTATCACAATTTCCCCCCACATCTTTAGGGGTAGGGGGTCAACAGGAGGGATGGCAGAATAGTTATAAGAGGTTGTTACTGAAACAACCTCTTCTCTGTTCTTTGATGTTTTTGACCCCATACAACCTATTCATTAGAGAATTTCATCCTTTCTTTCTCCCCCACTCCTTACATCTTGGCAATATGCCTTACAAAATGGTCTTTTTCAAATCCAGTTAATTCTGTAATGCTACTGGTTCACTTCCGCCTCATTTTCCTGATCGATGCCAATAGCCGTTTAAAAGAGATGGTTGATTCAGCTACAAACCAACACGCAAAATTCCTAACCATCTAACTGCCAACCCAGATGAGAAGTTGGAAGACAGAGTTAAATCATTAGAGCAATTTTTATTGATTAAATTGTCTTCGTGGCAAATTTTGAAATATAATAAAAGGACCAGTAAATACCTGACTTCTTATATTATCCTCTCCCGTTCCAAGAGCGAGATCAGGCCAAAAATGAACTACTGTTGCCATATATGAATGGGAGATGCTCAGTCTTCATTTTCCAGTCCTGATAAAGTTCAAAAGCGTCTCCAACTCCATGTTAGAGAAAAACTATTTTCCTTTCCTGTAGTGAGTCTCTCACTGCTTTATCACTACTTTTATGGAAAGTGCTTAGATGAACAATTTTCCTTGGTTTCACCAGATCTAACCTTGATGGCTAAGACCTGCCATGTCACTTACATTCATATTCCATCAGGGGAGAAGTAAGTTCCACTCCCTCTGTGAATCAGATTCACAAGAGGATGTTTCCCCTGATCACTACAATATTAACTTGTTCAAGTCTAGGGTTAACCATTATCTTCCCCTCCCATCTGTTTAAACTCTCTCCCACTGTAACAGACTCCCAAGAGGATGTTTCCCCTCATCACTACAATCTTAACCTGTTTAAGTCTAGAGTTAACCCTTACCTTCCCTTCCTATCTGCTTAAAGAGTCTCCTAATGAAACAGGCTCCCAAAAGGATGCCCCCCCCCACCAACCATTACAATCTTAACCTGTTCAAGTCTAGATTTCTATTATCTTCCTCTCCTATCAGTATGAATTACCTCTTAATATAACCCTCTACCTCAAGGATGTGTGTTGTGGTACAGTGGATATCACTTGCGAAAAGTATTAATAAATTTTTTCTTCCTCCAGCTGCGAGTTAAATGGCAGGACAGACTGGGTTCTATAACCTTGGTTGGCAACCAGTCTACGCAGAAAGAAATGGCAACTTACTGTGGGAAAATCTTTTGCCCAGTTAGTCATGTCACTTTCAAAAGAGACATGATCATCCAAACGTGTATCACATATGGTACTTAACTGACTGGCCTCAAATGATTCCTGAATCTTGTACAGAGTGAAAGAGGGGCAGACAAGGAGAGTTTAGTTAATAATGGTTTTAGTGATACAAGTCTTACTAATTAACCTATAGTATGGGGGAGAGGTGAATTCTTACATTTCCCTAAAAGTATTTTGCAAGTGAGTGAATATAACAAACCCAACAGAAATCTGAACTCAGTTCTCAGTTTTTTTTGTTTTTTTTTTACAATCATATTGCCCTAAGCAAGTCATTTTACTGCCACTGCTTTGCAGGGGGTTACATAAAAGAAAAATTATGAAAAAGAGTGACCGGTCATAGGGTGTGTCAGGAAGTGAGTAAGAGAAGGATGACTGTGACCATAAAGTGAGGGATCAGTTTATATATAGATTATAATGTAAAACTAATCCCCCACTTTATATCCACATTATAATAGTATAGCAATTATATTTTTATAATCATATCGCCCAAAGCAAGGCATTTTAGTGCCACTGTTTTGGGTTACATAAGAGGAAAGTTATGAGAAAGAGTGACAGGTTACAGGGGGTGTCAGGAGGTGGGTAAAAGAAAGATTAAAATACAGATGAGAGTGGAGTAGACAGAGAAAGAACCATGAGAGAGAGGATGCAGGTAAGAGAGATGGAGATGACTATTGACTTTACATTTAAATTCTTGGAGATTGTAGTTGACGGGCTATTTTTTTTTTTTTTTTTTTAAATAATCATATTGCCCCAAGCAAGGCATTTTACTGCCACTGTTTTGCAAGGGGGTTACATAGGAGAAAAGTTATGAGAAAGAGTGACGGGTTATAGGGGGTGCCAGGAAGTGGGTATGAGAAGGATAAATATACTGATGAGAGTGGACGGAGAAAGGAGCATGAGAGAGAAGATGCAAGTTAGTGAAATAGGAGATAAATAACAAGCTCTCCCACCATTCTGAAGATGAGATTTTGATCTCGAAATATTAATAATAAATATGTAATACTCAACAACTTCTTTACCTTCCTTTATTTTACTAAACGCATTGTGATAGCCTTTAAGACCTAACCATACAACATATATATATATATATATATATATATATATATACTGTAATGGTTGTTACAATGTTTTTAAATTCATAGTATTACTATTTTAAAAACAAAAATTAATTAACAACCATTACAGTATAACGCTCTATATTTGTATCGAGCACTCTTTATAAAAGTAAATGCATGAACAAAAAGGTAAATAAACCTACGAGTTCAACAACTTAGTTACAATATATATATATATATATAGCCTTTGAGATTTCACTCAGGCAATTAAAATTTATTGCTTTACTCTCCCACAGTAGATTAAAAATCTCACAAATATAAGAAAAGAAATCTGATTCCTTTTACAACCCAAAAGTATGCCATTGAAGATTCACAAGTTACTTTGAATGACCTACAATGACCTTTTATCATCCCACTCAGTGTAAACATTCGTTTAATTAACGCTTCCAGAGTGGAGTCAAAATGTCTTTAGAAACTCATTTGGAAAAATATTATCCTTGACTGAACATCTATGTTTTCTCTCCGCTTATGAAAAGTAAAAACGAACATTTTGAAAGAAAGAAAACAAAATATGCATACTTTTTTCAACCATGCACAAAAAAAAAAATTTACAGGTAATTTTTTCATAGAAAATCGTTGAGAAAATCAGATTTGTTATTTTTTATCGTTTATGAGATGGAGGTTGTAGTCAAACAGAAGAAAGAAACTACAATTTAGGTATCTCCACTGAATTGCCAAAAAAAACAAAAAAAAAACAGCATATCGTGATGTTAAAAGGGCTTAAACTTGATGAAACTGTTTTTATTAACAAAATGTTTATGCTATTATTTAGAGGAAAGATCAAATTTTCAAGAAAATTTTAAAATCCTTTCTAACACGTTCAAAATTTTAAATAAAATTTCATTTTTGTTTTCTCTCAGTGATTCACGGTTATGTTTACGTAAGATGACTATCAAGAAAATAGAGTCGAGCAAGTAAAATGATTTCAGGGTGAATAAATTTTACCTAGCTGTCGACTGCCGGTCGAGTGATTTCTTTTACAAATCTCAAAGGGCTGCATGTGTGTGTGTGTGTGTGTGTGTGTGTGTGTGTAGAAAAATTTCAGATAGCATATATCTGTAAAAGGATAATATGAATAAAAACAAAAGAAAAACTTATCTTAGTTGACAAGCTTCATCTCAGGGACTTTATCAAGGCAAGTGCAAGAAATTTATTTTGTAAAAGATTTACAGACTTACAGCACAAATGTTGCTAGTTCTTCAAAATTTTCAAATTAAGAAATGCTCATAAATATTCATGAGGTTAGCTGAAAAGTCTAGGTAAAATATGGAGGACGCTAAATGACATAATTTAATGCCTAATAAACAAAAGCAAGATGTTCTTCAAATTTTTATGCAATATTTAAATAATTTTAGTTTGGGATTAATTTATATGTTATAATCTTTTAAATGACATTGGGTTTTAACAGTTTTCTTTTAATTTTTTTAACATTTTTATAATTTTGTATTTTGGTTTAGGATAAGAATGATTCTTTCAGGAACGGAGATATCTGAAAACATCCATGCCGCAGATTTATGTTTTGATAAAATTCTTAAGAATTTTCCATAAACACATCTATCTATTCAAGCCACAGTTTCAACTTGGCTTCTCCAATAACAAGAACTGAAGCATTAAAATCAATTAAAAGAAAGAAACAATTATCTTTGAATATTCAATAAGAATAAATGTGCTTCAGGAATAATTTCCCATAACATCAAGGATTGACTCGAGAAAAATAAGATAATCACATCCTGTATTATTGATTCTGTTTGTAATATTTAGAAGCTAATTAAAAAAAAATTTTAACAAAGGAGATTATAAAAAAGAAAGAAAAAAAATTTTTTTAAGGATATATTATTAAAAAAAAAAAAAAAAAATAAAGAAATTCTAAATTTTCCAAGTAGACACATGAACTTAATGAAACAGTTCAAGGTTGTAATTATTTTTAACTAGCAGTATAGTCCGGCGTTGCTCAGGTGTAATGAAAGCTTTAAAACTAATCCATGGTCCTGGAGCTCAGACTAAAGAATATTTGTGTGAAGTTTGGTGAGAATCGGATAAAAATTGTGGATTTGTATAAAGGACATACAGACAGATAAACAGCCACACACACACACAAACATCTTGCCTTTTATATATATAGATATATATATATATATATATATAGATTTTCTGCACTATTATAAGAACTGCAACCTTGAAACTTCTGAATATCGTTTCGTATGTCTTTGTCTATGAGTGTATCAAATTTGATTAAAATCGGACCACTCCTTCTATAACCCAATTTTTTCGATTATCTATTTTTGATATTTATTGGGGGTACCTCGACACAAAACCTAGCTAAGAACACTCGCAGACGCTTATAGTACAACTGTGTAAATTTTCAAGAAAATTGGTTCAGCCATTTCAGAGTCTATAGGTCTCACATACACACACACACACACACACACACACACAGAGAAAAGTTCCATTTATAAATAAGTTTAGATTAGATAAGTGTTATCAATTCCGAACACCATGACTAAATTAAGTTTTTCCCAGCTGATTGTTTATAGAAATTGTACATCTTAAGATTTACACTCTTGTTATTTTAAAGGGAAGCATCTATACAAAACATTTTTTCTGAAGCTTTAAGGGATTTTCTGTTTATAAAAATAAAAATGTATTTCATAGAAATCTTAAATGTTCATTTAGTAAATAGCATTGCTTTACTTTTTTTTACTGGTTGGAAAGCATTTTACGCAAACAGGTTTTGCGTTTTTGCCAAAGTGTTTGATATCAAGATAGAAAGTTAATAGAAATGTAGACACAAATTCAACTCCATCAGCTTCTTTTCTCGCACTTCCCGCCTGCGGAATTCTCTTCTGCATACTTGCTTTCCGACAGCTATAATCTCCAAGAATTTAAATGTAAAGTCAATAGTCATCTCCTATCTCACTAACCTGCATCCTCTCTCTCATGCTCCTTTCTCCATCCACTCTACTCTCATCAGTATTCTCATCCTTCTCTTACCCACTTCCTGACAGTCCCTATAACCTGTCACTTTCTCATAACTTCCCTCCTATGTAACCTCCTGCACAACAGTGGCAGTAAAAGGCCTTGCTTGGGGCCCACACGATTTAAAAAAAAAAAAAAATTCATGTGGAGAGGTATATATACACACACAAACTTTCTGACATGCTCACCATTTATCTAGATATACACAATATTTTGGCCAACAGAAAAACAAATGGATCTTGATATGTAATATCACAAGTTTATTCGCTTGACAAGAGTCAACTTTACTCGAAGCATGTATAGCGACACAAATACCATTATGGACACTTAATATATCATACAAAAAGCAAGTATTTATCTATATTTTTGAGATGAGGTAGTATTTACATTATTCGGACTATTGTCCTCATTTTTGTTGCCATTTATACAACGTTTCAGCTGCTGTATGCTGCGGCCTTCTTCAGGTGCTAAGAATTTCAAACAGAACCCTTTATTACAATTACTGGAGTGTTTCATCTCTATCCCTTACATAGACCACATATGGAGGGAGAAAGAGGATCACCACTCCGATGGGATGAAGTTGAAATAATAGAGAATGTCACTGGAAACTACGTAAATTAAGGAATCAGCACATATGCTAGTCTACAAAAATCTCCTAAGCCGACGAGGCATAGAAATCCCTATGGGATGAAGTTGAAATAATAGAGAATGCCACTGGAAACTACGTAAACTTAAGGAATCAACACATATGCTAGGCTACAAAAATTTCCTAAGCCGATCAAGCACAGAGAGGAACACAATATGGAAACCAGTAATACAAAGTGCCCAAGAAAATCATTAGTGTCAAAATTGCAATATGAGCTCTGGTAAAAAATACAAGAGAAAACCATTAACATCAAAAAATTGCAATATGAACTCTGGTAAAAAAAAAAGTGTGACTGAACATTAGGTTTACAAGTTCCATAAATTCAGTTGCTCTTGTCCTTAAAGACACATAGCCTAGTGGATATAGACATTGGTTAGCTCCTGTGACTTGACCCAAAGACTTGTGAGCTAATAACAGGCTACAGCAATGGTGAACAAGTAACTTACAGGGTTAGAGGGGGATAACTTATGACTACCAAAAGAGGCTATACGCAAAGCAATGTTAGCTCAATGTTGTGAAAATGATTTTCATTTGAATATCAGAAACAACACGTTTGTTATTTATGGATGTGGGAAGACAAAAATTTATGTGCGTATTCAATTTAACTAATCGGAATAAAGATCCACTTTAAATTTGAAAAACGTTTATATTTTTGGAGAATACATGATTTTTTCTTTCAATCTTAACAGCAAAAGTGTCAGTTGATCAAAACCCCTGTCTAGATTTTATTTCTGTTGATGTATCCATTATCGTCTTAGTTTTCTCTGTATCTCATCATTTTCTAAAACAAAAAAGAAAGAAAACATTTTATATTTTTGATCTGACTTAAAAGGGACCTTTGAGTGTAATTATACTATTTTTAGTTTGATTCAGAAGGCATTTATTCTAATCTTTCCTTTGTAAAGAAATTTTTTTTAATAACTATTTATTTATTAAAAATTCAAAAATTATTATTATAAAATCTATTATTGAAAATTCAAATACCAATTTAATAATTTTAATATCTGTTTAATTATTATTCTTTCATAGTATAAAACAGATACATGTAAGATAATAAACATTTTATATATATATATATATATATATATATATATATATATATGAAGAATCTTTTAACCATATTCTAAGGTAAACATTTTGCAATGTTTACACGTGGTGTTTAATTAATAGATTCTTATTCTAAACAATGATGGATATATCAATGAAAATGAAGTCTAGACATGGGATATTGATTGGCTCACACTTTTGCCGTTAAGATTGAAAGAAAAAATCATGTATTCCCCAAAAATATAAACTTTTTTCCAAATTTAAAGTGGATCTCTATTCTGATTAGTTAAATTGAACACACACATAAATTTTTCTTTCTTCGCACATCCATAAATAACAAACATATTGTTTCTTATATTCAAAATCATTTTCACAACAATGAGCTAACATTGCCTGATGACGAGGTAAAAATCTCTAAACAGAAATTTCCATGTCGCAATGTAAACTATATTAACTTTAAATAAAAAAACACAAATTTAATTATATTATGCTCTACAATATTTGTTGCATTGAGCAATTTAAAAAAAAAAAATTAAATGCTGGAGAACTTGGAATTGTAAAAGTGTTGGTTCTCTTCACCTATATATATATATATATATATATATATATATATATATCATGACCCGTTCTAAACGTCGTATTTTGGCTGTAATTTCAGTTGAAAATAAAGACAAAAATTCTCCAACATTTGGATAATTTTTTATTAATTTGGTTCTAAGCTTTTGGCTCACATGAGCCATCTTCAGAGAGGTTATTAAGACAGTAATACAATAATACAAAATGTTGGAGAATTTTTGTCTTTATTTTCAACCGAAATTAAAGTCAAAATACAACGTTTAGAACGACTCATGATTAAACATAACAGACATTCATTGTCTCTTATATTTAACAGTATATGTTTAGAAAATTATTTGCTGCCTCGATACACTAAATATATATATATATATATATATATTGTACATGTTCTAAAGTAATAATAATAAATATTCATTGCTCTGTTTCTATCTTGAGCACTTTTTTAAATTAATGTTTTGAACATTGCAATTACTTTCTTTGTTCCTTTCTCATTTGGAGATTATATATATATATATATATATATATATATATATATATATTTAAAGAATGAATGAATTTATTTTTAATCTACCATATTACTTAAACATTGTTAGTGCATAATCCAAGTGTCTATTTCAAACCTGGCTATCCACTTATATATATATAAGTGGATAGCCAGGTTTGAAATAGACACTTGGATTAAGTTGCTTTTATTTTTTCAATTATATATATATATATAATTGAAAAAATAAAAGCAACTTAATTTTATGCACTTATTAGAAGTATAATCAGTGACTGACTCAACTGATTCATTTGGTCGTGTAAAAAAAATAAAAAATGAAACCATGGTCAGTGACTAACTCGACTGACTTGTCAGTTGGGGGAAAAAAAAAAATCAATAATACACAAGGCAGAGGCAATGACAAAGGTAAAGCTTCACTATGAGTCAGATCTACAAAAAGTGTGTGTGTATGTCCATCTAAGCACACCCATCTATTCAGACGACTTGGTAATGCCTGCTGCAGATACCTCCTAAGGCCCATTTGTATTTGTTCAACAGCCACAGTGCCTACCTGTGGCTTTTACTGCAACTGTGCAGTGTTGACCTTAGTTAAAAGTTTCGGCCAAGAGTGCATTCTATGGCATAGTCAACAATTTCAACAAGGTTGACATGCTCAAATCTTGATGGTGATGATTTGTGATAACAATCATGGACAGCTTCTGTAAAAGTTCCATCTATTCAATTATCACTCAAGACTTTGGTCAGTTCACAATATGGTTTTCAGGAATTGCCTCCTGTGCCAATAACATCAAAAATTGACCAAGCATTCTAACCACACATTAAACTTACACACACACGCACACACACACACACACACACACAATATATGCCATTTCAACTTGACTGTAGCGTTGTGATATTCAAAAATCAGAACAGTTTTGCCATCAAAAGCTTCATTCAATCTCGTACATCAAATGGAATTACTATGTGACTAACACCAAGTCCTGGAAAAAGCCAAGAGTCAAACCTTTGAATTGCTGATCATTAAACAAAGTCTTACACACAAGTGATGTGCATTGTGGTGCATTGGATATGGACTCGGAACAAGAAATTGGGGAGCCGAGTTCAAATTCCAGTTGAATTCAATGCATTCACTTATGGATTAATTCCTTTCCCAAGGGTATTTATGCGTATCTTCCCTCCAGTTCTGGGTTAAATAACAGGATAGATTGGGTTCTATAGCCTTGGTTGGCAACCAGTCTACTGCAGAAAGCAATGGCAACCCACTGCGGGATAATCTTCTGCCCAGTCAGTCATGCCTCTTTCAAGACATGATCGCCCAAGCATGTTTCACATATGACACTTAACTGACTGACCTTTGGGAAAGGCATTAATCCATCTCTTCCCTCCAGTTATGGGTGAAATAACAGGACAGATTTGGTTCTATAGCCTTGGCTGGCTACCAGTTTTTTTTTGTTTTTTTTAATCATTTCACCCTATGCAATGCGGTGCTGCCACTGATGTGCAGGGTGCTACATAAGCAAGTTAAAGTTTTAGGCAAGATGAGAGGGAAGACAAAGATGAACCAGCTACAGAGGAGAAAAGAAAAAGGGCAAGAGAAGGATGTGAACACAGGAATGAAGACAGTTGTGAAGGTAGAGAGAAAGGAAAAGAACAAAATACATGGGGTGATGTAGAAAGGGCTGGAGTTAAGTAGATAAGAGATGGGAATTGACTTTGCATTTAAATTCCTAGAGGTTGTAGCCGTCAGGAAAGCAAGTACATAAAAGGGAGTTCCACAGGCGGGAAGCATGAGAAAAGAAGCTGCTGGAGTAGAATTGTCACCTGCATTTGTTTGATCTAACTGTAAAAGGGTGAGACCTGGTTGCCCAAGTAAATTCTTGTGGCAGGGACACCAGTGACCTAAGTTTGTTAGAGCAGAAGCCATGAAAATATTTATAGAGTCTACTGCAAAAAGTAATGGAAAGCTACTGTGGGATAATCTTCTGCCCAGTCAGTCATATCTATTTCGAGACATGATCACCCAAAGCATGTATCATGTATGGCACTTAACTGAAACTTAATGTCCCAGTAACTTTTTTCTAAATTTTTTTTTTTAACCAGAGCTCTTATTAAAATTTTGTTGTTTGTCATTGTTTTTCTCTAGCATTAGTATTACTGGTTCCCCCGTTGTATTAATTTCTATGCTTAGGATATTATCTGTGGCCTAGCACATGTGCTGATTCCTCAAGTTTTTGTATTTTGCAACAAAGATGAGGACAATAGTATCAAACAATGCAAATAGTGTAAATAATTGCAATTCCTCATCTCAGATATATAGACAAATATTTGTTTTACTATTTTCAGAATTATCTTGCTCTTAACGATTGCCTAAGTGTGTATCACGTATGGCACTTAACAGACTGACTATGGTGGTCAAAGTATGTAACAAGAATAGAAGAGTCAATATTTCTATGTCAAGTCTTATTCGATGAGCTCACTTCAGAGAAAAAGGCCATGAGGTTGCCCTCTTCAAAGATCTAAGTCCAACTCAAAATAATACTGAAAACCACTGTACTTGAGCCTAAATCAATTGAAACATTTGCACAAGACTGTACCGACTGCTGATGTTCCATCAACTTTGAAACCAAAACTTTGAAGCTACCAGAGAAAAAAAGGAAGTCAAATGGCAAGAGAGAAAGGCTCAACAAAATTTACCTCGTCCTTTACCAACATCACTATGCAGATTCACTGCAAAAATCAGTCAACTTAGTCATCAACACTATCATCATAAATGAAGTGATCAGTAAAGAAGAAATAAATTATTGAATATAAGTGTGTGAGTATGTGTAAAAGTTTAGATAGAATATATCTGTACAAGAACAATATGAATAAAAAAAAAAAAATTAAAAAAACGAGGAAAATGTCTTAGTTGATGTGTTTCTTCCTTTGATGGTATTTATCAAGGCAGATGCCAGGAATTAATTTTGTAACAAGTATTCATAGGCATGTGCATTGTGGAGCAATGGATATCGACTCAGTATAACAAATCGAGAAGCAGAGTTCGAATTCCAGTAGAATTCCTTGCATTCACTTACACACAAATACCCTTCAGAAAAGTATTAATCAGTCTCTTTCCTCCAGTTATGGGTTAAATAACAGGACAGATTGGTTGCCAGCCAAGGCTAAAGAACCCAGTCTATTGCAGAAAGTAATGGCAAACTACTGCAGAATAATCTTCTGGCCACTCAGTCATGTCTCTTTCAGGACATGATCGCTCAAAATGTGTATCACTTATGGCACTTAACTGACTGACTGATTTATAAGCACTCCATTTTTTTTCTTAAATTGAAAAAAAAAAAAAAAAAAAAAAAAAAAAAGCCAAACTTTACAATTTGGCCATTATAATAATGACACTCCATCCTCATCATAAGAAAAGAGAATTTGTTATTATAATAATGATACTCTGTCCTCATTGTAAGAGATTTGGCAAAAGAATAGAGAAAATACTTAAAAAAAGAAAGAAAAAAAAAAAGCAAACAGACTTCATTTTATTTATTAGAAGTATGGTCAGTGATGTTGAACTGACTCATTGGCTTGTATAAAAAGGAGAAAAAAAAAGAATCAATAATACACAAGGCAAGCAACAGACGTAAAGCTTGACAGAGTCAAATCTACAAAAAGATAATGACAAGCTGAAGTGAGAAAAATCTAAGGAGCCTTATTAACTGTAATATCTTGAAACTGTGAGAAGTAATTTCTTCCCTCTCTGCAAAGTGGAAAAAAAAGAATTTAAAAAGTTTATATATATATATATATATATATATATATGTTGTTGTTTCTTATCCTATTACTAGCAGTATAGCCCAGCGTTGCTCGGGTGTAATGAAAGCTTTAAAAATAATTCATGGTCCTGGAGCTCAGACTAAAGAATATTTGTGTAAAGTTTGGTGAGAATCGGATAAAAATTGTGGATTTGTATAATGGACATACAGACAGATATACAAACAGACACACAAACATCTTGCCTTATATATATATATATATAAAAAATTGATATTCTGCACTATTGTAAGAACTGCAACCCTGAAACTTCTGAATATCATTTCTTATGTCTTTGTCTATGAGTGTATCCAATTTAATTAAAATTGGACCACTCTTTCTATAACCCGATTTTTTCGATTATCGATATTTATCGAGGGTACCTTGACACAAAACCTAGTTAAGAACACTCGCAGACGCTTATAGTACAAATGTGTAAATTTTCAAGAAAATCGGTTCAGCCATTTTGGAGTCTATTGGTAATGGACACACACACACAAAGTTCCATTTATAAATAAGTTTAGATATAAGGTATTTTATTGAGGAAATGATATGTATTAAAATCAATAAATAAGATTTCAATTTTAATAATCATAACATGCTAATACACTTGGGAAAATGTATGAACCTATCTTTCCTCTTTCCCAGCTATGGATAAATAGCAGGATAGACTGAATTCTATAACCTTGTGTGGCAACTGGTCTAGGAGAAAGACAAATTTCGAATTCCAAATACGAAAGCCTAGTGTACAGACCAAAACAAAAATGACTGACACCATGTTTTGTGGTCTTCAGCTGTCCAAGTGCTTAGAGAGGCAATCGGAGCCGCCAAGCCATCTGAAAGACCACTGAATGAATCATGAGGAAGAATCAAAGTCTGTTTCTTCTGTCTTCAGATCCTCCACCAAACAATTAAAGCAGACAAGATTTGGTTAAAAAAAAAAAAAAAAAAAAAAAAAAAAGAGTAAGCAAAAGAAAAACTGGGGTAAGGATTTGCATTCAATTTCAAATCTCATTTTATTTTTTAATCATTTCACCATAAGCAAGGCAATAAAGCCCCTAAAATGCAAGGGGTTACTGAGTGTTAGAGAATATAAAAAAATATATGCTATTATAGAGAGAGAACAATAAACAAACAAAAATTAAGACAACAGAATATAATGACTGACACTGAATTTAAATTTTTGAAACTTAAAGTTGACTGGGAAGCAAGAATCTGGAAGAAACCCATTGTGGTGGACAAACAATCTCGCTGCTGACCTTGAACGGGATCTACACTCTGTGGTGAATTGGGGCAAGAAGTGGCTTGTCAATTTCAATACGTCTAAGACCAAACTGTCATCTGTCAATCATCACAGGCAACCTCTCCTGCCTCCCATAAGCATGGACCAAGCGATTCTCCCTGAGAGCAATACACTGCGCCTCCTTGGTCTTACCCTCTCTTCTGATATCAAATGGTACCACTATATCAAGTCCCTAGCTAAATCCACTGCTAAAAAGGTTGGGTCACTGTGTCAGGCCAGGATGTTTTTTCCGCCTGAATCCATCCTGCATATATATACAAGTTAACCATTCGTCCGTGCATGGAATACTGCTGCCATATATGGTTAGGCGCCCCTGCCGTTCACCTCAGTGTTCTCGACAGGCTCCAAAGGAGAGTCTGTAATGTGATAGGTACTGATCTGGCGGCTCGACTACAGCCACTTCTCCACCAACGAAATGTGGCCTCCCTTTGTTCTATAAATACTTTCATGGCTTCTGCTCCGACGAACTTAAGTCACTGGTGCCTCCATAACAGGTGTTTACTCGTGCAACCAGATTGGCAACTGGGTCCCACCCATTCACAGTTAGATTAACCAAATGCAGATGATAATTCTACTCCTGCAGATTCTTCTCTCACACTTCCCACCTGTGGAACTTGCTCCCATATTCTTGCTTTCCTGACAGCTACAACCTCCAGGAATTTAAATGCAATGTCAATACTCATCTATTAACCACTTGACTCTAGTTCTTTCCCCACCCCGTATACCCTTTCTCTCCACCTTTGAAACTGTCATCACACCTGCATTCTCATCTTTCTATTGCTCCTTTCTAACTGGTTCGTCTTCCTCTTCACTCTCTTCTAATTAATCTTTTTACATTTATGTAGTCCCCTGCACATCAGTGGCAGTTCCGCCTTGTTCGGAGTGAAAAAAAAAAATTTCCACAAAGAAGAAGTGTGAAGTGTTACGAGGACGCATTTATACATAAAAATAATAATAATAATAATGTCTAAAAAGTTGTAGTAAGGGATTCAATTGAGTCCTACTTGTTATTACAAAAAGGTTTTAATTCATGAAGTAGTCGTAAAAATAAGGAAATTAAAAATAGAACGTTTGGAAGATGCTAGAATGTCTGAGAAAATTCCAGTAAAATCAAGAGAATTCGAAATGTTCTAGAAATATGCAAATTAGGTGTATGCCCCTATAAAAATAGGTTTTGGGAAGAAAGTAGTTAGTTGTTAAAAAGATTTGTTGACATTATCAACTCCAGTATTGATTCAAGAGTCTATATCCAGCCAAAAGACTCTCTAAGAAAATTTATGACTAACTAAAACCTGAAAGAGAACCTCTTGGAACTAAAAAGGTAGATACTTTGACTCTTTCATTGACCAAACCAATAATTATTCTTCATATACACATTTGAGGATTTCCTAAAAGTATAACACAAACTTCTTCACTATCTTAACTGGGTAAAGATATTTGAAACCTTCCATCTCCTTCGTAACACTTACTCATCACTCTGCCAGTAGCAAACCGTTTTCTGCTTTGAATGCAAAATATTGTAAATTTTGTATAAATGTCATTTTGAGTTTATCATAAATTAAATATTTGTATGTGATTTTTAACTCTGAGTTTTGGTCAATCATTTTTTTCTTTTGTTACACTTAACACGTAACAGAAGAAAATGTTAGCAGAGAACTTAGTTAAATCTAGTCATTTCAATTCTAAATGATGAGACACTGTCACCAATCTAGTACTATACATCAATTCGTAAAGTCTAGGTACCATTGCAGAATGTTTATTGGAACAATAACCATGAAATAATTTATGAACAAGGCACAGGGTTGCTACATTACAGCAGTGGAAAAGCAACTGAAGGTAAGATGCCAGGTCAGGACCAATAATTGGCAGCAGTATTCAAAACAAAGATAAATAGTACACAAATATGCCAGATAGATTTTGACAAGAATAATAGTCTAACTCAACACAACATCTATTGAACAGGTGTAGAGGCTCATCCCTTTTCCCCTGTTTAGGATGTGTTTTCCAGCTTTCTCTTTTCCAATCTTTTCACTCTTACGTAGCCCTCTGCACACCAGTGGCCCGCATTGCCCGGGGTGATATGATTAAAAAAAAAAAAAATTTGATTCAATATATTTCCACTTTATTTCAACAGAAAACATTAGCCCATGAAGGTGCAATGAAAGAAAGCAGTTTAATTTTGGAAGCATTAAAATTAACAAGCCATTCCTTGCCCCATTTAACAACAAAGTAGAGCAGTTTTGAGATCAGCTATCAATTTGACGTTATTGAACCACTCAGACTTACTATTAAGACAGGAATACATGGTTGTATGGTCAGCATAAATACCGATTTGAGAACTGATGCCATCATGAAGGTTATTGACGAAAATTAAGAACAACATGGGTCCAATGACAGAGCTGAGACGTACACCTGAATTAATGCAAAAAGATGTACAAGAGTGGCCACTACGGTTCAATTTCATTTTGCAATTCAATAAGAAAGATTAGATAGGTTCAAAAGAGTGAAGGAAAAGTCGACATTTTTTTAAAATTACGCACAAGTATGGTAGGCAAGTCTTGTTTTTTTTTTTTAATCGTATCACCCCGAGCAAGGCGGTAATGCCACTGATGTGCAGGGGGCTACGTAATAGTGAAAAGATTGGAAAAGATAAAGCTGGAAACCACATCCTAAACAGGGAACAAGGGATGAGCCTCTTCACCTGTTCAATAGACATGGGTGTTGTCTCATAAAATGATTTTTATGATCAGCACAAAGTTAATTCATAGATATTCTCAGTTATATTCATAAAAGAGTATCTATTTACAAAAAAATTTAAAAATTCATATATATTTATTATTAATTATTACTTTTAACATGTGCAAACTACTACAAAATTGTACATTTTGCTTTGACATTGAAAGAACAGTCTCATCAGGTAATTAATAATGATGGTAATAAACATTTTATTTAAAAAAAAAAAAAAAAAAAAAAAACCTCTTCTCTTTATTTTAAGAATTTATTTTTTCGTACGAGGTAAAAAGATATTAAAAAATATTATTAAACAAGTGTTTAACTAAATTCCTTGTCTATATAAGCTCCATCTCATCAGTAGAAAATCCGACAGTTACTAAAGTTTATATTGGTGAAACAATGGACCATTTTAAAACCTGTTTTTACAATCATCTCTCATCTCTTACTAATAAAGACAAATGAAATATGACAACATCACTTTCTAAATATTTTTGGAAGTTAAAAGAGAAATATAAAACAACTAAAGTTAAATGGAAAATTCTCAAACAAGCTATAATTTCTAGATCGGTGAACGAACTATGTTTCCTTTGCAAGAGAAAATGGAAATTATAAAGTACATAAAAAGTGACATATTACTAAATCAGACATGAAACTACAGTAAATTGTAAGCATATAGAATTAACCTTACAACCCTGCTAGTATTACTAAATCTAAGGTATGAAACTACAGCAATTGTAAACATTTTATAGTATAAACCTTACTATCTTGATTACTTTAATTATACAATTTCCCTTCTTATTTCATCTTTTCTTTTACAAATTTTGATCTATTTATTGTCTTAAATATTTTTTAGTGCACTTGATAATTACTGTTAGTAGTTTTAGCCACGTACTAGCTTATATTTACATTTTTTTTATTTATTTGCTATTTTAAAATTTTATTTTTATATTTATCATTATTATTTTGTTATATATTTTATTTATTTGTTTATATTATTTTCATTTAATTTTAATATTAATTTTAATTTATTTTATTTTTCCAATTTATTATATTAGGTCTAATGCATTTATATTTTCGTGTTATGTTTTTTTAAATATCCTTTATTCTACATTTTAGAAATATATTTTCTGTTTGTGTATGTGATTCCATCATTTTTTTTTTTTTTAAATGGCAAAATATTTAACTTGAAACAATGTAACCAATGGCTATATCAGCCCACAATTCACTTCAGGCCAAAATTTAAAATTTCTCTCTTGGCTGTTTCCATTTTCTGTCCCCTTTCTTCCCTCCCTAAATTCTCACTTTTTGTCCTCTTTATTTTTCCCCGCTTCACTTTCTACTTCTTCTGTATCTTTCCTTTTCTTTATAGAAGTGCAATTTTTTTTTTAAATTGCCAAAAGATTTGAACCCTGACACTGTGTAACAAATGTTAATATCTGTCTGAAATACACTTAAAAATTTAAAATTTCTCTCTCTGTTGCCATTGGCTTTTTCCTCTATATTTTCTCACTTATTTTCCTCTTCACTTTCTATTTCTTCTGTATCTTTCCCTTTCCTTTATTGATTTCTCATCTTAGTTTCCGATCTTTTCTTTCCTCTTTCTTTCCCCATTTTTAATATCTTTTTACCTTGTATGGAAAAAAAAAATCCTAAAATAAAGGGAAGAGGTGTTTTTCAAATTCTTTTTTTTTTTTAGATAAAACATTATCATCATTTTTCAATGTCAAAACAAAATGTACAATTTTGTAGTAGTTTGTACATGTTCTAAAGTAATAATTAATAAATATTCATTGCTCTATTTTAATATTAAGCACTGTTTTAAATTAATGTTTTGAATGTTGCAATTATTTTCTTTGTTCTTATTCATTTGGAGATATATATATATTTATATATATATATATATATATATATATATATATATGCAAAGGTGGAACAAAAATTCATAGTGTTTTCAACAGGTGGTGTTTCACATGTGACCAAAATTTATGGAATCTAAACATCTTATGAAAGGTGACATTTCATTGCTTTTTTTCTATATTTTATATGTGGACATAAAGATGAAAATGTCATTTATTGCTCATATTTCCAGAAAAGAAAAAGAAAAAAAAAATGCTGTGCAAACAGTAAAAAATATGTGCCATTTATTGAAGTGGTGCCATAGCTAAGAGTACCATCTATAAATTGTTCAGAGGTAGAAATTTTAATCTGAAACACCAAACCGGCAGGCCCTATAGTTGACACTGACCAAATTGAAATAGTGATTAAATATAATCCAGGACATATATCATAGATACTTCATATTCCCCATGTGAACATTGTAAGCCATTTGAAAACATTTGGATACATGAATTGTTTTGTTTGGGTGCTTCATGATTTAACAGAAAATCAACCCATTTTTTTTTTAAAAGAATGGTTAGATGATAAAAAAACAGATCAGGGAATAACCTCTTCTCCCCAAGAAAACAAAATGAGCAACCATTCTTCTTCTATATGCTCTGTCCCTTCAGGACATAGGCAATCATGGCTTTCCACTTCTCCCTATCCCTGATGGCTCTTAGCAACCCTTCTCCTGTTACACCATGCAACCCTCGTTCCATCATCCACCTGATTAGATCCTTCAAATATGTTATCCACTGCTTTCTCCCATCTCTTTTTTCCCCTCTATCAGGCCTGTTAGTATCAGGTTCTCTAAGTCCTTCTTCCTTATTGCATGTCCCAGGAACTTCAGCTGACTCTTCCTGATGCTCAGTATTAATTTCCTTTTCATTTTCATCCTTTCCAAGACCTCATCATTGCTCACATGCTCGATCCATTATATTTGCAGCATCCTTCTGAAAGGTTGTAATTATGATGCTACCTAAAAGAGTGCTAATAAAATGACATATGTGGTTGAATAAATCTATATCCAAATGATGAAGGCAAATAACCACAGTACTAAAAAGATTAATCAAGGATGCACTTAAGAAGGCTAATATAGAAATCATGCATGGAAAGATCTTTCATCTAAAAGGCCGACTTACAAGACGAATGGCATTAACGATTTTGACAAAGGCAGGATTGGATACACAGAGCTAAAATAGACTGAACGCTACACAGAGAACAGAAGCCTCCGTCTCAAAAAAAAAAAGAAAATACTAAAAAGACTCACCTGTGGAAAATGTGGACGCATATGCCTTTCAAAGGCTGGCTTGATTAATCACACACATGGCCACAATAACAACAACGGCTATCACGATGATGTCCAGCCTGATTTTCTTTGCAATCTATGCAATAAAATAATGTAGGTCAGCCAGTGTAATTTAACTAACATTAGATGTGCCAGCACCATGATACCAATGCAGTAAGCTCTAAGCTGGGTTGCAAAACCTGTGGCTTCAAATATAGGTCACTTGTTGAACGAAGGAGTCACTCAAGACAATATCAGCGGCAAAGAAATCAAAAATAAAATCATGATCATAATATAAGTGGTCATACTTGGACAGGAGTTGCCTTTCTCTAATACTACTACTACTACTACAAATATCTCAATCTTGTCTTTGAAATTCACTTAAAAATGCTATACATTTTTGTTCAAACATAACACAGATTCCCTCTTGAACACATCAGAAACTTTTGGTTAGACAATATATTCTAAATTTGATCCCCATTTGAATGTAGTCTTTTTCTAAAGCAGATGATTTTACAAGAATCAGAAATGTTGTTCTTTATCAGTCCCTATATGAAATTGTGGCAAGATTTCATTTCCTGTAAATATTAGGTTCCTTTAAAATATGTACAAGGATTTTTGACAAAATGCCTGCAGCTCTCTGGCTTTTGGATTTTGGCAGTAATCCCTCTTTTAGGCAGGTTTCATTAAAAAATGACTTCCACTTAAATTTTTTTGTCTTTGGATGTATAATCTAGCCAATTACATTTAGAGTCTTTCTTTTTGTTTATATTACTATCGTTATTAAGTATTCCATTGTGATAATAGAACTTCCAAGACATTTTTGTTAAATAATAAATCTAGATCTTCAATATCCCCTCTCATTTGCAGATGTAATTCAGTCAGTCAATCAGTTAAGTGCCATACGTGATACACGCTTTGGGCGATCATGTCTCGAAAGAGACATGACTGACTGGGCAGATTATCTTGCAGTAGGTTGCCATTGCTTTCTGCAGTAGACTGGTTGCCAGCCAAGGCTATAGAACCCAATCTGTCCTGTTATTTGACTCATAGCTAGAGCGGGAAGAGATGTATTATATTATTAAGCAGTAATTAGTAGGAGATCAGTTTATTACTTCCTAACAATATAAAACTGATCTCCCACTTTATGCTCAGTAGAAGACTCAATCATGTTTTTAACTGTTATATTCAGTCAGTCAGTTAAGTGCCGTACGTGATAGATGCTTTGGGTGATCATGTCTCGAAAGAGACATGACTGACTGGGCAGAAGATTATCCCACAGTAGGTTGCCATTGCTTTCTGCAGTAGACTGGCTGCCAACAGTAAATCACTACAAACAGTGAACTGCTAACCCATTCGTCTGTACTACTTCTAAGGTGTATATATATATATATATATATATATATATTCTGTTTCACCCCAAGCAAGGTAGTAAAGTCACTAAGACACAAGGGGTTACAAGGCATGAAGAATTAGTTAATAATGAGCAGGAAGAGAAAAGAGTAATCAGGACAGTAGATAGCAGTTGACATTGTGTTTAAATTTTTGCAGGTTAAAATTGGCTAGAGAGCATGGAGCCAGAAGGGAGTTCCACAAGCAAGAAAAGTAACTGTAAGCATAGAATCTACAGCTATGTATGTTAAAACATGTGAAAAACTGAAAACTACTACAAAATTGTACATTTTGTTTCGACATTGAAAGAACAATATCCCATCAGTTAATATTGTTAACTACCTGATAAGACAATGTTCTTCCAATGTCGAAAAAAATGTACAATTTTGTAGTAGTTTTTCTCATGTTCTAATGTCATAATTAATAATAAATATTCATTACTCAATTTTTATATTGAGCAGTGTTTGAAAGTAATGTTTTGAATGTTGCAATTTTTTCTTCATTCTTATTTATATATATATATATATATATATATAATCTAAACTTATTTATAAATGGAACTTTGTCTGTGTGTGTCTCTCCATTACCTATAGACTCAGAAACGGCTGAACCGATTTTCTTGAAAATTTACACAGTTGTACTATAAGCGTCTGCGAGTGTTCTTAGCTAGGTTTTGTGTCGAGGTACCCCCAATAAATATCAAAAATAGATAATCGAAAAAATTGGGTTATAGAAGGAGTGGTCTGATTTTAATAAAATTTGATACACTCGTAGACAAAGACATAAGAAACAATATTCAGAAGTTTCAAGGTTGCAGTTCTTACAGTTGTGCAGAAAATCGATTATATATATATATATATATATATATATATAAGACAAGATGTTTGTGTGTGTGTCTGTTTATCTGCCTGTATGACTAATTTTTTCAGCCCTTTTATTTTAGTTTTGGCTCTAAGTAGGTATAATTGTAGTTCTTAGTCTCAGCCATGATACCATTTACTCAGAGGACATTTAGCCTTCAAAATTCAGTTTACGACGACGAAACTTATTTGATATAGATACCAGGAAATTGAAATTTGACTTACATCCATTCATTTTTCTTTCAGTCTATGGTTTCACTTTAACTGGAAACAACTATTGCTTTTTAGTCTTTCATGCCAACGTCCAAAGAGTCTGAGCTCTAGGACCATGGATTAATTTTAAAGCTTTCATTACACCCAAGCAACACCGGGCTATACTGCTAGTCAAGTCGTATGAGATATATATGATAGATGATTATTACAAATATAAAATTAGTCATTTAGCTGATTGATTTTATATTCAGCACCTCATCTTTAGAGTTTCGCAGATGACCGTCTTTTTTTTTTTTTGTCAGGAGATATCAGCAATTGACTGACAGTGTTTATTATTTTTATTTTAAATGTATAAATATTTGGCAAGTTCAAGAATATACTATAATTGGGAAAATATATAATAATATAATGTTACACTTGTGCACAAATACCTTGTGAAAGTTATGATTCCATCTCTCCCAGCTACGGGAAAAATAGTAGAGAAAGCAGAGTTCTTCAGACTTGGCTGGCAACCGGTCTAGAACAATGACAATTCTGAATTTACAAAACCACATGTTGTCCTAGTGAAGTACATACGATATGCAGCTAATGAAAAGATTGTGGCATTTACAATGACTATGATCCTGGCTGCAGTTACTCAAATAAATAGACATAAGTAAACTAATTATTATATCATCATTTTGCGGCCTTGGTTGAGATTCAAAATCTTGTCAGTAGCTGAATACTTGATGCTTCGCCAGAGCTACCAAGGGTGTTTTTATCGTGACACCATCACTCGATGAGTTGCCTACCATGGCTTAAGAGAGGCCCATTCACCCTCATTAAGAGAAGAATATCCTACGCTAGTTTCCAAACCTGGTGTTTTTTACAACCTCGCAGTAAAAAAAAAAAAAAAAAAAAAAAAAAAGATATTATACATAAACTACTGTTTGTAGAAAACAGTAATTTTCAAACGGATTATTTTTTTTCTTGTTATAACGTTGGTAGCAATGCCTATTTCTCTTTGGTCATCATTATATAATCCCCTACCATATCTCAAATATATTTTTATATTCTCATGAATGAAAAAAGTAAGCATTAAAAAGTTCTGCAAGACAAAAATAACTAGGAAAAAAAAAATGTAAAAAATTAAAAAAAAAAAAATGAACAATTACAAACAATACATTTTTCATTCTACTCATACTAAGTAGATACTAAAAACATTAAAGTATAAAACAGTTAAAAAATCATGTCCACCTTGTCATTAATCAAAGTATTGAATATTTTCTACAAATATATCAAGTATCCTTGTATAATTTTCTGTTTCATCACACACTTTTTAATAGTTTTATAATCAATAACCATTACCGTGCATATTATGACTATTCGCCTATCCTCAATAACATCATAGAATGTTTTAGTGTTCCAAGAAGTCTTTTAGGAACCATTTTTTTTTGTGTGTGTGTTTTTAATTGTATTAATATCTATGGACATTTCAATCATTTTTCTGGACAATTGCCATTCAATGCTACATTTTGACCGAAGACAGTTTCACACTAATAGGAGTCTGGCAAATCTACACAAAATGAAAATGGTTAGCATAGAGAATTAACATAATGCCATTGATTTTCATTTTAATGTTAGCAGGAATTATTATTATTAGTATTATTATGAAAAAAAAAGTGGGGAGTGGAGGTAAGTAAACTGACACACAGCAGTACAAGCGCAGATTGTCCAAAACGTTTGTTTTGGATGTCATCAAGTACACCAAGTTAAAACTAACATCACTTAATATGAATACATAAAATAAACTAATTTAAAATGAAAAAGGAGTTCATTGATTTTAATAGTGAGAGAAAAAAATGACTAAATTTTATTTCTATGCAATTTGCTGTCTAAATTTATAAATATGATCTGCGTAGCTTTTTCCATTAACACTATTATAAGTAGATATGCATCAATCTTATTTCACATTCAACAAGAGCGGCAGCTAATTTCTAGAATCCAGGCTGTTTCAAGCCATTGTGTCCTCCAGCTGGTGTCTATCAATTTGGATAACCTACAAAGAATTCTGAACTGGACCTTTTATTTAATATATAAAGGTAAACTGTTCTCATTTGACTGCCCATCTCTTGGGATATTCTCTAGTTCTTAACAGGTGAAACAACAAAGGTGAGGGTAATAGTTCAAATATAGTGTGTTGCTGGTGATATATTGGCCTCAGACATTGAATGATGAAAGACAAAAGCAAACCAAACAAAGACTTGCCAAGTTTATTTTTGTTGAAGAAAAACAAAACAATTTTACAGAGCACAAGGTAATAAAAATAGATCTGCAAGCTCATGTTATATAAGACACACTTGAAAACAATGATTGTCTAGACAGACAACGACAGTGACACTGGTGTGGAGTAGAAGGGTAACCGGAGAGAGAGAACATGAAGGAGTTGTTGGGGGATGGTTAGCCAGTCCCTGCTTCTTTAGCCAGCAGAGATCTTTCTTCTCTCTTCTGTCTATTTGGCCAGAAACCCCAGACTTACATAACCACAAAATTCTCTCATATTTTTGCTATTTTGAGTTGTCGCTTAATTGACATCATCTACGGTCAGATACACTTGTCAATCATCTTCGCCGGCTATCGCCTTTCAAGCTGGCTGTCTATGTTTTCTGCTTTTGATGTCACACCCCGATGCCACTCCCATCCTCAGCCGAATATTCCTGTCAATCTGTGGCAGACATGAAATACAACCTGGAACTAGCACAACTGTTTGCGACTTGCCTTGTCCCTGCCAAAAGAGAGCTCGTATTTGCTTAGCATGTAAAGCTACTGCAGCTAAAATGGAGGAAAAAAGAACATTCACAGTTGGTGGCTGAAACGTCTGTTAGTGAGATCTTGAGAGAGCTCAAGAAGGAAAGACTTGATTTGAATACCAGTTGGGAGAACCACAATTCAGTTGCTGGTTGCTGTTCTAAGTTTATTTTGCCACACAATCATATCTTTGTCTGCATTACAATGTAAAAGGTGAGAATAATGTTGTCCTGAAAAGAACAGTTTTGTTAGTCACTGAGGAGTGCTGCCCTGAAAAGGACAATTTATTGCAATTTATGGCAAGGATGGATGAAGAAAAAAGGAGATGGAGGCCTACTGGAGATGGCTGGAGTGACAGCCACCGAGAAGCTAAAGATGATGGCTGACTAGCTGAAACTGCTGCAGATGGCTGGAGCCGTGGGCTGGCTGTCAACTGATGCAACTTTTTGATTTTAGTCATCTGAGCTGTGAAATTCTAGCATTTACCCATGCCTTCCCACAATGCATGAATGCAATACAAGGTCAAGCTCAATGTGGGAAACCCAAGAGTGGAAACCCTGGCTAAGAGTCAAACTTTTGCCCAGCCCCTATATTCACGGGATGCTAAGCTTGCCTATTGTTCTCAGCCAAGTCTCTCCATCGTATCAGCTGAGTCATTCTCTGTCCAGACAAAGATGCAACTTAGAGATATCATGCATCCAATTGGCAGGGCTGCGGATCAATTGGGTATTTATCCATACCTCTCACTGGAGCAGGATGTGATACAAAGTCACTTATTTAACATGGGGACCCAAGCACGTACATTCAGGCCAAAGGTCAAAATTTACACAGTCCCTGTATATGCTGGGATTGGACAATAAGTTTGCCTTAGCTGGTCTGTGGTGCAGAACGCTTGTTTTTTGTTGCTTTTGAGGCCTCTTTATATTCTGAATCAGTCTTACAACAGCACTGGTTAAGCTTTTAATTTTGGCTGTTTTTAAAAGAAATGTGGGAGTGCCAACAGGATATGATAAGGCCCTCCCCCATATATAATTGATCATATCAATCTGAACTTATTTATAAATGGAACTTTGTGTGTGTGTGTGTGTGTGTGTGTGTGTATGTGTCCATTACCTATATACTCCAAAACGGCTGAACCGATTTTCTTGAAAATTTACACAGTTGTACTATAAGCATCTGCGAGTGTTCTTAGCTAGGTCTTGTATCGAGATACCCCCCAATAAATATTGAAAATCGATCATTGAAAAAAATCGGGTTATAGAAGGAGTGGTCCGATTTTAATCAAATTTGATACACTCATAGACAAAGGTATAAGAAACGATATTCAGAAGTTTCAAGGTTGCAGTTCTTACAATAGTGCAGAAAATCAATAATATATATGTATATATAAAAGGCAAGGTGTGTGTGTGTGTGTGTGTGTGTGTGTGTGCATCCTTTATACAAATCCACAATTTTTATCAGATTCTCACCAAACTTCACACAAATATTCTTTAGGCAGAGTCTGAGCTCCAGGACCATGGATTCGTTTTAAAGCTTTCATTACACCTGAGCAACGCCAGGCTATACTGCTAGTTAATAATGTATAAGTATTGAGATGCTTAGGAAAAGTGACTTTCCTTCCTGATTTTGTCTGTTACATGAGGTGTGTGTCTGGTTGTGATTGTGGGTCTGAAGCCAGATTTGTGCATTGTAGATCCTTTTCCAGAAATGCTGGCTTGGTTCTGTAGATAGCAATGGTGCCTGTATTGTTACCAAACTTGACTTATGTATTTATCAGTTTGACGAGACCTTGGTCGTTAGGTACGAGTGTTTATTGCACTGCATCGTTCTGTATAAAAATATACTCACAGTCTTGAAGGGTTTTTTTGTATGCAAACATCTTTTATGGCAGGTTGTGTTGGGATGTATTTCAACCAAGCTGTTTTGTTACATAGTTCTACAATAAATGGGTTTATTGAGGTTGAAATCTTACTTGATATGTCACAGAAATATTGTCATGTTAAGTTTAAGGATGCACCAAAGTGTAATGTTAAGTCTCGACTTTTATTTGTTGGCTATTATTAAATCATGACTTGGTGTGCCATTAACAAGTGTGTTAATGTTGAGAGAGTGTATCTGCCACTGTGTTATCTTAGGCCTTTATGTGACTATGTCTGGAGAATTGCTAGATATAGTCCAAATGTCTAATCTGTCGAAATGTGTATTTGTCCGAGTTAGTTGTCATCAGCAGTTTGTCATCAATGTAGATGGCAAAATCTCTTCCCTCAAGTAGATGACAAAAATGTTTGACGGCTAAGTAAATAGCCAGGAGTTTTCTGGAGAAAGTACTATATTTAGTTTAAGCTGATGAGAGTTTAACCGAGAAGACTCCTGCATCAGATGTGTCTGTAGTCAGTAATATTTTTGTCTGTGGTAGTTATTTGAAGTTGGTGAATGCAGTTTTTGCAGTGCTGAATGCATGCATGGCATTGCCCTTCAAAATAATGTTTCTTTTGTTCTGAAGAAAAAAAAAGATTAATAAGGGGTGAAGCATTTCTGAACAATTCAGTACAAATCGTTGGTAGAAATTGATCATTTCAATGAACCACCGGAGTTGTCTGATGGAAGTTGGTGTAAGAAAGTCCTGGATTGCTTTAATTTTCTCTGATAAGGGCTTGATAGCATTGGCATCAATGTTATATCGAAGGAAATTGATGCTTGGCTAGTAAAAGACACATTTGTCTAAAATGATCTGATTACCAAAATGAAACACTCTTTGAAACACATCATGGAGATGCTGTTTATGTGCATTAACATCATCACTATCTATCAGGATATTGTCAATATATGCATATGCAAAGTGAAGACTGTAACACATCATCAATTAGGAATTAAAAGGTCTTCAGGCTGAATGGCATTTTTACTAATTCATATAGGCCAAATGGTATGGTAACTGCTATTTTGGGAATATCATCCATAGCCACATGGATTCGGTGATATACCTTGGTTAGGTAAATCTTAGAGAACATGCAGGTACCCTGTAGTCCTGATGCAAAGTCATAGATATGAGGGATTGAGTAGCAATCTGGGATTGTTGAGGAATTGTTATCAACACATGTTCGAAAATCTCTGCTTTCAAGTTTTGGGGTCAGGTGTAGTGATGAGGCATATGCATTGTTCAATCAACAGAGGAGGCCTTCATTCATCATATCCTGGAATTCTTTCTTCAATCATACTTGTGCAATGGTAATCGTCAAGGGTGAGAACTTGAAGGCTGTCTACTTGTACTGATGTGGTGCTGGGTTTGATGCTTGTGTGTGTACAAATTTAACATGCCCATGAACTCATGATTGTGGCAAGTTGCAACATTGACTCCTGCCATGTTGTAATGTGTGCAGATATCAACAATACATATACTTATATTATCTGACAGGGTTCTCATATTCATGTGCACCAATAGAGTAAAATATGCCAAGAAATCTTCTCAGAATATGGGCATTCTGACACCGACTTTAGTAAATGACTGTAAAATCACATTACATGCCAATGTTTATGAGTTTGAGTTTTTTTAATGACATATCAACACCTCTGTGGGTTATTTAATGCCAAAAAGGTAGAGTTTTAAGGCATTTTTAATGTTCAGATATAGTGAGAAGATTGATTTAGTCAGATTTTAATGAAAATTTTTTGTTTTTATTCTTTTTTATTTTAGAAAACTGAAAATGTCTTGTTTTGTATTCAAAAATGTTTTGCTGAGAATAATTTTTTCCTTCAAAAATGTATATTTTTCTATAAAAGTCTATTTTTATTCTTACATAGTGTTTTGACCTCAGTTTGAGGGTTAACTATTTACCCATAGCTGAGACCCTAACAGGTGCTACCACTCTGGATCAGGGTGGACCTGGGGAGAACAGCAATTAAGAGGTGGTTCCATGCTCCTCACAACCTCCCAATCAGAGGCCTTGCTGCCAGAGCCAATGTTTATGGTGAGAGTCTTCGTACCATAAGTCTCTATGTGGAAGTCGTTGGCTGCTTGGGGCTTAAAGAAGGCAGGTGTGTGGGCATTATGTCTGCAGGGGGGGGGGTATTCTCTTGTGTCTACAACGCACTTTAGTTTGTTGTTTTTGTTCCATACATAGAACAAGTAGCAAATTGCTATCCTCCAGTCTTTCAGTTTCCCTGGTCTATCTAAGCAAGGCTTTTTTAAATTCCTTGCTTTGTCTTGAAAGTTTTGACAGAAACAGAAAACATCTGAGTTGTTCTTTCTCTCCTGATTGCATCTGCACACCTTGCCGTCTTGAACTAGACATCTGTTTCTTGTTTTTCTCAAAGTTGCACCTCTTGCAATTACTTCTTCCGGTTTGCCAACAACTTTTTAATGTGCTATGCGGTGCAGTGAGTTAACACCCTAATTGCATGTGGCAGAAACCCTGTTACCGACATCAGCTGGTTTGTCTTTGCTTCAACCATTGGTGCAAATATCTGTGTCACCGTCATTGGTAGTCTGTCCATCCACAGAAGACAAAGATTGGATTCTGCTATTGTTTTTTTTTTTTTTTTAATCATATCACCCCAAGCAAGGCGATAACGCCACTGATGCGCAGGGAGCTACATAAGGGTAAAAAGAATGGAAAAGAGAAAGCCGGAAACCACATCCTAAACAGGGAACAAGGGATTAGCCTCTTCACCTGTTCAATAGATGTGGGTGGAGTGTGAACCGGGCGATAATGACAAGAAGTATGGCTTCCGCTTTGCCAGGTCCACGGCCGACATGTATGGTGCTTTTTTGCTTTATGTCAACTAATCACTTGTTAGGTCATTTGCATCATGGTCACCGCTTTCTTATGGGTGGTATGCTGGCCCACAAACAGAAATTAAATGACCAAAGACAACAAGAAATCAAAAAGAAACTCAAGTATAAAAATACAGTGGAACCTGTCATATGTGACCCTCTTCGTCAGCTAAAGACTATTTTTCTATGCACGGATGATTTGCTAATGTTAACTGACCCTTAGTGAGCAACAACCTCCAGAATGCTACGACTAACATCAAGAGTGAAAATCACTGATCAAGCAACTTAAAAAAAATCCATTTTGGTCTACACTGGAACTTCTAAATTAGGAGAAACTAAATGAGTAATCTATTTCATTTTGATTTGATCTAAGCCAGGAACACTTCCTCATTGTTTTGTTGTTGTAGTGTTGTATCAAACTGTTATTTCTTGTTGAAATGTACATTGCCTGAGTTCATCTCACAGTCAAACATTGGCTGTTTTGTACAACATGTATTGCATTTGATATGTCCAAGGGATTTATCATAGTCTCTGTACTGACTTGGATAAATTCAGAGATTGGGAAAAAAAAATCACAATTATGTCCCTTTCTCAAATGTTTATCTTTCATTCCTTTATTTTTTTGTGTATCTATCTACTCTATTTCTATCTGGGTATATCTATCTCCATCTCTGTTTCTCTACCTCCACCCACCATTGCTGTCAGTTTTTTGTATGTTTTGTTTTTTTATTCCATGTATTATTGCTATTACTCACTTCTAAGAAAAAAACAGAAACTGTATACTTTTTTTTCCAAGTCCACTTAATAAATATTTTTTGTAAATATTGTTAGGACGAATAAAACATATTCCAAGGGAATTAACCCTTTCCTGTTCCCAAACAGAATACCTCCCTTTTCACTTCTGAAAGTGGGTACACACGAGTCACGTGATCAACACATTCAGACTTGGCAGGCATAAGGGAACAGACTTGGAATATGGCCGCCAATGATTAAAGAACGCATGTATGTCCTTCTGCCCTAATGGTTATGACACACAACCCGATAACTTGGGACTGATACCACATTTACATATTTTGTAATGTTTCTCCATGTAAAATAAATGTATCTTCCAGTCAACCATGAGTAGACATCTACTTTTCTTTCGTTCCATGCATTTTCTCCACGTGCTACACACACACACACTCGTCCACGGACCATGAATCATGCTATAAGTTAAGGCATTTTAGTTATGAAACAAAAACCCCATTCATAACATATTTTGGTCACTTGTTGACCGTTATAAAATTTTTTTTTTTATTTTTAAATGAATTATGCTAAATAAATTTCTTTAAAGTTAGGCCATTTTCTTTTCTCATTTATTTATTACCAGATTATATGGTAAAATTCTAATATTTACATTCTGATGAGTGGAATATACGTTCGTGGCGTAAATAGGTCATGACTATGAGCTTTTAGTGAGCGACCACCTGCCGTATGCGACCAGTTTCTGATGGCGACATACGACAGGTTCCACTGTATATTTCCAAGTTTATTTTTGCAAAAGAAAAATACATACCATAAATGATTGTACAGTGCACTAGTGTTACAAGGATACATTTATATATAAAAGTAATATTAATAATGTCTAAAAAGTTGTAGTAAGGGATTCTATAGAGTCCTACTTGTTATTAAAAAAAGTTTTAATTCATGCAGTATTTGTAAAAATAAGGAAATTAGAAAGAGATGGTTTGGAAGATGCTAGAATGTTCGAGAAAATCTGAGTAAAATCTAGAGAATTCTAGAATATGCAAATTAGGTGTTAGCCCCTATAAAAATAGGTTTTGAGATGAGAGTAGTTAGTTGTTAAGAGGATTTGCTGACATTATCAACTCCAGCCTGATTCTCTGAGAAAAGATACCGACCAACTAAAACCTGAAAGAGAACCTCATGGAACTATATGGGTAAATAGATATTTTTGACTCTTTCATTGATCAAACTAATAATTATTCTTTATATACACATTTGACGATTTCCTAAAAGTATAGCACTTGAACTTCTTTGCTATCTTAACTGAGAAAAGATACTGACACTTCCTTCCCTTTAGTAACACTTTGCCTGCCAGTAATTGGAGTAGATAGATCTATTACCATATGACAAGTAATTAATGATGAAGTCTTAATCCTTTACCCAAAACATCAACATTAAAAAAAATATTAAACTCAATCAGGTTGAAAGATATATTTGCCTTTGAAATAGAAAATAAATCACTACCTTATTTTATACATTTTAATAATAGATTCAATAGTAAATTAGAATTCAAAGTGTGTGTGCGTAAGTTAAAATTCAGTGTGTGTGTGTGTGCGTAAGTTAAAATTCAGTGTGTGTGTGTGTGTGCGTAAGTTAAAATTCAGTGTGTGTGTGTGTGTGTGTGTGCGTAAGTTAAAATTCAGTGTGTGTGTGTGTGTGCGTAAGTTAAAATTCAGTGTGTGTGTGCGTAAGTTAAAATTCAGTGTGTGTGTGCGTAAGTTAAAATTCAGTGTGTGTGTGCGTGTGTTAAAATTCAGTGTGTGTGTTAAAATTCAGTGTGTGTGTGTGTGTGTGTGCGTAAGTTAAAATTCAGTGTGTGTGTGTGTGTGTGCGTAAGTTAAAATTCAGTGTGTGTGTCGTGTTGCAGTAAGTTAAAAGTTGTGTGTGTGAATTAAAATTCGTGTGTGTGTGCGTAAGTTAAAATTCAGTGTGTGTGTGTGTGTGCGTAAGTTAAAATTCAGTGTGTGTGTGTGTGCGTAAGTTAAAATTCAATATGTCTGTGTGCGTGCGTAAATTAAAATTCAGTGTCTGTGTGTAAATTACAATTCAGTGTCTGTGTGTAAATTACAATTCAGTGCGTGCGTGTAAATTACAATTCAGTGCGTGCGTGTAAATTACAATTCAGTGCGTGCGTGTAAATTCAAAATTCAATGTGTGCTGTGTAAAATTGAAGTAAATTAAAATTCAATGCGTGTGAGTAAATTAAAATTCAATGCGTGTGAGTAAACTTAAAATTCAATGTGTGTGAGTAACTTAAAATTCAATGTGTGTGAGTAACTTAAAATTCAATGTGTGTGAGTAAATTAAAATTCAATGTGTGTGAGTAAATTAAAATTCAATGTGTGTGAGTAAATTAAAATTCAATGTGTGTGTGTGTGAGTACGTGCAAATTAAAATTCAATGTGTGTGTGTCTGCAAATTCAAAGTGTGTGTGTGTGTGTGTGTGTGTACACAATTCAAATTGTGGAGATTCTAAATATTTATTGTTGCCTACAAATCTATCGACTGAAATCATTACTGATAAACTCAACAACCTTGAAATTAAAACCATGCCAACCATATCTTCTATTATTAAAGTTATAATTCAAAAGATAATGAACTATGGAAACTTATATATATATATATGTATATATATATACATACACACACACACATCAAGAACAGCCAGTTAAATGCCATATGTGATACATACATGGGCGATCATGTCTCAAAAGAGACATCATGACTGACTGGGTAGAAGATTTTGCCGCATTAGGTTGCCATTACTTTCTGTGGTATTCTGGTTGCCAGTCAAGATTACAGAACCCAATTTGTACTGCTATTTAACCTGTAGTTGGAGGGAGAAGCGACATATTCAGATCTTTACTCAGAGTATTTGCACATATGTGAATTCAACTGGAATTCAAATGACAAGTTCTCATTTTGAGCTGATAACTACTGCACCCCAAAGCACATCATCCTAGAAAAGTATTGAATATATTTTAAGTAAAATGGAAAAGTTTATTTGTGATGCATTTCATCCATTAGGACCCCACCGTACTGAGTTTGATGACATTTTTATGACTACACATGCGCATAAACAAAAGATACAGGTAGTTTCAAAATTTTTTATATATATATATATATATCAAAATGAATAAGGAACAAAAAATATTTACAACGTTCAAAACATTAATTTAAAACAGCGCTCAATATAGAAATAGAGCAATGAATATATATATATATATATATATATATATATATATATATATAACAATCTAGCCAAATTCATAATGTATTCACAATTAGAATTACACTTTTTTTCTCATCAGAAATTAATTTTATTTTCCTCTTTGTAACTTTTTTATAAATACATTCATGGTATTTAATTATTCAGGTGAGCACTTTGCCATGGTACCTAGACTTTTTTAATTTAAGCACAGTACCAAACTGGCGATAAAGTCTCGCTAATTTAAAGTCGAGTTGTCTAGATGCTACCATATGTTCTATGCTAACAGTTTCTTTCCCTCACCACCCTCACTTCCTGCTTGAGGAACTCTTCTGGTTCCATGCTTTCTAGTCAATATTAATCTTCAAAAATTTAAATGCAACGTCAATAGCTTTCTACTGTCCTGATTACTCTTTTCTTCTTGTTCCTTAGTAAAGCTTCTCTTTTTTAATTACCCCTTGTATCTTAGTTGCTTTACTAAACTATCGCCCAGTTCTCACTCCACCCACGTCTATTGAACAGGTAAAGGGGCTCACCCCTTGTTTCCTGTTTAGGATGTGGTTTCCGGTTTTTCTCTTTACCAATCTTTTCACTCTTACGTAGCCCCCTGTGCATCAGTGGCGTTTTCGCCTTGCTTGGGGTGATATGATTAAAAAAAAAAAAAAAAACTTGCTTAGGGTGAAATTTATGTATATACACACACACACACACACAACAGTAAAAGAGGTACTGGTTAGACCAGAAAAAAAGTGCTCAATGCACAATCCAAAGAGTTGATATGTTTCTTGCTTCCCTTCATCTCTGATTACCCTCACTCTTGTTGGTCCCCTCCCCTTTGGTGGGAATTCCAGCACTTATGTGTATAAAGAATAAGTATTAGGAAATATGGTTTTTCTGTACAGGCTGATGAGACCTATAACCTTGTGCAAATTAATTGAAACAAAACAAATGTCTTCCTAAGATCTTTCACCCTTTCCCTGGTCACGTATACGTCATCTCTTGGCATTGTTTTTCTCTTCCAACCACATTTTCCTCCACGTTTTCAACTGATGAATCCAGTTTGTTTCTTTGCCTTGATGACACAACTGACAGTTGAAAGGCTGACATCAACAATATCCATGATTTCTCTGTAAATGGCTTCACAGTGTGTTCATGCAGCATTACAATTTTTGTACGATTCCTTGTAGTAACGTCCATCGCAGACAACTAATCAACAGTCAAGGCAATAGTGTCTGGGTGTGATAAAAACCTAATGCAATCACAGATGACAATATTTTTCAAGGCCAAACAAATTTCATCATCAATGAAAATAGATCCGTATTACTGCACACCACTGCAATTGACCTAATCTGAGGAAAAAATAGAAATCAATTACACTCTTTCACTCCAATGGGTTTAAAACTGATCGTATGGCAAAAGGAAACTAAAGCTGTTGTTTCAATTAATTTGCACAAGGATGTATGTGGTTGAAACATGGGTATCAAGTACATGGTGAGCATTTCCTTATATAACAGATCGGAGATATTTTACTCTAACTTTTATTATGTACAAAAAGTCAGAAGATTATCATTGATAACTCTCTCCTCCAATTTGCACACACTAGTCACTATATACTTGATATAATGCGGAAATAACACAATTATAAAATCAGTCAGTAATTATAACTACTTATACTGGAACTTACGCATGCAATTATAAAGTAACAACACAATAATATTTTAAATTTTGAAAATTTACTTTTTGGCATATAAATCTTTTGAAATCGCTTTTAAATCCTTGTCTTTCAATCATTCCACCTCACTTGCTATCTTCTTCTGCCGCACCTATGAGGCACACTAAACTGTTTGGGAGATATTGAGCACTCTAGAAGAAAGGTAGACTTTGAAAAACAGTAGCCACTCTAGCGTGTACGCATCGCTCATTCAGTAAAAATGAATTGGAGCACTCTAGCTATTGGGCACCTAATATGATATGCACTAAAAAGACTGCCTTCTTCCACCGAACGCCCCATGACCCAGGGGTAGAGTCACCGACTGACGCCAATTCGGTCAGGTTTCGAGCCTGGGTTATGTAGCAATCAGAGCCTAATCGTACTGATGAGCTGTGATACAGCGAAACAGATCTGTCTGCGGATGACTATATATATATATATATATAACCTGGGACAAATCTCACATACAAAGCAGGAATCTTCCTATTCAGCATTTTCAAAGAATCCTCTGACGCCAGATAAAATAATTTTTTAGCCACAGATTCCCAGTCAGTAAGACTATTATTGTATTCAGTCAAACAATCCTTAAAATCTTACTTTTCACTTCTAAGTCATTTTCTTTCTTTTAGTTCTCTATAAAAGAGCTGCTTCAGTTGGTTGGTTTTGTTTAGCAGTATATCAACCACTTTATCCTATTCAAGCTGAGTTTGCGTAGACATTCATAAGTATCATGTCAACCATCATAGACCTGCATCAAGGTCAGAAGGTCATTAGCATTCTGTACCATAATGTAGTTGGTTGCTGGGCAAGAAACTCATCTTGCTTCATAGCTAGATGGCCAGAACAGCAGTTCACTCCCAATTTTTTAGGTTATTTAATGCTAAAATAGGATGTGCGTTGTGGTACAGTGGATATTGGCTCGGAACGAGAAATCGGGGAGCCAAGTTCGAATTCCAGTTGAATTCATTGCATTCACTTACGCGCAAATACCCTTGGGAAAGTTATTAATCCGTCTCTTCCTTCCAGTTATGGGTTAAATAACAGGACAGATTGGGTTCTATAGCCTTGGCTGGCAACCAGTCTACTGCAGAAAGCAATGACAACCTACTGCGGGATAATCTTCTGCCCAGTCAGTCATGTCTCTTTCGAGACATGATCACCTAAGCGTGTTTCACATATGGCACTTAACTGACTGAATGCTAAAAACTAAATAATGTGAACAATTATATAGCTTTGACTAACTATATTTTTAATGCATTTGTATGCCTTAAACTACAGATACAATGTATTGTTCATTATCTTGCTTTAAAAAAAAAAAATGTATTGTTGGTCATTTTGCTATAAATATGTATTGCCGGTATTTTTAATATTACATGTATTTTTATACTTTCATGACGTTTTGTTTGAGGGTTCACTATTTGTCCATAGCTGGGACCCTAACAGGTGCTACCACCCTGAGTCAGGGTGAACCTTGAAATAACAGCAATTAAAAGGTGGTCCATGCTCCACAAAATCCCACTGATCAGGACTTGCTGCCAGACAAAGTTTATAGTCATATCCAGGATTTGAGCTGCTTTGGAAGACCCGAGTCAGTTATGCGTACAAAAATTTCCAACCCAATTGATGTGTATTAAGCAGGCACCCCTCACTTGAAATACTTGTGATATATAACTACTTACATATCGACTATTAATTTTATTAAAATGTCCGAGATATGCATGCATATGACATTGACATGTACTCTTGGATAGAGAACACTTACATATAGACATACATCAGAGCAGGTAAGTGAATGACAAAATTGAAAACTTAGTCTAAAATTTGTTTCTCAACACTAAAGAAATCACTATTTTGTGATTCATTTCCCCACATTATAAATTTCCCCAAGCGTATTTTTAACTTTGATGCACTGTAATTATTTTCCTTACATTAGAAATGCCTGGTGACAGAATCTTTGTTATGACAATAGTAGACTGTTTCAAGATGACTACAAATCTGGGGTAAGAACATTGTGGAAGAGAAGAATATAATAATCTGAAAAATATATTTGAAGAGTCACATGTTGAAACCAGATAACAGTAAAGACTTAAAATATGCAGCCATTTTGGGGGAGGAAAACAGGAGTAAATATTAATATAAAATTCTGTTGGACATAATATGAGGAGACAATTTTTTTATTTTATTTTTTTTTGGGGGGGGGGGGGGTAATTATATAATAAACTTATTCCCCAGGAATTACAAGTGTTTTTGTTTTTTTTATGACAATACTGTTCACCTCGAGATAAAAAGTTACAGAGTAATAAATACAGTTTATGAAGATATGCAAGGAAGATAACTGTTACTTTGAAAAGGTTAAGATTGTAGTGATCAGGGCCAAGAGTAGATAGTCAGTCAGTTACGTGCCATACGTGAAACACACTTGGGCGATCATGTCTCGAAAGAGACATGACTGACTGGGCAGAAGATTATCCCGCAGTAGGTTGCCATTGCTTTCTGCGGTAGACTGGTTGCCTGCCAAGACTATAGAACCCAATCTGCCCTGTTATTGCGCATAAGTGAATGGAATTTGAATTCAGCTCCCCAATTTCTCGTTCCAAGCCAATATCCACTGCACCACAAAAGTAGATAGGTTCACCTATAATCTGGTTCACACATCTTGCCCTGTTTTTTTTTTTGTTTTTTTTAACAGTAGAGGTTTATCCCTTGATTTCTGTTTAGGACTGGGCTTTTGATTGCTTAGTGGCTCTTTGTGTTTTAGTGAAATTATCGCCTTCCTTGGGGTGAGTGAGAGAAAGAGAAAGTGTGTGTCAGTTATTCAGTTCCAAAAAGTAGCAGTTTGGGGGAAAAAGTTGAATGGAATTTAGTCTCACAAATGGAGTACAAAAGAAATGTGGTGGGGGTGATACAATTGGCATAGTATGGCATGTCTTAGCAATGAAGATTAGGACTTAGAAATGCAAGATATATTAATATATTTGGAGAGCATTTTAAAAATCACACTCATAAGAACTTAAAATGTGTCATTTCTAACAACATTAGTAAACTACTACTAGACATAACAGTAAACTGATCCCCTACTAGTAATATATACTAATATTGAAAAAACATTTACAGACACATATGGGGAAACCTGATAAAGACAAGGACAAAATATGCTATGATTTTTTTCTTTAATTCAAAATACTTTTTTTTTCCAACATGAAAAAAACAATAATAGATCTCACAGGATATTTCGCAATAACCAATGAGATAATCCATATCGGCCAATCCATAGACACCAGAGGGTACTTGGTTGAAACGTTATGTCTATTATAACATCTATATCAACCAAGATGAGAACAAAATTTCAAAATAATTCCAAGATTATTGAAAATTACTCATCTCAGAAATAAATACAAATTATGACAAGTGGCACAAACCCACTAACATAATCCAGTTGTCAAAATCCATTTACTTCATTTTCAGCTCTTTTATTTTAGTTTTTGCTTCGGGTTTGGCTTTAAGTAGGTATAATTGTAGTTCTTAGTCTCAGCCATGATACCATTTACTCAGAGGACTTATTTAGCCTTCAAATATAAAAGGCTTCAGGACAGTGGCATAGTGAATATAGTAGTTAGTCATACTAGTATCATCTAGTGGTCATGAGTTCGATCCTTGGACTTGGTAGTGAGAGTACCAAATTCCAACATGAAAGAATAATAACTGATCTAACAGGATATTTTGCAATAATCAACAAGATAATGGACACCTGATGATGACCAGAGGATCAGTTAAGTGCCATACGTGACACACTCTTGGGCGATCATGTCTCAAAAGAGGCACGACTGACTGGGAAGAATATTATCCCGCAGTAGGTTGCAATTGCTTTCTGCGGTAGACTGGTTGCCGACCAAGGCTATAGAACCCAATCTGTCCTGCTATTTAACCCATAACTGGAAGGAAGAGACAGATTAATACCTTTCCCAAGGGTATTTGTGTGTAAGTGAATACAATGGATTCAACTGGAATTCGAACTTGGCTCCCCAGTTTCTCGTTCCGAGCCGATATCCACTGTACCACAACGCACATCCGACCAGAGAATACTTGGTCAAAATGTTGTGTCTATTATAACACCTATATCAACCAAGATGAGAACAAAAGTTCAAAATACTTCTAAGAAATTTTTTTTTCTACTTATCGCAAAATCAAAAGCTGAAATTTTGTGAAAAATTTAATAAATTTTCATGTAAAAAACTAAAACCTGTTTTGAAGCGAGAATGATGCTAGCAAATCTATGAGCAATTCAATGAAAGTTCAAAAGAGAAAATACAAATTTTAAGAAATTTAAAAAAAAAAAAAAAAAAATTTGAAAATTTTTTTTTTTAAATTTAAATTCATTTAAGTGCAATACATGATACACACTTAGTCAATCATGTCTCAAGAGAAACATGACTGGGCAGAAAATTTTCCTCACAGTAGGTTGCCATTGTTTTCTGCAGTAGGTTGGTTGCCAACCAAATCTATAGAACCCAATCTGTTCTGCTATTCAACCTATAGCTGGAGGGAGAAGAAACATTAATACCTTTTCTTTGGGTGATCATGTCTCCAAAAAAAACCTGACTGAATGAGCAGAAGATTTTCCCACAGTAGGTTGCCAGCCAAGACTATAGAACCGAATCTGTTCTATTTAACCTATAGCTGCAGAGAGAAGAGATGGATTAATACCTTTCCCAAATATATCTATCTGAACCTATCTAAATCTAAACTTATCTAAAAATGGAACTTTGTGCGTGTGTTACCTATAGACTCCGAAATGGCTGAACCGATTTTCTTGAAAATTTACACAGTTGTACTATAAGCGTCTGCGAGTGTTCTTAGCTAAGTTTTGTCAAGGTACTCCCAATAAATATCGAAAATTGATAATCGAAAAAAATCGGGTTATAGAAGGAGTGGTTTGATTTTAATCAAATTTGTTACACTCATAGACAAAGACATAAGAAATGATATTCAGAAGTTTCAAGGCTACAGTTCTTACATTAGTGCAGAAAATTGATTATATATAAGGCAAGATGTTTGTGTGTGTGTCTCTGTTTATCTGCCTGTATGTTTGTATTTTTTCAGCCCTTTTATTTTAGTTTTTTGCTTCGGGTTTGGCTCTAAGTAGGTATAATTGTAGTTCTTAGACTCAGCCATGATACCATTTACTCAGAGGACTTTAAAACTAATCCATGGTCCTGACTCTTTGGACGTTGGCACGAAAGACTAAAAAGCAATAGTTGTTTCCAGTTAAAGTGAAACAGTAGACTGAAAGAAAAACGAATGGATGTAAGTCAAATTTTGATTTCCTGGTATCGATATCAAATAAGTTTTTTTCGTCGTAAACTGAATTTTGAAGGCTAAATAAGTCCTCTGAGTAAATGGTATCATGGCTGAGACTAAGAACTACAATTATACCTACTTAAAGCCAAACCCGAAGCAAAAACTAAAATAAAAGAGCTGAAAAAAAAAAAAAAAAAAAAAAAAAAAATATATATATATATATATATATATATATATATATAAAAACACACACACACACACTCGATTTTCCGCTCTATTATAAGAACTGCAACCTTGAAACTTCTGAATATCATTTCTTATGCCTTTGTCTATCAGTGTATCCAATTTGATTAAAGTCGGACCACTCCTTCTATAATCCAATTTTTCCGATTATTGATTTGATATTTGCCGGGGAGTACCTCGACACAAAACCTAGCTAAGAACACTCGCAGACGCTTATAGTACAACTGTGTAAATTTTCAAGAAAATCAGTTCAGCCGTTTTGGAGCGTATAGGTAACAGACACACACACACAAAGTTCCGTTTATTATATACGTTTAGAGATTTATTTATATATATATATATATATATATATAGCTGGGAGCCTAACAGGTGCTACCACTCTGGGTCAGGGTGGACCTGGGAACAACAGCAATTAAGAGGTGGTTCCATGCTCCTCACAACTTCCCAATTAGAGGCCTAGTTGCCGGATACAGTTTACCATCATACCCAGGACCATACAACCATTTAATTAGATCAATAGTTAAAAGGTGGCTTTAAGTGAATGAATTACTGAGGTCTTAAAAAAAGAATCTTTTATCAAACCTCTGTAGACTGGGGCTACAAAACCAAGTAAAATCCATATCACTCAAAGACTTACAACAACAACAACAGCTAAAATAAGTAAACACATGTAACAAGATGGAGAAATAAAGAATACAATTAAGATGTTAACATTCTACACTAACCTAAACAAAAGGTTAGGAAGGAAATTTCTATCAGATTGAGAAAGAGTGATAACAGTTTTACTTCAGTTTAATTTCTTAAAAACTGTTTTAAGACAAAGATTTTTGTAAACTTTAACTGACAGCAAAAAACAATAAATACCAAATTTTTTTTTTTTTTTTTTTTAATCATATCACCCCGAGCAAGGCGGTAACGCCATTGATGTGCAGGGGGTTACATAAGAGTGAAGAGATTGGAAAAGAGAAAGCCAGAAACCACATCCTAAACAGGGATGAGCCTCTTCACCTGTTCAATAGAGGTGAGTGAAGTGTGAACCGGGCAATAGTTTAGTCTGTCTACTCCAATTGAAAAAATAAAGAAAAAAAGAAAAAGGAGTGAAAAGATTGGAAAAGAGAAAGCCGGAAACCACATCAGAAAAAGGCAAATTTCACCATTACAAATCAACCTTTTGATGTTGCCCTGATTATAATGGGCTTGGAAATTTGCTCATAATAAAAAAGTCTCTAGAGTTTACTTTTTCTTTGATATGCTAACTTTAATGTCCATCGAACCAATTGACAAATGTACAAAATGATTGGTTTTTGTCATCTAAATATCATTTTTCAATGTGATATTTTTAACAAATCTTTTTGAAGCTGTTGCCTGCTGTGTAAGAGAGAGAAAGAGAAACTATGAAATTTGAAGAGAGACTCTTGTTCTTCCACCCCCTCTCACCCAGAATGCACACTCTGATAGACACTAATCCACAGGCAATTAGGTCAGCCTACACAAGATGACCAACTTGAACCTTGGTTATTCCCTGTAATGAAAGGGATATTTATCATTACAAACAACAGCAACAACAACACAGACACACAGTATTCATGTCTGAAAATGACTAAAAATTAGTGAGTAAACCTCAATGGATTATTTAATGAAGACAAGATTTTTACAATAGATTCATGTGAATAGAATATATATTTTTCTAAGAAATCAGTTAGACGGGCCTGAGCAAGTGGATGGCAGAGCAGAGGTTGGGTGGAGTAACAGAAG
>JBBBDQ010001979.1:1527500-1545000 GCA_037127315.1 Ascarosepion bandense
ATGAATCTCCCAATTTGCCACAATGGATTCAGCTGTGGGCTTTATAACGAGTTCATTGGAGGCTTGCATGTGATGCCTTCCGGTGAACGGCACTGTGTCAAGTTTGCCCGGTGTGTCCGTGTCTAAGTGATGGTTATCGGTATTGAGTTCAAATGAAAGGTCAGAGTCCAAGTGCAGGTTATGGAATTCAATCATAACCTGCCTATTGGTTAGTTAGTTCCTATAGCCTTGGTTGGCAACCAGTCTAATGCAGAAAGTAATGGAAACCTACTTCAGGAAAATCTTCTGCCCAGTCAGTCATGTCTCTTTCAAGACATGATCATCTAAGCATGTATCATGTATGGCACTTAACTGACTAATAATAACATATCATGTAAAATGAGAACAATAGTTCAAAATTATGCAAGAATAATGTTTCACTGTTAGTGTTGGGTCACTAGAACTCTTCTCAGTGAAAGACAAACCAGCAAGATTTTTAAAATTTCACAACATAAGGTTGCACACAAGAAGCAAGAAGTCTTTAACATTCCAAGATTTGTTCAAACAATTTCTTTGCACATACTAGAGAGAAAAAAAAATTCCCTTAGAAATTATCCACCAATAGAATGGATTACTAAAAATATTGTGACTATATTAACAATGAAAAGCATTGTTTGATCAAAGCTTGGAATGTTAGCATGTTTTTATCATGCTTAACTACATTTTCATAAATACTGAAAGTACATTTTCTGAAGCGGAGAGGGAGGGTAGTTTACTTCGAACAATTTAGTAACAAATAAAATAAAAAATTGTCATATAAGACATAAGTTTACCTCTACAGGGTGTGATGGGTAAAGTGTCGCTATTTTATATTTTTCATTTCTCACATTTTGTCAACTGTACATACAGTATGTGCATTGTGGTGCAGTGGATATTGGCTTGGAACGAGAAATCAGAGAGCCGAGTTCAAATTCCAGTTGAATTCGTTGCATACTCTTAGAAAAGGTATGAATCCATTGCTTCTCCCTCCAGCTATGGGTTAAATTGCAGGACAGATTGGGTTCTATAGCCTGGGGTTGGCAACCACTCTACCACAGAAAATAATGGCAACCTACTGCAGAAAAATCATCTGCCAAGTCAGTCATGTCTCGGGACATGATCACCCAAGCGTGTATCACATATGGTACTTAACTGACTGACTGACAGTATCGTAGGTCTTTAAGTCTGTGTTTTGTTTAATGGTACATCAACCTCTGTTGATTATTTAATGCCAAAAAGGTGGGGTTTTAAGGTATTGTTTTTTAGTATTCTGTTATAGCAAGAAGGTTGATTTAGTCAGATTTTAATTAAACTTTTTTGTTTTTATTCTTTATTTTAGAAAACTGAAAATGTCTTCTAGTTTTGTCTACAAAAATGTTTTGCTGAGAATAAGTTTTTTTCCTTCAAAAATGTACATATACCGGGCTCTTGACAAAAATGGTGAAGCCCGAACCATTGCCTTGGATATCTCCAAAGCGTTCAACAGGGTCTGGCACGCTGGCCTCTTATGCAAACTGCGGAGCTACAGTATGACTGGACACCTGTTTGACCTCATCCAGTCATTCCTCTCTAACCGCACAGTGAAGGTAGTATTAAATGGGCATGCCTCCCAAAACTACCATACGAACGCAGGCGTCCCTCAAGGTTCTATCCTAGGTCCCACACTCTTTCTGCTGTACATTAATGATCTCCCCGACGCCATTAGATCCCAAGTAGGCATGTATGCCGATGACACCACAATCTACTCTCACCTCGATCAAAAACCCGGTGTGGGCGACAAAGCTAACCTTGCTGCCGAGCTTGAAAAGGACCTCCAATCCGTAGTGGCCTGGGGTAGGAAATGGCTAGTAAATTTCAATGCTTCTAAAACGAAGCTGTTATCAACTAACCACCATAGACAATCGCATCTACCTCCCATTAGCATGGAACAGGCTTGCCTCCCAGAGAGTAAAACACTACGCCTCCTTGGCCTTACACTTTCGGCGAACCTCAAATGAAATGACTATATTGAATCCATTGCCAAATCTGCCGCTATGAAAGTTGGCTCTCTGTGCAGGGCTCGGAAATTTTTCCGGCCTGATTCTATCCTGCACATATACAAATCTACCATCTGCCCATGTATTGAATACTGCTGCCATATCTGGTTGGGTGCCCCTGCTACTCTCCTTGGGCTTCTTGACAAAATACAAAGGAGAATCTGTAACGTGGTTGATACTGACTTGGCAGACCAGCTGCAACCACTCTCTCACTGTCGTGATGTAGCTTCCCTGTGCCTCTTCTACAAGTACTTTCATGGCTTCTGCTCTGATGAACTTAGATCACTGGTGCCGCCTAAGCACGAATTTGCATGAGATACTAGATTAGCAACTAGGTCCCACCCCTTTACAGTTAAACAGATAAGATGTAACCGTAATTTCTATTCCAACAGCTTCTTTTCTCGCGCTTTCCGCCTGTGGAATTCCCTCCCACAAGTCTGCTTTCCCGACAACTGCAATCTCCAGATGTTTAAATGTAGGGTCAATAGACACCTCCTATCACACTAACTTCCAATTATTCTCAGAACACTGATCTACCCAACCCTCATTCTCGGTATCCTTACCCACCTATCACACACCCTCTGACATTTCCTATATTTAACCATCCTTCCTCCACTCTATGTAGCCCCCTGCGCAGTAGTGGCAGTGAAACGCCTTGCTCGGGGTGAAATGCATAAAAAAAGAAGATGGAATAACAAATTTACACAACCAACATTTGTGGGTGGGTCAGAATCCCAAAGGTACAATACAGGCTAGACACTAGCATCAGTTTAGGCTGGAATTGTAGGTGACTCTCTGGTAGGTCCATATGTTTTCCCTGAAAATCTTACAAGAGTTGTCTACAGGGACTTTATTTCAAACACACTTTCCAGACTTGCTAGAGGATGTACCCTTGCTAATACAAAGATGCTTGTGATTCCTGTATGATATTGTTCCAGCACATTTTGGTCACATTCTTCACAATGCACTGGTTGACATCTACCATAAAAGATGGACAGGTTAGAAAGAACTGGTTTTCGTGTGCATTTGCAGACTTTTTAGTCATATTAGCTTTATCTCCTTGGCACTGACCAGTTATTTTTATATTTAATGACAAACATAATTAATAGTAAGGAGTTAATAAAATATGCTATCATTTTTTTTACAGCATGAATAAACGAGGTGTATATTTTAAATTCAAATAAATTTCCAGTTTGATTCGTTATACTGATCAATAACTAATCATGTGATGACTTTTGTAATTACTCAGTCTTTGTAATTGATCTAAAGAAAGAAAGAAAAAAAAAAAGAAAATTGGCCCACAAATTCTGCATAACCTTAATTAGCAAGACCAGTGTTCAACATGGATGAAAAAGCATTTGGCATTTAATGAATAGTGATGAGACCATAAAAACAAATTCAGGGAAAGTCCTTTCGAACATGTGCTTTAAGTCCATGATGCTTTCTCATGTGCGTTGTGGTGCAGTGGATATTGACTCAGAATGACAAACCAAGGAGCCAAGTTCGAATTCCAGTTGAATTCGTTGCATTCACTTGCACACAAATATGTATGACACTTAACTGACTGACTGAATATAATAGTTGGAAACATAATTAAAACTTCTACTGGTCATAAAGTGGGGTATTGGTTTTTATTGTTATGAAGTAATAAACTGATCCCCTACTAATTATACTTAATATAATAATGTAATATAATCTATCTCTTCTCCCTTCAGCTATGAGTTAAATGTCAGGACAGATTGGGTTCTATAGCCTAGACTGGCAACCATTCTACCGCAGAAAGCAATGGCAACCTACTGCGGAATAATCTTCTGCCCAGTCAGTCATGTCTCTTTCAAGACATGATCGCCCAAGCGTGTATCATGCATGGCACTTAACTGATTGACCGACTACAAAAGTGAAGTAAAATGCTTTAAGAAACTAATATGGCTCAGTTTTTGATATATAGCACTTAACTGACTTTCAGAGTGCATAATGGTGCATCACAAGAAACTATTTTAAGCAAATCTAGAAGTAATCATTTCATTAGAATCTACCAAATTTCAATTTTACAACACCTGAAGCTAAAGACGAAAAATTCATCCTGAAAGCTGAACAAATAAGACTTCAAAGTTGAAATGAAAGGACATAATAGTAGCATTTTATCATCACTGATCAGTCTCTTAGTTTTCTCTAGGGTATGATGAATGGGTACACTATCAATGAGACGACTTTTTAAACATCTACTGGGGCTCAAGTGAAACAGATATATGATCCTGATGCTGGAAAAATGACTGACTCATTGAGCCACTCCAAAAAGTACAGGATGCCTTCTATCATTCTTGATCTTTACAAGAGTCAGATTAGACAAAAACAAATTGATTATTGCTGCCATATCTGGGCCAGAGTTATCCAATTCACTTTTCAGCCTTGATAGAGTTCAAAGACATCTATGAAGTCTTGTGGGTGATGACATTTTTCACCCTGCAGCCTGTCTGTCTCTCACAGATGCAACATCAGAAGCCTGTCACTACTCTTGCTATTTTCATGGCAAATGTCCAGACAAGTTCCATTCTTGAGTTCCACCAATTCAGACTTTTACAATTAGGACCTGCCATGCCACATACACAGAGTTGAATCCTCATTCTCTTCATATTCCATTAATAAGGAGGAAGTTCCACACAAACAGCTTCTCCAGAACAGGCTCCTGCAAAGAGCCTTCCTTGATCACTATGATATTAACCACTTCGAATCAAGGATTAAATATCCGTGTAACCTTCAATTCTTACTCTTACATTAATGTAACACTAGATTCAGTAACCCTCTACCTTCGGTGGCTCTTGAACTTTGTATTAGCAGAATATTAATAAAAGACTATTTTTTTTTTTTTTTTTTATAAGCGTTTCACCCCGAGCAAGGCATGTCACTGCCACTACTGTGCAGGGGGCTACGTAGAGTGGAGAAAGGCTGGTTAAATATAGGAAATAACAGAGGGTGGGTGATAGGCGGGTGAGGATACCGAGAATGAGGGTTGGGTAGATGAGAGTGTTGTGAGAATAGTTGGGAGTTAGTGTGATAGGAGGTGTCTATTGACCCTACATTTAAACACCTGGAGATTGTAACTGTCGGGAAAGCAGACTTGTGGAAGGGAGTTCCACAGGCGGAAAGCGCGAGAAAAGAAGCTGTTGGAGTAGAATTTACGGTTACATCTTATTTGTTTAACTGTAAAAGGGTGGGACCTAGTTGCTAATCTAGTATCTCGTGTAAATTCGTGCTTAGGCGGCACCAGTGATCTAAGCTCATCGGAGCAGAAGCCATGAAAGTACTTGTAGAAGAGGCACAGGGAAGCTACATCACGCCGGTGTGAGAGCGGCTGCAGCCGGTCTGCCAAGTCAGTATCAACCACGTTACAGATCCTCCTTTGTATTTTGTCAAGAAGCCCAAGGAGAGCAGCAGGGGCACCCGACCAGATATGGCAGCAATATTCAATACACGGGCGGATGGTAGATTTGTATATGTGCAGGATAGAATCAAGCGGGAAAAATTTCCGGGCTATTCAGAGAATATAAAGAGAGCAAAACACCATGAGAGACTAAATGAAAACTTTTTGTGGCTGTAAATGAAATATAGAGATTACAAACTTATTTCAGAATATTTTTTATATGCAATTCATTCATGATCAACTGTAGTGAAATACAATTAAGAGTAAAGCAAGCCACCTCCTATTGAGAAAGTCTTAAGCACATCAATGAATAAAACAGAAAAAAAGAAAAAAAGAAATGCAAAATTAAAGAAAATTAGTTACTAAATACATTATTTTAAATTCTATCAAATTCAACATCAGTGTCAAGTTACAATGAAATGTCTTGTCTACTGAGAAAATGCAAGCATAATAAAATTAAATGACTATTTGAGCAAAATGAGGACAAATTCTTGTGCAAAAAATTAACTAACCCAAGCACTGGCTGAAATATTAAATTGCTTATTAACAATAAATAAAATATTTGCATGCCAGTAACAAATAACTATTATTTACTGTCAATGTTAGAAGGTTGATTGTCCCCTCTGATAAGGTAATAATGCCACTAAGACGCAAGGGTTAATGGTAGTACAAGAGAATAAAAAGATTTTAGAGAAGAGAAAGCTCAGTAAAAGAACAGGATTCAGGAAAACTAAAGATGGCGATTGACATTGCATTTAATTTTTAAAGTGTTTTAAGGAATAATGCCTAGATAATCTGTAGTTTAAGCCATCAATTAATAGAATCAGCTATGAATACTGCAGTAATGTTCTAAAATGTTTGTTTAAAAAAAAAAAAACAAAAAAAAACACATTTTTCATGCTTTAACACGTGTATGACCATGACATTACAACATATAAAAAATTCCATTTTGGATAATTTTCATGTTCTAATGTACGCGGGCAATTTCTCAACCGTTATAGTTGAAGCAGAAAAAAGGTACTGTAATTTTTATCAACACAGTGTTGTGGTTATTGTTTGTTAGCATACCCTAGCTGCTGACTAATCACAGGGCATGTAACTTGATGAGGGAACAGGAAGATTTACCCCCCACCCAGGGACTTGCACCAGCCAGCGGAGAATTGTAGCAGTAGCAGCACAGGGCTCCGGCAGGAAGAACGTCAGACTTTTCCCTGCCATGTGACCACATGATGCGAAACCAGCTTAGTGTTTTCCCCTACACTTAGAGGGGTCATTAGCCATCACTCATCTTCGAAAACCCAAAGTGTGTGTTTTATCCCCATATTAACGGGATATAATTGTTGAAGTATTTTTTAGTGGTGTAGAGAACCTACACTTGCCTGGCTAATCGCTGGTTATCCCATTAACCAAATCGAATTGCCTAATTTTGCCTTTCAGAGTCCCTTAAATATCTGGCTCCATATTGAATTGTTGCTGCCTTTGAGAAACCCTTCAAGTGCTGTTTGTTCAGAGCCGCTGCCCTAAAGAGGAAGAAGAATAGAAAGCTTACTTAGGTTAGTTTATCCTTGGATGACTTATTTGACTCAGATATTGGAAATCGATACCCCGATATCCTATCGGGTTTGATCAAAAACAGGTTTGCAGCCCTTTTATTTTGGTTTTTGCTTCAGGTTTTGCTATAAGTAGGTATAATTGTAGTTCTTAGTCTCAGCCATGATACTATTTACTCAGAGGACATATTTAACCTTCAAAAATTCAGTTTGCAACAGAAAACTTATTTGACATCAATACCGGAAAACAAAATTTGACTTACATCCATTCATTTTTCTTTCAATCTACGGTTTTTCTTTAACTGGAAACTATTGCTTTTTAGTATTTTGTGCCAATGTCCAAAGAATCTGAGCTTCAGGACCATGGATTAGTTTTAATGCTTTCTTTACACCCGAGCAACACCGGGCTATAATGCTAGTTACTATTAATGCTCTCTTGATATTCACTGTCTACATAAAAATTGCTATCATATAGAAATACCATCATCAGTTTCTTTTTTGTGAAACTCAATCTTTGTTTTAAATGTATTTGATATATTATAAATTTACCATTACCATAGAGAAAAAAAAAAAAAAAATAGAACAAACGAGGGTAATATTTAATTTCCCAATTTCATTGGTTAGAATAATAAAAAAAAAAAAAAAAAAAAAGAAAAACTTCACTAGAAACAAAGAGAAGAGTACTGAACTTCTATGTGATATCTGTTCTCCTGTATGGAAGTGAGTGCTGGATGATCTCCTCAAAGATAAATAGGAGACTAAAAGCAACAAAAATGTAGATCTACAGATGGATGCTGAGGATACCATGAACTGAATATATGAGTAACAACTACGTTTTGGAGAAGATTAAACCAAAAAGCAAACTAATACTTAATATCAGAAAGAGACGATTAAGGATTCTGGGGTATATAATGATGAAAGAGGGTTTAGTAAATCTGATACTCATAGGACAGACAGATGGGAGGGGGAGAGAGAGAGAGAGACACACACACACAATACATAACATAGTTAGTGAGCTTGACTTCACAGATGGCGGAACAGAGCTTTTTTTAAGTTTTTTTTATTTAATCATTTCACCCCAAGCAAGGTGGGACTGTCACTAGTGCACAAGGAGTTATAGTGAGAGTAAAGACTGAGTACAGGGGGTTTTGAAGAAAGGATAAAAGATGAATGGAATTCAAGAAGATAGATGGCAGTTTACGAAAAATAACAGAAAGACAGAGTTAATTAAGAGCTACCAGGAACAGGAAGTTGTGGAGAGTCATAATCACCTATGTCCTGAGGGGATATTTTCTTTATGACACTGACTTTAATCTATATAACTTACTACTGTCACATGCAAGAAAGAATTTTACTTTAAAAAAAAAATTAACAAAATAAATCAAATAAAAAATAAATATCAATAGATGTCCGAGTCACCTTACTAATGAGAGAGTTGTTACAACACCAGTCATGGTCGCTTGTTAGTATCAAGTAATGCTTTGTGTTACCATAACAACTGACCATCTCATAAGCAAGTAAGGGTGCTCAGACTACATGAACAATATATAAAGTCAAGTTGTCTTTTATATTCTAGAAAAGACAAGGTAAGTTTTGATTATGTGTTACGAGGATGCATTTATATATGAAAATAATATTAATAATGTCTAAAAAGTTGTAGTAAGGGATTTAATTGAGTCCTACTTGTTATTACAAAAAAGTTTTATTTCATGAAGTATTCGTAAAAATAGAGAAATTAGGAATGGAAAATTGTAGAAAATTCCAGTAGATTCAAGAGACTTCGAAATGTTCTAGAAATATGCAAATTAGGTGTTAGCCCCTATAAAAATAGATTTTGGGAAGACAATAGTTAGTTGTTAACAGGATTTGCTGACATTATCAACTCCGGCTTTGATTCAAAGATTTATATCCAGCCGAAAGAATCTCTAAGAAAAGTCGCCGACCAACTAAAACCTGAAAGAGAACCTCATGGAACTAAATGGGTAAATAGATATTTTTGACTTTTCATTGACCATACTTGAAATTATTCTTTATATACACATTTAAGGATTTCCAAAAAGTATAGCACTTAAACTTCTTCGCTATCTTAACTGGGTAAAGCTACTGACTCTTCGTAACACTTCGGCTCTAAGTTTCTGTTTTGAATGCAAAAACTGTATATTTGTAAATATTTTTATTTAATGTTTTATTAAATATTTGTTTGTGATTTATCTCTGAGTTTTGGTCAATCATTTTTTTTCTGTTGTTACACTTAACACGTGACATATGCCAGTTCTAAAAAGATGACTATCTCCATCTGCAGAAGATTTTGAAATTCATGCGGCTTGAGAATTTCAAACATTGTACGTTTATCCAGGCTGCTGGGGGGGGGGGGGTTATTGAGTCTCTAGATGGTTTGCCAACCAAAGCTGAAGAGTTTTGGTCTGCCTGTTAGCACATCAGTTTGGGATTCAGAATTGTCCAACAACTCTAAAAGAGTTCAGTCTGTCTTTCAATTTAATCTGTACTTGGATGGGGGGGGAGATCACTTTAAACTTCTCCCAATGTGTGAAAAATTAACGAACTCGGCTCCCCGATTCCACTTTCCGAGCTTCTAACCATTACACTACCTGTAAATCCATAACATTTCTGCTTGGAAAGAAATACAGCTAAACAAATTTCTCAATTTCGATCACCACCCTCATTTCTCAGTTTTATTCCCTTTCATCTGTTGGATGAAATTATCATCCCAGAGGTTAAAAGATCATGCCAAAGTATTTTTTGACCCGTCAATAATGAGTAACTTCCCAAGTGAAAAACCAAACAGGCTGCTATCATTCATTTTGAAAAAAAAAATTTTTTTTTTGGCTTGCAAATGAACACCGATTCCATTTGGATCAAAAGTCAGAAACTGGAAAGCTTCAGTTAAAGACAATCAGTGGCATTATATTCTACAGAAATCAGTTTTCCCCACCAATCAAATATTGATCATTCATTCACTTATGTACTCAGAGCATTTGGCACCACTGTGGTCACCATTCCCCTCCATCACATAATTGTAGTTCATGGTAAAATTCAAGGCAGAATAGCACAATGGCTTGCCAGTCCTTTTTGCATGGAGGATGTTGAGGTTATCCTGTCCCACCTCTCAGAAGAGGTGACACGTACAAGCTAGCAGGTTGTTTGAATTCAAAGTTTTCCTTCTCCTAGACTGGCAATGATATATGGAGGCTGTGCAATGCCCGGACTACATGAGGCCTCCATCTCAGCTATACTGATAAGATCCAACAGAACAGAGGGTATTACATTTGGGGATGGCTTGGCTGTAGGAAAGTTGTAAGTGTTGACAGTGAACCGCCTTTGGGGCTACACTCCAGGTTTTCTGCCTGGATTTACTTCCATAGTCTTTTCCATGTTTTGGATATGACCATAAGGTAGAAGAGGTTTAAAAATCAGGATTTTCCTTCCTCTAGATGGATTGCATTCCTGGGCTGTCAAGACCTATCTCCCTGATGCATCCATAATATAAAAGGTTATTCTTTAAAAAAAAAATCATGATCACAATTTGTGTAACACCCCAACAGTCCGTCCTAACAATTTTTTTCCGGCGGCCATTCTCCACGTGATGTTTGCCGGGAGTTTGTTGAAAATGTCAGACAAACAGCTGGGGGTACAAGATTGAACTATAAGGAACGAACTTCCACAACTTGGATGAGTTGAAAAGGATGCTTTATTCGTTTAGAGTTAGCCTTTTCGGTTGGGGCAGGCGAACGTGACACACAGCTCTAACTCTAATGGAGATCAACAAATCCGAACTGGCCGAAACAAGACGAACGGAGATTCTACTTCACTCACACGCCCGGCGGAACTCCCCTTCACTTAACTCTCTCACTTAACTGACTTCTATTTATTTAAATGAATCCGGAAATCCGGAAATGCTTTAGACCACCGGTGACAAACATTGGCGACTGTAAGTCTGAAATTTCAGTTATCTTTTTTTTTTTTATCTTAATAAAGCTTCCACCGGAAAATTCTTAATGTGTGGTCAAGATACAGTAAAGGACAGCCTTTGACCAGGTCATTCGAAAACCTACCTGCTGAACTTTATCTCTTTATCACATTAAATCACTGAGTCAAATATTTACCGGAAGAGTGGTAGGATTTAAAACAGTAATTGGATACCGTTGTCTCTTCCACAATTTTCCTCATAAAAGAAAAAGCGTTTATTTTTTTCCTCTTCTTTTTCACTTTTGTTAAATATGTTTTTAAACTATTTTCTATTCTAATCTATTTTCTATTTTAATCTATTATAATAAAATACATATATGTCTAGTTATCGTGTCACATTTGCAATGACAGACAAGCCTACAATAATGCATTCTTATGATTTCATTGAAAATGTCATCTTACAGTCAAATTTGGCTGACACCGAAGAAAAATTTTTAAATAACTCTTGGCGAGGTAAGTTCGAAACAATTTTTTTTAATCATTTTCAGAAATTAGGAACATGGGTTTTAATTCCTACCTAATGGCCCCAAACCTTACTAAGTTAAATCATTATCTATATTCAGATCATTAAATTAAATTTTAATTTTCAGCATCAAGTCAAACCAAATTAAATTACAATACATGTATCAGTTTTTCTATCTGAATTTCTATAACGAATCATTATTTACAGGTAAACTTATACACTACCCATTGTGCCCCCGCTCCAGCCCAGTATTTGTTTATTCAGGCCATCTTTAGAATAAGACAACACCTCAAATAAGGAATTCAGTGTTCTCATTCTGCTGGACATGTCTAAGGATATAGCAGTTGTATTCACTGCTAGGAAGGTTGGGTCACTGTGTCGGGCCGAGAAGTTTTTTTCTGCCTGAATTCATCTTGCACATATACAAATCAACCAACCATCTGTGCATAGAATACTGCTGTCATATATGGTCAGGTGCCCCTGCTGTTCATCTCAGTGTTCTCGACAGGCTCCAAAGGAGAATCTGTGATGTGACAGGTCCCGATTTGTCAGCTCGACTCTTTCTCACTGGCAGGATGTGGCTTCCCTGTGTCTATTCTACAAATATTTTCATGGCTTCTGCCCCGACAAACTTAAGTCACTAGTGCCCCTGCCACATGAACTTACTTGTGCAACCAGACTGGCAACAAAGCCCCACCCATTTACAGTTAGATCTACTGAATGCAGCTGACAATTCTACTCCAACAGCTTCTTTTCTCACATTCCTGCCTATGGAACTCCCTTCCATATACTTGCTTTCCTGATGGCTACAACCTCCAGGAATTTAAATGTAAATTAATTTAAATTTCATCTCTTATCCACTTGAATCCAATTCTTTCTACATTACCCTGCTTATCTTGTTCTTTTCCTTTCTCTCTACCTTCGCAACTGTCTTCACACCTGTGTTCCCATCCTTCTCTTGCTTTTTCTCTGACACCCCATGTAGCTGGTTTGTCTTTCTCTTCACTCTCCTCCTGTCTAAACTTTTATTCTTATGTAGCCCCCTGCGCATCAGTGGCGGTACCACCTGGCTTGGGGTGAAACAATTTTTTTAAAAAAGCAAAAAAAAAAGGGGGGGGGGCTCAATTCTTGCAGAAAATCAGGTGCTGTGCACCAAGTGTCAGTTAAATGCCATACATGATGCACACTTGAAAGAGAGACAACTGACCAGGCAGATTTTCCTTGCAATAGGTTGCCATTACTTTCTGCAGTAGACTGATAGACTGGTTGCCGACCAAGGCTATAGAACTCACCCTATCTTGCTATTTAACCCATAGCTGGAGGAAGAAACAACAGATTAATATCTTTCACAAGTGTATTTGCACATAATTGAATGCAACAAATTCAACTAGATTTCAAACTCGGCTTTTTGATTTCTTGTTTTGAGCCAACATCCACTGCACCACAACGCACGACAAGTAAATGGTATAAATGCACTCATACCAAAAGAGTCAGGTTTTAAGGAAGAACAAAGATTACCCAATCCTTACCTAGTGCCCTCATACTTGTTAGCCTTGTGTCATACTAAGCCAAAAGTAATACCTATATTTATATCCTTACACTGAAAATTCACAGTTGTACTAAAAGTATACAAGCATGAGGTTGACTTAATGTCCTCCAATCTCATTTGATGTTTGTTGATTAAGGTCACCTTTCAAACAAGATATCCCAAATGAAAGATTGTTCTCACTCTGCTGACCAGGTCAAGGGATAGCATTTCCTCTAAAGCAGGCCTGCACAATTTTAAAATGTGAAGGATTACATTGATCACAGAGAATGGCACAAATTCATTAATATATTCCAAAAGAAACAGGGGATGTTTTCTGTTAATTCAACTCAAATAATGTAAAAAATTACTTCTTGTAAATATTAATTCATTAAGAAATTATAAATCAGAATTTAATTTTTGGCACTCTTGAATTTTTAAATCAAAATTTGATTTGGCTTGCTTTGCAACAACACCATCCCACAATGAAAAATTACCAAAAATTAGGGAGTTATTTACAGTTCATAAGTGCAGATTATCAAAGTACTCACAAGGTATATTTTACAATTGAGAAAAAAAAAATCTGTTCTTGGTTTGTTTATCAGGACAAATGCAATTCAAAACACACACTTAAAAATAGCACTCTACAATGGGGGAAAGGGGGAGTCAAAAGTCAACCCAACTGGAGTGCAAGGAAAGGGTCTCACTATGGAAGAATTTTGGTGTGAATTTTAATAAATTTAAATTACTTTTATTTTGGGGTAAATTAACAGAAAAGATTTGAGGAAAGTCTTAAAGAAGTGTGAAGACTCATCGTTTTTTGGTAATGGTTAAGCAAGCTTCAACAGTTTATTTTTTTAATTATTATTAGTATCTAATATCATTATCATCATATAATTTTACATGTCCCTTCCTTTGTTAGTTAGCATGACTATTATATCCTGTTAATATCTCATAAATGGACTATTATGGTTTTGATGCGTGGAAAAACATTAATTAGCTTCAAAGGGCGTAATTGGGCTAATAGTATTAAACGCCTAATAGAAAAAACTGAAAATAGTTCTATGTGGATATGGAAAAAAAAGAAATATTCCGTGGAGTGTTTCAGCAAACATGACGGCATGACATGACTGACCGTGAATGTGTAATGAGGTTCATGTTGCATTCTCAGAATGCAAGGTTTGCCGTTTTTCGAAATTTTTCGTAAATTTAATTTCATTCACCATTAGACATTTGAACAAGTCTAACAACACATGTATTTCGTTATAATGGGGCCTCACATCAGTGGGGGGGGGGGGGGCGCAAGTGAAAACTTGAAAGGAAGGCCCAGAAATGGTGCACATTCTCTCTTGATGACCCCAATTTAAATATAAATTCGAAAGGAACACATTAAAATAAATTCAATGAAGTCATATGCCGTAGAGAAGCTCAGTGGAAATGTCATTGGCATGAGGAGCATTACACATTCAGCTCACTTCAGGTGAGTTTCAATTACTTTCCAGTAATTTCCTTCTTCAGTGAGGAAATAAAATAATGAAGGAAAAACAGAGAGAGAGAGAATCAGATTAAGCTAAGACCAGATACTACACTATGATCATAGCCCAAAAGTCAAGAAGCAAAGGTGATCATAATAAAAGTGCCATTTTTCCTACATATCAAACAATAGAAGCCAAACAAGGAAAAAAAAAAAAAGTTAACATAAATAAAATAACATTATCTGCTGGATTATTTTTAAATTATTATTAAGAGAAACGTAGGACAGAAATTTGGCTAGAAAAAAGTAAGGGATAATAGAAGCACTTAAAATCTCTTGCCAATATCTCATAAATAATGGATTATTCAGTTTTGATTGCTGGAAATACAAGACAGTATGAGTGAAAGGAAGAAAAAAAAGAAGATAAAAATGTTTAAAGATCATTTCAAGTCTTTTTTATTTGTACCCACTTCTTAAAATAACAACCAACATTCATCCCATGCTAACGAAGGTGACACAAGGTCAGGTTAAACTTTAAGGTGGGTTTAATGACAATACCCAACAACACATAAAAATTGTTCAAGCCTCCTCAGCACTTTCCCTTTTGGGGACACCTCAGGGCAATAAACCCAGCCCCCTTCCCAAAGGAGAACTAATACCTGGGGAAAGCCACACCCCATCTTCAGCCGTTTTCTTTTTTTTTTTTTTTTTAATTTCCCTGGCATGTGCCAGGTATTTGTAATTGTTATTCCAAAAATTTTTTTTAAAGTTAGTAAGCTCAAATATTTTAACCATGTGATAGAGTAATTTCTACAAATGTTTTATAGTCATAGAACTTGCCACGAGCTTAATCAATCATTAGTTTTTTTGGGTTTTTTTTTAAATCATTTCACCCCAAGCAAGGCATTCCACTGCGACTACTGTGGAAAGGGTTACATAGAGGAAAGTAAAGAGAAAGAGTGGTTAGATATAGGAAATGTCATAAGGAGGGTGATAGACTGGTAAGGGTACCAAGGCTGAGGGTTGGGTAGATGGGAAGCGTGTTTGAGAGAATGGATGCGAGTTAGTGTGTTAAGAGGTGTCTATTGACCTTACATTTAAACACCTGGAGATTGTAGCTGTCGGGGAAGCAATCATGTGGAAGGGAATACCACAGTCGGGAAGTGCGAGAAAAGAAGCTGTTGGAGTAGAAATTGCAGTTACATTTTATCGGTTTTACTGTAAAAGGGTGGGATCTATTTGCTAATCTATCTCATGCAAATTCGTACCTAGGGGGCACCAGTAATCTAAGTACATCAGAGCAGAAGCCATGAAAGTATTTATAGAAGAGAGACAGGGAAGCCACATCACGTCAGTGAGAGAGAGACTCTGCAGCCGGTCTGCCAAGTCGCTGTCGATCACATTACAGACTCTCCGTTGTATTTTGTCAAGAACCCCGAGGAGAATAGCAGGGGCACCCGACCAGATGTGGCAGCAGTATTCAATACACGGGCGAATGGTAGATTTATATATGTGCAGGATAGATTCAGACGGAAAAAACTTTGGGCCCTGCACAGGGAACCGACTTTCATAGCAGCAGATTTAGCAATGGATTCGATATAGTCATTCCACTTGAGGTCCGCTGAAAGTGTGAGACCAAGGAGGCGTAGTGTTTTACTCTCTGGGAGGCAAGCCTGGTCCATGCTAATGGGAGGTAGGTGCAATTGAAGAATTAAGATTCATCAGAAAATTCAAATAAGGAAACAGTGAAATTTTTACTGGTCTTTCTAGTTGTTATTATATCATTGGTAAGAATGGTTTTAGATTTAATTTTTGGATAGTTTATCAAACGCTTCCTTAGTTTATCACACGCTTCCTTAGTTTATCACACGCTTCCTTAGTTTAGCCCCCTGGTTATAGGATATTTATTTTTGATATTCCAATATTTCATTCTATTTGAATTTAGTCTGGATGAAACAAATAGGAATTTCAGTGTGGGTGAGATTATATACGTTTCTATTGGTAGAGGAAGGGTGAGAAAAAATTTTTCTGTGTTCTCCAGAGAGTGAAAGCAATTGATTAGTGAATTATTGATTGAATTAAAAAATGATTTGGCAAATTTATTCTGATGATCACAAAATGGTATTTTGCAAACCAATTTGAGTAATCCTGCAAGCCATATTTTTTGCCCATTCTAATGCTTACCCAAATTGAAGGCAGCAAAATGGCACAACAGCCAAAATCTAAACTTATTTATAAATGGAACTTTGTGTGTGTCTGTCTGTCCTTGTCCGTTACCTATAGACTCCGAAACAGCTGAACCAATTTTCTTGAAAATTTAAACAGTTGTACTTTAAGCGTCTGTGAGTGTTCTGAGCTAGGTTTTGTGTCGAGGTACCCCCGATAAATATCGAAAATCAAAAAAAATTGGGTTATAGAAGGAGTGGTCTGATTTTAATCAAATTTGATACACTCAGACAAAGACATAAGAAACGATATTCAGAAGTTTCAAGGTTGCAGTTCTATCCTTGGATGACTTATTTGACTCCAATCTTGGAAATCGATACCCCGATATCCTACCAGGTCTGATCAAAATCAGTTTTTCAGCCCTTTTATTTTAGTCTTTGCTTCAGGTTTGGCTCTAAGTAGGTATAATTGTAGTTCTTAGTCTCAGCCATGATACCATTTACTCAGAGGACTTATTTAGCATTCAAAATTCAGTTTACGACAAAAAAACTTATTTGATATCGATACCAGGAAATCAAAATTTGACTTACATCCATTCATTTTTCTTTCAGTTTATGGTTTCGCTTTAACTGGAAACAACTATTGCTTTTTAGTCTTTCGTGCCAACGTCCAAAGAGTCTGAGCTCCAGGAGCATGGATTAGTTTTAAAGCTTTCATTACACCCGAGCAACGCCAGGCTATACTGCTAGTATATATATATATATATATATATATATATATATATATATATATTAGGTGCGATTGTTAAATTGTCGCAATAATTTTATTATTTCAAATATTCTTTAGGCTGAGTCTGAGCT
>JBBBDQ010001979.1:1550000-1890000 GCA_037127315.1 Ascarosepion bandense
GTTGAACATAACTTTTTTTTTTTTTTTTAATCATTTTATCCCAAAGAAGGCAATAAAACCTCCAAGATGCAAGAGGTTACTAAGTGTGTGAGTCCTCACTAATATTTTCTTAATTTTTTACTATCAGTAACCTCTTGTATCTCAGTGGCATTGCCTTGCTTGGGAAGAAACATAAGTTAGAGAAAAAAATCTTACATTATGTTTAAGTGGATCTAATCTATTATTATACGACTTCTGTCCTATAATACTTCTTGTATTTAATTGTATGAAGTGCTTAGGCAAACCTAACAACAATGAATGAATTGTGCAGGCAAATACAATAACTATTATTGATCAATGATAGCTGACATTTGGAGTGCTTTATTTTACTATCATCATTACCCTAACAAGGGCAATGCTGAGTAACCATGCTGAGCAAAAAGCATTAATGATTTTCTTTCTGCCTACCAATAAGATCAAAACACTACATCAAATTCTACATGAACGAATCATGAATTTGGTGACGTAGCAATTGAGAGTCCAATCTCTAGGTCAGGTAGTATTACAGACTTATGTTCAGTAAAAACATCAGTGAGCAGTACTAAATAATAAAGTTCGATATCTCTAAACAGTCAACAGACTAAGAACAATCCACCCTGGTTGTTTCAATTGGTCAGTCAGTCAGTTAAGTGCCATACATGATACATAGTTTTGGGTGATCATGTCTTGAAAAAGACATGACTGACTGGGCAGAAGATTATCCCACTGTAGGTTGTCATCGTCTTCTGTGGTAGACTGGTTGCCAGCCGAGGCTATAGAACCCAATCGGTCCTATTATTTAACCCATAACTGGAGGGAAGAGACGAAGGGTATTTGTGCATAAGTGAATGCACAAAAATTCAAGTGGAATTCTAACTCGGCACCCCGATATCCAATGCACCACAAATCACATTCAATTGGTAGAAAGAAAACTTTCCCCCTCCCCAATTTATAGACAAAACACAGATTGCTTCCTAGCCAATAAGTAACCTTCTTCTATGTGCCCTGTCCTTTCAGGATGTAGGCGATCATGGCTTTCCAAGTCTCCCTATTTCTGGTGGCTCTTAGCATGCCTTCTCCTGTTACACCATGCAACCCTCATTCCATCATCCACCTGATTAGGTCCTTCAAATATGTTATCTGCTGCTTTGCCCAGTCTCTTTACCCCTCTATCTGGCCTGTTAGTATCAGATTCTCCAAGCCCCCTTTCCTCACTGCATGTCCCAGGAACTTCAGTTATTTCTTCCTGATGCTCACTACTAGTTTTCTTTTCAATGACATTCTTTCCAAAACCTCATCATTGCTCACATGCTCAGTCCATGATATCCTTCTGTAAAACCACATTTCAAATGCTTCAAGGTTTTCCTTCATCTTTGATGATATTGTCCAACATTCACTGCCATATTGAAGAACCGACATCACATAGTAATCCAGTACTCTCTTCTTTGTTTCTAGCAAAATTGTCCTGTTAATACTTTACTCAACTTCTGGAATGCTTCCTTCACCATCTGATCTCTGTGTCGCACTTTCCGTCTCCTGTTATTTAACAGGTATTTAAATTTTTGTACCTGCTTGATTCTAGTATCCCCGACCTGTATTTGGCATATTGGGCTGCCTTTTTTACTGATGACCATGTATTGGGTTTTCTTGCAGTTTATTTGCAGTCCTTTCTTGTCACTCTTCAGCTACCTTCTGTAGGAGGTCTTGTAGTTTCCTTTCTGTGTCTGCTATCAGCACTGTTTCAGTTATTTCTCATGTTGAAGCTCAAATGCTGCAATTACTTGTCTGTATCGCTCTTTTGTGTTTTGACACCATTCTTAGTTTGTGAACCATCTGCCTTATCATTGTTTTGCCTCCCATGTATTATTTGATCAAAATTTTTGCCCTGTTTGTTTTTTTGTTTTGTTTTTTTTTACTTTTTTTGTTATTTTTTATTGCAATTTTATTTGTTGCTTATAGACTAAACTATCACCCGGTTCACACTCCACCCACGTCTATTGAACAGGTGTAGAGGTTCATCCCTTGTTCCCTGTTTAGAATGTGGTTTCCGGCTTTCTCTTTTTCAATCTTTTCACTCTTACGTATCCCCCTGCACATCAGTGGCGTTACGGCCTTGCTCGAGGTGATATGATTAAAAGAAAAAAAAAAAAAAAAAAATTTCTGCCAGTTACTCCACATCGCCATGGTTAAATTAAATTACATTTAACCATGGTCATACTCTATATGCTCCCATAAATTAAATAAAGGATTCCATTTGAAATCCCCTGAAGGTTACTCATAGTAAGAAGCATCTGATGAAAGGCAGAGTACAATGGCTGAAAAAAAAAATGATGATTGATGATCAATTCCTTTTCTACAGTTTATTAAACCCATGCAGGTTATTTAAAAACAGAAAATATTTGTCGCTTTTAATTTTTTTTTTTTAACCAATAAGAATTTAGTGATACAAGTCTTAATAATTAACCCATAGCTGCGGCAAGAGAAGTGGATTCATACATTTTCTGAGCATATTTTCTTGTAATATAACAAACCTGACTGGAATTGGAACACAGCTCTCTAATCTCAAGCTATTATCCATTATACCACCCACATATACAAGTTTACAACACCTGGTATTCCCAAGCAATCACCCATCTAGGTATGGATCAGACTTGACATTGCTTAACTTTATTTATTGTATGGAAGGCCGTAAATTAAAGATAAGGACAATAGTCCAAGTCTAAATAATGTAGACAAGATTAACCATTTGTCACAGAAATTCAGCTAGAAAGGATGTAAATTATTTTCTTTTACAGGAAAAAAAAATTATATATATATATATACTGTTAAATATAAGAGACAATGAATGTCTTATGTTTAATCATGAGCCGTTCTAAACGTCGTATTTTGGCTTTAATTTCAGGTGAAAATAAAGACAAAGATTCTCCAACATTTGGACAATTTTTTTTATTAATTTGGTTCCAAGCTTTTGGCTCACATGAGCCATCTTCAGAGAGGTTATGAAGACGGTAACACAATAACATCCACCATCACCAACGATTTTATTTTGTGTTGACATAAAACTCCACTAGGCAATGGCAATAGTTACTAAAAATAACAAACGCAGTTTGCAAATTTGCAATGCAGTTCTATGACGTCACACCGCATGATAGCGTAAAATGACAACAGAACCATGTATTCAAATGCAATGTAACGTGTTATGCCCGGATTTAAACGTGATTTTATTAACTTTATATACACACACACACAGAAAATCAGTTTTAAAACCAACTAAAACTAGAGAATCTCTTAGTAATGCTCCATGAAAGATTTCAGCTATGGCCTTAAAGAATTTAAAGAATATAAGTAATCTTTTAAGAAATAATCAATAGAAACAAGTACTAAACTTATGTTGTCAGTCTCTGTATGACAGTGAATGCTGGACAATCTCCTCAACAGAAACATGGTTTTATAGAAGAACTAGCAATAGCCCGGCATTGCTCAGGTGTAATGAAAGCTTTAAAACTAATCCATGGCCCTGGAGCTCAGACTCTTTGGACATTGGCATGAAAGACTAAAAAGGAATAGTTGCTTCCAGTTAACGCAAAACTGTAGACTGAAAGAAAAATGAATGATGTAAGTCAAATTTTGATTTCCTGGTATCGATATCAAATAAGTGTTTTTCATCGTAAACTGAATTTTGCAGGCTAAATAAGTCCTCTGAGTAAATGGTATCATGGCTGAGACTAAGAACTACAATTATACCTACTTAGAGCCAAACCCGAAGCAAAAACTAAAATAAAAGGGCTGAAAAAAATACAGACATACAGGTAGATAAACAGACACACACACACACAAACATCTTGCCTTTTATATATATATATAAATATATATTATCGATTTTCTGCACTATTGTAAGAACTGCAACCTTGAAACTTCTGAATATCATTTCTTATGTCTTTGTCTATGAGTGTATCAAATTTGATTAAAATTGGACTACTCCTTCTATAACCCGATTTTTTTGATTATCGATATTTATCGGGAGTACCTCAACACAAAACCTAGCTAAGAACACTCACAGACACTTATAGTACAACTGTGTAAATTTTCAAGAATATCAGTTCAGCCATTTCGGAGCCTATAGGTAATGCATGCATGCACACACAGAGACAAAGTTCCATTTATAAATAAGTTTAGATTAGATTTAGATGCTGAAAATACCATCAACAGAACATGCAAGCAATGACAAGTTCTATAAGCATTGGCAGCTGAAAGGACACTGGTACTTAGAAACAGGAAGTAGTGAGTCGATATTTCTGGAGTATCTAATGAGGAAAGAAGACTTGCAAAGTTTGATATTTACAAGACAGATTGAAGGTAGGTGGGCCAGAAAAAAGTGACAAACAACCCATCTGGCGAGCTTAAGAGAATGTGTGACATAGCAGGGTTTGGGAGAGATGGCAAAAAAGACAAAGAAAAAGCAGAAGATTCTCCTTTGGATACTTTTGCCCAAGAAAATCTCACTTTAGGGAACAAAGTTGAAATAAACTGTATCGTAATCAATTTTCAATTTCAGTTATCAACATGTTCAGTCACGTCAAGAAATTATTTTTTCCACTTTTAATTTGCTCTTCAAAAATAAGACACAAAAAATAAATCAGATCCAAGTAGATTACAAAAAATATTCAAGACAGTAGACATATCACTAGATCTAAGCCAACAAATCCAAAGGATTAAGGATTAACAGAACAAAATGAAAGATCGGAAACAAGATATTTTGAGAAAAGTAATTTCACGACTGGATGTGTGTTGTGGTGCATTGGATATCGGCTTGGAACGAAAAATCGGGGAGCTGAGTTTGAATTCCAGCCGAATTCACTGCATTCACTTACGTGCAAATACCCTTGGGAAAGGTATTAACCCGTCTATTCTTTCCAGTTATGGGTTAAATAACAGGACAGATTGAGTTCTATAGCCTTGGTCGGCAACCAGTCTACCACAAAAAGCAATGGCAACCTACTGTCGGATAATCTTCTGTGTATCACGCATGGCACTTAACTGACTGACTGAATTTTATGACTAAATGTGTGCAGATGGCAGCCTAAAAGACAAGTCACATGGTAAACATTCTTAGACTGAGTAAGTCAGAAAATAATATTTTGAATAAGTAAATATTTTTATTTATAATAAAACAGATCCATCTGCAGATGACTATATATATATATATATATATATATATATATATATAGATATGTATTCATTCCTCTTGTCGCACTCATGGAGAGAGAGAGAGAGAGACAACCGCAAGGCATCATCGACTCAGTTCATTCTCTTGACTACCGGTTGTGTGTTTGCTCTTTAACAGTGCCTTATTTTATTTTTGCATTAATTATGCTGTTGAGTAGTAAAGAATATATACCAAATTTGATAAATTGCTAACATTGTATCTGCTTATTTTTAATAAAATCTGTTTATACTAACGGATAATCTTTCGCATATTAGAATTGAAAGATGTAAGAAATGAGCTTACATCTTTCAATTCTAATACATGAAAGATTATCCCTGAGTATGAACAAATTTTATTAAAAATAAGCAGACACAATGTTTGCAATTTATTTAATCTGACATGTCTAAAAGAAAATTTGCTACCTAAATACACAAATATATACACACACATACTTTATATCATAATGACAGCTGTTATTTCCCTCCTGTTATGCTCAGGGTGGAGGGGGGAGCTATTCATATTATGTGCTAATGTAATATACTGAATAATAGGTACATCAATATATGTTCCCACTATTTTAGACAGCATATCGATATAAATATTTGCTGTCATTTTTTACAGCACTCACCTGTGGAATACACATTCAGGCATTTACATATATTCATTATTACATCTACACTTTCTTCTGTCAGGCATGTTCTCATCTTTGAGACACGCAGCTTTTATTTAGCTTTCACGTAATAACCTCACTTTCCCACACATTTTGGCATGGTTATTTAAGGAGCCACATATGTGTCTACAGGCAGTTGGGCCCCGCTTTCGGCTGGCGATAGTGGAAGGGAATGTGCAGCAGTTTCCCAACTCGAGCAAACCCCCCTGCTATCCAGTATGGCAGAGGGACATTGGTTTAATTCTTGCTTGCACGCACCACACTAATTGTAGGTTGCAATTAAGTGCGTTTTTATTTTCACACAGATTTCCCTTTTCAAACTCAAATGGAATAACAACTCAAGTATTGTGCATTATTATTCCTTTTAGGACCTTCTTTCTTCAATGAATAACTTTCGTTCAACAAGTGAGTTTCACTTACGTTTCTTAACGTTACAAGGGAAAGAATCTTTCCTTCCCTTAAATACATGCTTATTCAACCCTATGTAACCCTATGTAACCCTATGTAACCTATGTAACCCTATGTAACCCTATTGTTGATACATGTTTTAACGTTATTTACTCTGGTGTCATTTCTTATTTCCTATGCCCTCTTACGCTGAGTGAGTTTTTTTTAACAGCATATCAACCTCTGTGGGTTATTTAATGCCAAAAAGGTAGTGTTTCAAGGTTTTTTTCTATGTGTGTTTTTTTTTTAATGTTCAATTATAGTGAGATGGTTGATTTAGTCAGATTTTAATGAAAATTTTTTGTTTTTATTTCAGAAAACTAAAAATGTCTTGTTTTGTATTCAAAAATGTGTTATGGTAATAATTTTTTCTTCAAAAATAAATATTTTTCTATAAAAGAATATTTTTATGTATATATTTCTATCAAAGTGTATTTTTATACTTTCATCGTATTTTGACCCCAGTTTAGGGGTTAACTATTTGCCCATAGCTGGGACCCTAACTGGTTGTACCACTCCGGGTCAGGGTGGACCTGAGAACAACAATTAAGAGATGGTTCCATGCTCCTCGCAACCTCCCAATCAGAGGCCTTGCTGCCGGATGTAGTTTACCGTCATGCCCAGGACCCCCCCCCCTCTTACGTTGAATCAAATCTCAAATAATAAAAATATTGTAATGGACCGACCATCCTCTACAGGCCCACTTGTCTTTATATAGAACCTTATAATTGTGTTTGTACATCTCTTTGTTAGTCCCTTAGTTTGCATGACTGTTACACCCTGCCAATACCTCATAAATAATGGACTATTCGTTTTAAACACAAGGAAAGAAGGAAAAGACATTAATTGGTTTTGGTGAAGGAAGGAAAGAGAGAAGTGTTTAAAGTCTCCTGCCAATACCTCATAAATAATGGACTATTCAGTTTTAAACACAAGGAAAGAAGTAAAAAGACTAACTGGTTTTGGTGAAAGAAAGAAACAGAAAAGTGTTTAAAGTCTCCTGCCAATACATCATAAATAATGGACTATTCTATTTCGATTGCATGGGAAAAAAACATTAAAGGCACTACTTGGTTTCAGGGAAAAATAAATGAAAGAAAAAGATGTGTTTAAAGGCTGTTTCAGTGAAATAGAAACGGTGTCAATTCCAACCTTAAATAAGGATCAGCATTTATGTTTATGATTATTATTATTACAATATTTTGTTAACGTTAAGCTCAAATATTTAACAATGTGATAAGGTAATTTGTACAGATATTTTATTGATATAGAACTAACCAGAAACTTATTCACTCATTAACTAAAGAATTAGGATTCATCATAAAATTCAAATAAGAAAACCATGAAATTTTCACAAGCCTTTCTAGTCACAATTTATAGAAAATGGGGAAAAGCCTTAGTTTGAACCATTTCCTAAAATCAGAGCAAAAGCCAATAGCATAAATTAAGGATAAAATTACTAGTGTCGTTTGATGAATAACCAGTTATAATGAATTAAGCGAGAAACTAAAGCACTTTAAGTTTATTTAAGGCTCAGCTTAGTAGGCCTGTTAGATGTGAATTTATCTGTGAACAGCTTTTTCACCTTGCAGCTTCCACCTTGCCTCCAAATAATACGCATTTGGTATCATGCAGGATTAAACTTATGGTTTTGAATTCAGTTTTCCTTCTCCTAGGTTGGTTAACACCCAAGGCTAGAGGGTATTAAAAAAAAAAAAAAAAAAAAAGAAAAAGAAACAACAAAACAAGGAGGTTCTTACAGGGTGAAGTTGCAAATCCTATACCTAACCAGTTTTGGATTGAAAGTGACAGATACTTCTAAACGGATGTGCATTGTAATGCAATAGACATCGGCTTGGAATGAGAAATCAGAGAGCTGAGTTTTAATTTATTGCATTCACTTATGCGCAAAGCTTCTCCTGCCAGCTATAGGTTAAATAGCAGGACAGATTCAGTTCCATAGCCTTGGCTGGTAACCAGTCTACCACAGAAAGTAATGACAACCTCCTGCAGAAAAATCTTACCCAGTCAGTCATATCTTGAGACATTATCACTCAAACGTACATCATATATGGCACTTAACTGACTTCTCCTAGACTGGTTGCTAACCAAGGATAGAGAGTCTTGTCTTCCTTGCTATTAAATCAGCAGCTGAGAAGAGAAGATGTTGTGGAGTTTTTTTCGCAGTGGAGGCTAGTATTTGTGCTAAAGTGAGTCCTAATAGGGTCAACATACAAAACGTTAAGAACTTGATATAATACGTATGACGCAGTGTAATCTTGCCAGGTTGCTGACTACTTTTGTATTCGACTGTTGAACTACTATTGTCGAACATCCACTGACCCCTGTTCCTCTTACTACTTCTACTTAAATTAGGTGAGAGAGTCTATTCACTACAGAATAGGTGTGTTTCACTATAACAGAAGAGAAGAGATGAATTCATACCAATTCAAGGGTATTTGTTTGTATTAGCCACTGTAGGATAGCTGCTGCACTACGTTCCCCTCCACATCTCGCTGTCCAGCAGTTCAATTAATTACAAAGTATTTAGTAACAATCATACTCCCTGAGCACTCATCCTTTCAGTTTCATGTTTCTTTTATGATGGCTGCCACCTTATAATCAAGTATGACAGTCACATGATATCAACTGACAATATCAAGCAATCATCATCATTTATTCATCACACCCAGATGGCGCATAGGGCAGCAACATTTTGTTGCTGTTTCTGTAACAAACTTTTTTTTACAGGGGAGGGTTGTTAGTCCTGCACCCAACCCCCAAACCTGGAGGACCGGTGGACCATTCTTGGTCCTTATGTTTACAGCACCTGGTATTCCCAAATGGTCACCCATTTAAGTACTGACTAGGCTCGATGTTGCTTAACTTCGGTGATTGGACGGGAACCGGTGTATTCAACATGATATAGCTATAGACTAATATCAAGCAATACCAATGCATTAAATTTTTTAAGTGAAGACAGACATTACACTGGGAGAATCTAACTCTCTAAGCAAGAATAGCATATACCTGAGAAAAAAATTATTATTCCACAGTAGGTTGCCATTGCTTTCTGCGGTAGACTGGTTGCCAACCAAGGCTATAGAACCCAATCTGTCCTGCTATTTAACCCATAACTGGAAGGAAGAGACGGATTAATACCTTTCCCAAGGGTATTTGCGCGTAAGTGAATGCAAGTTACAGGGTGGAAAATAATTCATCAAAATCACTACTAACTGGTGTAGTTTATCTTAACATTCTCCGTGGAAATAGCGATAGAGCAACGAGAGATGTACGACGCCTCGTCTGTGAGAAAGAGGTTCAGTCAGTCAGGTAGGTGCCATACGTGATACACGCTTGGGCGATCATGTCTCGAAAGAGACATGACTGACTGGGCAGAAGATTATCCCGCAGTAGGTTGCCATTGCTTTCTGCAGTAGACTAGTTGCCGACCAAGGCTATAGAACCCAATCTGTCCTGTTATTTAACCCATAACTGGAAGGAATAGACGGATTAATACCTTTCCCTTTTTTGGAAAATCAAGGCAGCCTTTGCTAATGATATCATCAAAATCAGAGCTGTACCTTTATGGTTTCAGAAATTTTGTTCGGGGAAATTATAGTCTTGAAAATAAACCAAGGGGAAGGCTTCAGTCAGTTATCAGACACGATCAATTGAAAAATCAGAGAACTACAGTCCAAAACAAACCTTGCATCAGAACTCGAAACATCACACACAACTGTTTCTGGACACTTAAAGCAATTGGAAAAGTAAACAAATTGGATAGGTTTATTTCACATGAAGTGAAAGAGTCTCAAAGAAACCATTGCTTTGGGGTATGCTATTATGACTGGAAAAAGAATCATTTTTGCATTAAATCATTGCATGCGATGAGAAATGGATACCCTTTGTCAACAGTAAGGGAGTTGATCAGTGGTCAGATGAATCACCAAAATAATACCTAAAGCCTCCACCACACCCTAAAAAGTTCATGATTTCTGTATGGTGGTCTTTCGTAAGGGTTATTCTTTATTCATTCTTGCCTCAAGGGAAAACAATAACAGCAACTTCACATTGTGGAACGAATAGAGTGTATGCAAGAAAGATTGAAAATTTGACATCCTAGACTCATGAATAGCTAAGACCCAGTTTTGCCGCATGACAACGTATGGCCGCACACTTCAGTCAACAGTCCAGAAGGTGCTTGACCTAGATTATGAAATTCAGGCCTCATCCTCCATATTCACCTGATATCTCTCCAATTGATTATCAATTATTTAAGAATTTTGGGTTGGTTGGTTGGTTTGTTTTTATGGCATATCAACCTTGGCGGGTCATTTAATACCAACTAAATTTTTATTTATTTATTGCTGCTAATACCTTTTTCTTTCAACAATTTATTGTTGTTTTTATATAAGGTTTGTGTTTAGTAATACTTTTTTTCTTTTCGAGTATCAAGATTCATAGGGATTTGTTTTTTTTAAGGGCAGGGTCCCCAAGTCCTACCCTGTTATTTAACCCATAACTGGAGGGAAGGGATGGATTAATACCTTTCCCAAGGGTATCAGTGCTTAAGTGAATGCAGAGTATTCAACTGGAATTCAAATTCAGCTCACCGATTTCTCTTTCCGAGCCGATATCCACTGCACCACAATGCACATCCGTCACTAAATGCTTACAGCACCTGGTATTCCCAAGCAGTAAGAATTTTGAGCTTTTCATAAGTAATAAAACATTCTCCAATAGTGAAGAGGTAATTCATTGCTTAGGGGTGTGCTTTTCTGACAGGAAAAAAAAAAAAAAAAAAAAAAAAAAAAATATTTTTTTTGCTTTGAATTATTACATGCAATGAGAAATGGATACTCTTTGTCAACAGTAAGACAGTTGATCAGTGGTCAGATGTAAGTGAAACACCAAAACAAGACCCAAAACCTCCACCACACCTTAAAAAGTTAATGATTTTTGTATGGTGGTCTTTCATAAGGGTTATTCTTTATTCATTCTTGCCTCAAAAGAAAACAATAACAGAAACATTGTATTGTAGAGAAATTGAGTGTATGCATGAAAAATTGAAAAATAGACATCCTAGACTCATGAATAGCTCGGACCCAGTTTTGCAGCATGACAACGTATGACCTCATGCTTCTCAGTCAACTGTCCAGAAGCTGCTTGGCCTAGATTATGAAATTTTGCCTCGTCTTCCATATTCACCTCATATCTCTTCAACTGATAATCACTTATTTAATAATTTTGGGTCTTTCATAAGCAATAAAATATCCTCCAATAACGAAGAGGTAATCAAAACATTTGAGCTGTTTATCACATCAAAGGATGAGAATTTTTTTTTTTTAAAGATGGGATCAAGAATTTAGAGGTACATTGGAAAACAGTCAACATGGTGCCCGTTTCAATTAAATAAATTACTTGTGACTAACATAACAAGTGTCTTGGATTTTTAATTTTCTAATCTAGGATTCTTTATTAAGTATATGTAACTTTTTTTTTCTTTAATCTTTTTTTTTTTAAATAATCAAAAATAAAATGTAAAAATACAGGAAATTTTTCTACACATCAATGTTCAGTCTCATTCTTTTTTCTTTATTACATGGAAAATACACACTTTGTATTATTTAACTTTGACTATTGAACCTTTGGTCAAATTAGGTTGACATTACAACTGAAATTTTTTTTTCTTAATTTAAAAAGGTTTATAAAATTCATTTCAATGTTCAATTTTAAAAAAATTAATTAATAAATTTTTTTTTTAAATCTAACTTGTTTTTATGTTCAAGATGAGAAAAGATCATAAAAATACTTTTACTACAACAAAGTCAACAAATTACATTTAAACAAGTTCAAATATTTGCTTCTTTGTGACCAGTTACTGCTGACTAAACAGATATTATTAAAAGACTATTTTTTTTTTATGAGTCATAAAAGAAAAGTGTAAAGGACAGCAGGTTTGTGCTTAAGTGAATTAGCAAGGAAAAGGGAAAAAAAAAAAAAATGATAGATAGCAGGAGCTTTCAATTATAGGGAAAAATACCCTTTGGTTTTGCCAGTATACTTGTTTTTAATAACTAAGAGTCATGCTTAGAAACTCACAAAAATTAAATTTCAAAAATGAAATTGACTAAAGTTTTTCTTAAAAAAAGTGTGTATTTTATTTATAAAAAAACAAAAGCTTTATAAATAAAATTTTACTGAGGACTTATAACAAACATTTTGCACTGCAAAATAGAATTTTTAAATATTTCAAGAAATTAAAGTTGCCCAAAGAGAGTTCCACAAGCAGAAGAAATCATTAGTATTAAACATTGTTACAACTAGCAATTTCAACACTGAAATTAGGAGACTTAGCTGCCACTCTAGTATTGCACTTGAAGTTGAGATAACAATGAGAAAAGCCCATCAGAACAATTACCATGAAAATATTTATAGAAAAAAAGTGCAGGGTAGCTACAATTATGTCGTTAGGAAAGTGATCAAAGTAGAGATGCCAGGTCAGGATGGATAATATTGCAGATTCAAATTTTATCAAGAATTTCTGAATATATAGAAGCAGCAGCAATATTCAGTACATAGACAAATGGTAAACTTCCAAATGTACAACACAGACTATTTTTCTCAGCAGCAGCTAACAAAACATACAAGGGTCATTCAATAAATAAGGTGAATTTTTCAGTAGAAGGACTTCTAATACAGATAGAAGCTTACTTTTTTTCCCCCCTTTACTTCATTTTCAATGGGATTTAATTTTTTTGCAGATTGGAAAAAAAACAGTTTTGGAGATTAACAAAGATGGCTGACCAAGAAGCATGCTCCAGGATTGAACAGAGGTCAGTTATCAAGTTTTTGGTTGCTGAAGGGTGCAAACCAGTTGAAATTCATAGGAGAATATCAACTGTGTATGGTGCCACATGTTTCAGCCAAAAAAATGTCTATGAGTGGGCTAAATTGTTTCAAGAAGGACGGAGCAGTGTTGAAAATGAAAACAGGCCTGGTAGGCCTACAGAAGTGAGGTCTCCTGAGGTGATTGAATCAGTCATTGACCTCATTCAGTCTGACAGAAGGATGACAGTGGATGACATTGCAAGGAACTTTGAGCCTATCTGTTGGGACAGCACACAAAATTGACCATGATGACCTTGCCTACTCATCAAGACAATGCAAGGCCTCACACAGCAGCCCAAACGTTGCAGACCATCAACGAGCTGGGCTGGGAACTGCTCCCTCATCCTCCTTACAGCCCAGACCTTTGCCCCTTCAGACTTTCACCTGTTTGGTCTCTTGAAAGTGTCCATGAGAGGCACGAAGTTTGAAAGTGATGATGAAGTCAAAAGTGCTGTGAGCAATTGGCTGAGACATCAGTTCAAAGATTTTTATGCTGACAGAATATGAAAGCTTGTGCACAGATTGGAAAACTGTGTGACACTGCTGGGAGACTACGTTGAAAAAAGGTAAACTTCTATCTGTATTAGAAGTCCTTATACTGAAAAATCCACCTTATTTTTTGAATGACTCTCATAGTAAACCAAATTTTCTAGCAGCAGACTTAACAATTGATTCAATACAATTGTTCCACTTCATATCAGTGAGAAGTGGAAACCAAGAACATGCAAATTGTTCTAGAGTTTAACATCAGTCATGTTGATCGAAGGTGAAAAAAGGTCATTTAAGATTATTAATAGAAAGCAGTTTCATTTTGGAGATGTTTAAATTAACAGGCCACTTCCTGCCCCAGTTAACAACTGGTTGAAGATCATTTTCGAAATCAGTTGCCAATTTGATGTTATCAAACACATCAGACTTACTTATTAAACAGGAGTAAATAGTTCTGCCATCAGCATAGATACATAGTCAGGAACTGATGAGATCAGGAAAGTGGTTATCTAAATCTAAACTTATTTATAAATGGAACTGTGTGTGTGTATGTCTGTGTGTCCATTACCTATAGACTCCAAAATGGCTGAACCAATTTTCTTGAAAGTTTACAGTTGTACTATAAGCAGCTGTGAGTGTTCTTAGATAGGTTTTGTGTCAAGGTACCCCCGATAAAAATCGATAATCAAAAAAAAAAAAAAATTAAAAAATCGGGTTATACAAGGAGTGGTCTGATTTTAATCAAATTTGATACACTCATAGACAAAGACATAAGAAACGATATTCAGAAGTTTCACGGTTGCACTTCTTACAATAGTGCAGAAAATCAAAAAATTATATATATATATATATATATATATATATATATAAAAGGCAAGATGTTTGTGTGTGTGTCTGTTTATCTGTCTGTATGTCCTTTATACAAATCCACAATTTTTATCTGATTCTCACCAAACTTCACACAAATATTCTTTAGGCTGAGTCTGAGCTCCAGGACCATGGATTAGTTTTAAAGCTTTCATTACACCCGAGCAATGCCGGGCTATACTGCTAGTTGAAAATAAGGGACAAATTAGATGCAAGAAAAGAACCCTAGGGGACACCTGCATTAATTCAAAAAGATCTAGAGAAGTGGCCATTCAAGACAATTTTAATCTGCAGTTTCATAAGAAAGACTGAATAAAATCAAAGAAACAGCAAAAAACACCATAATCTTCAATTTGTAAAGATGATCAACATGCGGTACCCATGCGATACCCTGTCAAACACCCAGTTTTGTTATTCTTATCTAAAGCTTGGTAGACTTTTAAAAATACCCTCAACACAGCAACAGTTGACCTAGAAAAGTGAAATCCTTATTGTTTCTCTGATAGAACTTGCAAGATGAAATGCTTAACCAATAGAGTTGATTGAAGCCTCTAGTACTCTACCAAAAAAGAAGTAGAAGGTTAATAGTTCATAAGATCAGAGGGTTTGTAGCCAGAGTTCTTAAAAACAGGAACTACCAAAGAGGATTTCTAATAATCAAGAAAGCAAGAAACAGTAATATGTCTATTATAGAGCTTGGGAATAGGTGGGACAGTTCAGGAGGCATATTTTTAATGACTTTAACGAATTGCAGATGGATGGTCATAGGGTATAAACAATGTCACCAAAATAGAAGAGAGAAAATTAAATTAGGTAATGCTAGCAGTATAGCCAGAAAAAGGAATGGATGTAAGTCAAATTTTGATTTCCTGGTATCGATATCAAATAAGTTTTTTTCATCGTAAACTGAATTTTAAAGGCTAAATAAGTCCTCTGAGTAAATGGTATCATGGCTGAGACTAAGAACTACAATTATACCTACTTAGATAAAAAAAAAAAATATATATCGATTTTCTGCATTATTGTAAGAACTGCAACCTTGAAACTTATGAATATCGTTTCTTATATCTTTGTCTATGAGTGTATCAAATTTTATTAAAATCGGACCACTCCTATAACCCGATTTTTTCGATTATCATCGGCGGTACCTCGACACAAAACCTAGCTAAGAATACTTGCAGATGCTTATAGTACAACTGTGTAAATTTTCAAGAAAATCGGTTCAGCCGTTTCGGAGTCTATAGGTAACGGACGGACACACACACAGAGAGTTCCATTTATAAATAAGTTTAGATTTCTTCCAGTTACCAAGTTTACCCATTTATAAAAAGAGTTTAAACCATTATCACTGTCAAAGATTGTAGAAATCAAATAAGTTACCTTCTAACGTGGCTGCCTTCTTTTTGTCTACCTCATTTATAGGAGAGTATCTAATGCAGCAGGTGGGTTAGTCCACTTTACTATAATGGACCTGCCCAACACATTTGCATGAGTGATAGATCTCTCCATTAAATCACTCAAGAGCCTGGTCTTTCATTTGGACTGACTACATTAATCTACTTGTCTGCAAATCACTCGCTATTAACCAATATCCAATAAAAGATATGGCTACATAGTACCACAAGGGGGGGGACCTGAAGCAGACTACCACCATGTTTAATTTTGTTGTTTTCCTTTTCTTTTTTTTTTCTTTTATCAACGCAGTCCTATCGATTGTTACTGAAACTTTCCGATTATCAAAAAAATTTTGAAAAATTACAATATTTAAACAAATTTGGTTGGGGGGGGGTCAGGTTCTCATACAACGTTAAAGTAAATTGATCCTCCATTTTCAATCCACTATATGGTTGTATGAGAAACTGCCTCCTCCAATTGTTTAAATATCAAAATTTTTGCAAATGTTTTGGTCATTTGTAAAGTTTAAGGTGTAAAAGATAATATTGTACTGAAAAAAGTCCAAAAAATTTGATAATGAACAAATTTACAGGTGGCAGTAATGTCGTACCGGCAACTGGTTTTAAAATGGAGGCTCGATTTACTATCATCGTCGCCGTTGTCCTGCGGCCTTGGCCGAGATAGAACCCACCACACCCCTCCAGCATTCCCTGTGCATCTGGAACCCTGGCGCAGTTTATAGCGAAATTCATAATTTTGTCAAATAGCTTCACCAGGGCTACCAAGGGTGTTTTTTATTGTGACACCAACACTGGATGGATTGCCTCCAGGCCCCATCCTGTTATTTAACCCATAACTGGAGGGAAGTGACTGATTAATACCTTTCCCAAGGGTACCAGTGCTTAAGTGAATGCAGGGTATTCAACTGGAATTCGAACTCGGCTCACCGATTTCTCTTTCCAAGCCAACATACACTGCACCACAACGCACATTCGTCACTGAATGCTTACAGCGCCGGGACTTCCCCAAGCAGTCACCCATCTAAGTACTGACCAGGCTCACATTGCTTAACTTCAGTGATCGAACGAGAACCGGTGTATTCAACGTGATATGCCGTAAGCAGTTAAGCGATTTACTATAATGTTGTATGAGAAACTGATCCACCCCAGAAAATGTTTAAATATTGAAATTTAAAAAAATTTTTTTTGTCAATCGTAAAGCTAAGGGAGTAATTGATAAGACCGCGCTGAAAAAAGTAAAAAAATATGAAAAACAACAAAATTAAACATGGTGGTAGTCTGCGTCAGGTCTGCCCCACAAGGGAGATAACTCCATCACAGCAAAACAAAAACTAAGTTAAAAAAAATTTTAAAAGCTGAATTTCATGAAAAGGTGAAGAGATTTTTTCAAAAAATAAAAAATTAATTGGTATAACAGCAAAAACTGATGTTAGTTTTTAGTGATGATCTTGATCACCCCACATTTGATAGAGAACAATGTAGCTGGAGTGGGGAGGAGTATTGGCAGGGTAATAGGTTCTGGCAAAAATTCTACATTCTCTTGAAATTATCTTGAACATTTTAAGAATGTACAATCATATTTTGTATACGAATAAGCAAGAGTATTCATTTCATCTTTCCCTGATCTATTTTTTCATACAGACATTTTATATTCTTATAAGGTTTACAAATAAAGATTAAGCCAATCTTTGATGAGAACATTGGATCTTAACTGATGAAGGCAATTTTACAAGATTACTTCTGTATACTTTGCAATCATCTATTCTGGATGAGTGATTAAACCACTTAGTATAGATAAGCCATGCAAATCTGAGCTCATCATCATAATCATCATCTTGTGGCTTTGAATCTTACACTTGGCTAATTTCACAATTCTTGCTATGATACTCTAACCAGAGTTGCAAAACGTTCGATTAGATAAACACAAAGTCTTTGTTGATAATGTAAGATAAACTAGGGAAAGTGCAATAATGAGAGAGTAAGTTAAGTGTCATACATGATACAAGCTTGGGTGATCATGCCTCAAGAGACATGACTGACTCGGCAGAAGAGTTTCCCGCAGTAGGTTGCCATTGCTTTCTGTAGTAGACTGGTTGCCAACCAAGGCTACAGAACCCAATCTGTCCTGATATTTAACCCATAGCTGGAGAGGGGAGTATCAGATTAATACCTTTTCTAATAGTATCTGAGCATAAATAAAGCAACAAATACACCTGGAATTTGAAGAGAAAAGTTAATCTACATAAGATTAACCCATTTTAACCCAAATTTTTTATTTTTGACCTGATTTCAAGTACAGTAGCATAAAATAGGATTAAAAACAGAAACATTCAAGAATCCTTTATTTCAAGAAGAAAAAAAAAAAAAAAAGAAAGTTTGCTTCTCCCAGACAGTGCAGAGCAATGCCTTGACATTACATCATACTAGCAGTATCAAACGTGTTATATTCAGGGCTTGTTTTTCTCCAAGTGACATAGAGCATGTTTTCAATGTACTTTGCCTATGCATTAACCCAGTGTCCTCATTTGAGGACAGCAAATTTTATATTGCTATATATCCTATAAATGTAAATTTAAGAAATAAGACAAACATGATATAAATAAACTCTTATTCACACAAGTTTTTCAAGAGCAGCAAACGGAGATCAAAATACAAGAAAATATTGGCAAGCATCTAATTAGGTTTATGGAAGTGTATTTTTTGTCAAATTTGCTGTGAATGTTTCATGTGTTTTAAATTAAATTTTTGAGCAGTTTTTGTCATAAATTGATGAATCAATATGTCCTCACTACCTATATATAATAATGGTTTTATTTAAAGATTTATTCCCATTATTTTTTTACAGTTTTTTATGCTGTCCTCAAATGAGGAAACTGGGTTAAAATGGGTGAAACATACTTTTTTTTAAAATACTAGGAAAAGTGCAAAAATGAGAAAGAGAAAACTTAAATATAATAACAAACCACTTAAGAAAAAGTATAAGAATTTGAAATGTTAAAGTCAGAAAGTAGAGAGAAGACTGCAGACTAAACACATAAACAGAAATATATTCTGGACAATTATGGATTTTTTTTTTGGGGGGGGGGGGGTGCATAAAGGACAGATTGTTAGTTCAAATGAAAGTCAGTATTTTGAATATTGATTTTCTAAGCAAGCAGGAGAACTTATGATTTCATTATTAAGAAGGAAGTTCCCCTGAGACAACTTCTACCCAAGAAGTGTTTATGGAACAGACTCCCAAGAGGATTCTTCCCAGATTGCTAGAATTTAAAATTTTTCAAGTCCATTGTCAAGTGTAATCTTGACGACATATCACCATCTTCTGCACTTCTTGCATCCGAGTAGCAGATATTTTTTTTTTATTGTTTATACATAACACTCAAAAAAGTTTGTTTTGGTATTCACGCTTATTGGATCCTGAAGAAGGTTTTAATTTTTAAAAAATTGTTCCTCATGGAAAATAGGTAAGAGGTCTACATTTTCCTATCGTATGGAAATATCCTAGTAAAATCTATCGTTTGTAACTGCACCAGACAAAATTATTTGCATGCTTTGAATTAAATTTTCCCAATTTTTTTGCATAGTAATTCTGTATTAAAAAAAAACTTAAGGAGGCACAAATGAATTATAGTTCTCTTTTATGCTACTCATTGCTTTAAAAAGTTACCGTACGTGACCAATGTCAATGAAAACGCCTATTGATTCATATAAATACTAAAATATTTCTTCTGTGTTGGTGTAAGTTACATGGACTAAATTTAAAATAAAGTTATACTTGCTTTGTACAAATAACTGTTTCTAATGACTTGAAAGAAACAAGACTTATTCCTATCAATACCAAGGAATCATTCTACTATCCTAAACAGCTTCAAGCTCTTGACTTTACACAGCACAAACATGAACATAATATTAAAATAAAGGAAACTGGAAATAAGATATGTCATCTTCATCAGTGGTCAGTGATGAAAGTAAAGATTTTAAAGCTTTTCCTTGTCCTGATAAATTCATAACTGCCATCAGTCAATCCAGGATAACAATATTTTTTTTTTCTTTCTAAGCTTAGTTGGAATAAGGAATAAGCCAGACAATTTAAAAAATAATGACAAGATTTTTTTATTTTTTTTACTTAATGTCCAGACAGCCTTAAATCCAATACTGATTTATCATGATAAAGAGCTCAGCCTAAATCAATTCAGAATATTCAAATATACATTTCTTTAAATAAGACAATATATTCAGATACATAATAAAAAAATAATTTAAATTTTTTTTTTAAATTTATACTATTTAACAAATGTTGCCTTTGTTTTAATTTCTATTGCATTTTACTGAAGCTCTGAAACTCATTCCAGGATTATGAGAAACCAACACATTGGAAATAAAAAATAAGCCATCAGGGAGACCTTTCCAGGTCAGGTGTCTATAAGGAGGAACAAACTGGTCATAGTAATTAGTGTATTTAAAATTATTTCTGATCCATGCTGTTAACAATAATGGAATGGTGATTACAAAGTTAGAAGCCTATAATTTGGAGCAAAATGATTCCTTGATTGGCATTAAGTAAAAGAAGAGAACCAAAGACTGAAAAAAAAAAAAAAAAAAAAAAAAAAAAAAGACTAATATTGATAAATACCACAGATTACAAAATTTGTTTAAATTAAAAAAATAAAATATTTGACAAGTGATGAAACTTTACAACAACAAAAAGCACCACCACTACTCATACAAAAAAAAAAAAAAAAAAAAAAAAAAAAAAAAAAAAAAAAAAAGAGTCCTCAAATATGGGGTCCTTCTGGAGACTGAAGTATTGCTTCCAATTAGACCAAATGGAAGAAATTCTGATTCCAATTTGGAAAGTGGATTTAATCAAAAAATTTTCATTACCCCTTCTATACAAGAGAAAGGGTGCAAATATTCCATGAAATTTTGGCTAGGAAGTTTTTCTTACTCATCAGCTGTATTAAGATGTTGCAATTTATTCCAGTCTTAACAGAATAACTTTTTAAAAAATTCCTGGAAGCCTGAAAATAGCACATAAAAACATTTCATGTTAGAGCAGAGGTGGGCATATATATATATATATATATATATATATATATATATATATCCTTCGGGATGCAAGCAAAAATGGCTCAGCACAATTTCTTGGAAAAGATATTGAAATGCCACCCCCATTGCTGTCTCCAGTCTTTGAATACAAAGTAGTCCTTCTCTAGAAGGGTTACCACTCAAGGATAAAGAATCCAGTGTATTTACTGTTTAATCCATAAATGAGAAGGAGAAAAGAGCGATTCATACCTTCCCCAAGGGCATTAATGCAAAATTTTAACAGACCAGACCAGAATTTGAACTTTGTTCACTAATTTCATAGAGGCACCACACGTACTGTAGCTGCAATAGCAGTAGTGCTTCCTGGGTAAGATGGAGCCCAACCCTATCCAAGATGGATTTGAATTCAGAATTTTCCTTCTCCTAGACCAGTTGCCTCCCAACACTATAAGACCCAGTCTGTCCTGCTGTTTTACCCATAACTGATGGGGGAAGAAAGATTTCATGTGTTTCCCAAGGGTATTAGCACATAAGTGAAAGTAATGAACTCAGCTGAAATATGAACTCTGCTCTCCAATTCTTCAATCTGAGATGCTATTCATTATTCCACTGTCTCTATGAATAGTAAATGATAAAAAAAAAAAAAAAAAAAAAGTATATTTCCAAATCTGAAAATCTGACAATTATTCAAAGAGAAAGATGTATGGAAGAACAAGAATCAGCATTTTCTGAGATTCTCAAATGTGATAAAGATTGCCAGAGACCAAAATCTATCATTTTTGTCTGAATAGAATTCCAGAGACAAGAAATAAAACTTGTGTCATCATTATTCCAATGTTGGAAAGTTAGAAAGTTGAAAGAGTTGGTATATATGCCAGCTCTTTCAACTTTCTAACATTGGAATTATGATGACACAAGTTTTAAAATCTACATGCATTAATGGCACACAACAGAGTAAAGCTAAATAACAAATAAAAAAAAATTAATTTTTTATTTTAATAATTTCACCCCAAGTAAGGCAATAAAATCACTAAAATGCAAGGTTACTGAGTGTTTCAGATACAAGAAGAAAAAATACTAATAACATGCTTCAGAATCTATAATTAAAGAGAGAGAAGAGGATATATTGAAGAAAGAATAGACTTAAAATGTCCATATTCTACAAAGGGTAACGCAACAATACAAGACGTTAATAACAATGGTTAGCAATAGGCAGACCATTAAATCCATGATATTAAAATATCAAAGAAAATAATGACACCATTCAATTGTATTCAATTCATCAGAAATTGATTTAATCTTTATGCTCAATTATTAAGCAAAAGATTTTTTTGCTATATGGTAGTATTGATTTTCAACCAAGAATATTAAATAGTTTTAGTCTTAGCTGGAGGGTTCTGGGTATGATGAACAACTACATCCAGTAACAAGGCCTATAATTGTAAGATTTTGTGAAGAATGGAACTACCACTTAATTGATGTTGTTCCCAGGTTCTAACCCAGGGTGGTAGCACCTGTTAGGGTCCCAAATATGAGCAAATAATGAACTGGGGGTCAAACCATTATGATAGTAAGAATACCAGCAATACATTTTCATATTTAAAAAAAATTTACCAAAGCTCACAAAAAAATTAAATTTCAGCATTAAATGACCCATAAGAAGTTAATATGCCATTAAACAAACCAAATCTTAGCTGAGCAGATAATGCCAAGAGTTAATAAATTAAAAAAGAAAAACCTTTATGTACTCAACAGATACAAAACCTATGGGTAATCACAATCAGAAGACCCATGACCCTAATGGGTCATGGGGGCACCACACGTACTGTAGCTGCAATAGCAGTAGTGTTTCCTGGGTAAGATGGAGCCCAACCCTCTCCAAGATGGATTTGAATTCAGAGTTTTCCTTCTCCTAGACTAGTTGCCACCCAACACTATAAGACCCAGTCTGTCCTGCTGTTTTACCCATAACTGATGGGGGAAGAAAGATTTCATGTGTTTCCCAAGGGTATTAGCACATAAGTGAAAGTAATGGACTCAGCTGAAATATGAACTCTGCTCTCCAATTCTTCAACCTGAGCTGCTATTCATTATTCCACTGTCTCTATGAATAGTAAATGATAAAAAAGGTATATTTCCAAATCTAAAAAACTGACAATTATTCAAAGAGAAAGATGTATAGAAGAACAAGAATCAGCATTTTCTGAGATTCTCAAATGTGATTAAGATTGCCAGAGACTAAATATGAAGACTGTGCCAAGAAGAAAAATTAGAATATTCCCAAATAAAGACGAAATGTTAAAGAACAGAAATTATGATTAAATGCATCCACACTAAGAAATACCTCTTAGGTTCGTACAACCATGAATGAAAACGCCATAATCAGTTTTAATTTAAAAACTGCGCGTTTATAAATTCCCTGCCACATGAGCGTTCAAATAAAAACACCGTTACAAGAACGTTCTTAAAAAGTAAAACGGTAAAATCAGTTATTAAAGAAACCCGGGTAGCAAAATAACTCATTTAAAAATGGAATATATATATAATATTATATTTTTAATCCAAAAAGGATAATCAGGTAGGTAAATCCCAAAAGCCCGATCCTAATTAATATTAATTTCATTAATATTAAAATTGATCAAGGTGGAAGGCTCGATGCAAATATTATATTCTAATTACAGAGCCAAATATGAAAATAAAACAAAATTTTGATGTTTAAATTTGTTGAATGGCCATTTCTATGAGGTCTTCCTCGCTTTTTCAGCAACGGTGAAACGGAAATGTTTTATTTAAATTCAAATTTACTTCCTTAAATTCAAAAATTATTAATCCCACCCCATTTTATTTTCCTGTGGATGGATGTGTTTTTTTTGTTGGGGGCTTCTTTAGATATCGGCTCGGAACGTTTGAAACGTTTGAATTCCCTTCATTTTAATATCTCATGACTTTGCACTACACATGAAGAAATTCTCAAAATTAAATATTCTGTTAACCTTTTGAAATGATTTGTGAGCGTCTTTGTGGTTGCCAACACTGTTTGTTTATAGATACGTAATTTAGAATAAAGCTCATTTCGTCTTTTTTGCCTTGATAAAGTCCATCACAGGACGAAACGCGCAGGCGATTTAAAATACAGTTTTCCTCGTCTTTATTTTTATTTAACCATATACACACAGTTTTTTTTTTAAATCATGTCACCCCAAGCAAGGCAGAACTGCTGATACATAGCGGGTTACATAAGAGGTGAGTGATGAGAAAGAGGAACAAGTTACAGGTGATGTCAGAGAATGGGTAAGAGAAGGATGAGAGCACTGGTGTGAAGAGAGCTGCATGAGAGTAGAGTGGAAAGGAAGAAGAACATGATACAAGGACTGTCAGGGAAAGGATACAAGTCAATGAGATAAAAGATCACAATTGACTTTGCATTTAAATTCTTGGAGATTTGAGCTGTCAGGGAAGCAAGTATACGGAAGGAAATTCCACAGGCGGAAAGTGTGAGCAAAGAAGCTGCTAGAGTAGAAGTTGCGGTTACATTTGATCGGTTTCACTGTAAAAGAGTTGGACCTAGTCGCTAGTCTAGTACTTCAAGTAAATTCATGCAGAGGGTAGACCAGGGATCTAAGGCCATCAGAGCAGAAGCAATGAAAGTATTTGTAGAATAGACAGAGGGAAGCTATATTACGTCAATGAGAAAGTGACTGGAGTTGAGCTACCAAATCGGGATCAATTACATTGCAAATTTTCCATTGGATTTTTTTCAAGAACCCCGAGATAAATAGCAGGGGCACTCAACCAGATGTGACAGCAGCATTCAATGCACAGGCAGATATATATATTAGTTACATGAATTAATAAATGTACATATGAAGGTACACACATGTATATTATTATTATTCAGGTGTCAATAAAACAGTGCTCAATGTAGTATGAACAAATTTATATATATATATATTTGTTTTACATCAATGGCACAAATGAGTTTCATGCGTTATGCAACCATCAGGTGCATATTTGAAACTGACAGTTTAATAGATTTGAATTTAAGTTCACTCAATTTTCATGAGAATTAAATCTCAAAGTTAGGTTACTGCTTTTTAATATGAGTAAAATTTAACTAAACAAAGACTACTTGAAAATAAAAAAAAATTAAAATTAAAATTTTACAAGTAAAAATTATTTGAAAGAGACCTCCAATCCGTAGTGGCCTGGGGTAGGAAATGGCTGGTAAATTTCAATGCCTCTAAAACAAAGCTGTTATCAACTAACCACCATAGACAATCGCATCTACCTCCCATTAGCATGGGACAGGCTAGCCTCCCAGAGAGTAAAATACTACGCCTCCTTGGCCTTACACTTTCGGCGGACCTCAAATGGAATGACTATATTGAATCCATTGCCAAATCTGCTGCTATGAAAGTCGGCTCTCTGTTCAGGACCCGGAAGTTTTTCCCACCTGAATCTATTCTTCACATATACAAATCTACCATCCGCCCGTGTATTGAATATTGCTGCCATGTCTGGTCGGGTGCCCCTGCTGCTCTCCTTGGGCTTCTTGACAAAATACAAAGGAGGATCTGTAACGTGGTTGATACTGACTTGGCAGACCGGCTGCAGCCGCTCTCTCACCGGCGCGATGTGGCTTCCCTGTGCCTCTTCTACAAGTACTTTCATGGCTTCTGCTCCGATGAGCTTAGATCACTGGTGCCGCCTAAGCACGAATTTACACGAGATACTAGATTAGCAACTAGGTCCCACCCTTTTACAGTTAAACAAATAAGATATAACCGTAAATTCTACTCCAACAGCTTCTTTTCTCGCGCTTCCCGCCTGTGGAACTCCCTTCCACAAGTCTGCTTTCCCGACAGTTACAATCTCCAGGTGTTTAAATGTAGGGTCAATAGACACCTCCTATCACACTAACTCCCAATTATTCTCAGAACACTCTCATCTACCCAACCCTCATTCTCGGTATCCTTACCCGCCTATCACCCACTCTCTGACATTTCCTATATTTAATCATTTTTTCTCCACTCTACGTAGCCCCCTGCGCAGTAGTGGCAGTGACTTGCCTTGCTCGGGGTGAAACGCTTATAAAAATAAAAAAATAAAAAAATAAAAAAATAAAAAAATGAAAAGATATTAAAATGCAGGGAGTTGAAATCAAAGGGGCATAATTCCTAATTATTAACAGTAATATTTGAGGTGGAAAAAAAAAAAACAAACAAAGAAGAAAGTAAGGGAGTGAGTCCAAGTCGAGCCACTAACATAGGACAATATATACACACACACACAAAATGGATTAACTCTTGACATATTTTTAATTTGTTTAAACATTATTTTTTAATGGATACTCGTATTTGGGGAGACTTTTTATAATTAAATAATATATTTATTCATGTCTTTCAACCTGAATAATTGAGAAATCTCGTTAGGAAAATATGCATCCTACAGCAAGATTTGAACCTGCATCCCCTAGAGGAAACTGTCAATTGATTTGACATGTCTTAGATTGTGCCACCACAAAGGACTTACAGTTACACGAGGGTTGAATCCTGCAAGATGACACACATTTCATAGTTCACCATAGAGTTAAGTGCATTGACAAGAAAAGAGATAATGATTAAGAATGTCTTGCTTTGTCAACAAGTCTGTACTGTAAACAGAGAGAGAGAGAGAGAAATATTTTATTTCACAGAAAAATTTATCTTTTCATTCTTATCAATTTATAACTAACTAGATGATTAGAGCAAACCCCAATATTTCACCGCAAACAAGTCAGGACTACCACTGGTGCACAGAGGGTTATAGTGAGAGAAAAAAAAAAAAAAAAAAAACAATAAGCTACAGAGGGTGTCAAAGATAAGAGATGGATGGTATTCAAGATGCCAGTTGATGTTGCATTTAAACTTTTAGAGATTGTAGTCACCGAGGAAGCAGGCAAATGGAAGTGAGTTCCACAAACAAGAACTGTTAGAATAGAACAGGTGGTATCGTTTAACTAGTTTGAGGGTAAAAGGATGGGACCTTGCTGCCAATTTAGTAGCCTGAGTAAGTACGTCTAGTCGGAGTACCAGGGGAAAAAGTTTGTCAGAGCAATTGCCATAAAAATTCCTGTAGAAAAGACAGAGGGAAGCCACATCACATTAGTGAGAAAGTGACTGAAGACAAACTGCTAAGTCAGGACCAATTATATTGCAGATCCTTCTTTGGATTTTGTCAAGGACCTCAAGGTGAATAGCAGAAGCACTTGACCAGATATAGCAACAGTATTCAATGCACGGACAAATGGTAGATTTATAAATATGCAAAATGGATTCTGACAAGAAAGACTTCCTTGCCCGACACAGTGACCCAACCTTCCTAGCAGTAGATGCAGCTATGGATTCAATGTAGTCATTTCATTTGAGGTCATTTGAGAGAGTGAGGCCAAGGAGGCAAAGTGTGTTGCTCCCTATGAGACTAGCATCGGTCATTCTGATAATAGGCAGAAAAGTTTCTCTCTAGTGAAGATCTCATGTCATTGAGAAAGTAAATTGAAGATGGCTGCCAATTATATTGCAGACCCTTCTTTGAATTTTGTCAAGGACATCAAAATGAATAGCAGAAGCACTTGACCAGATATGGCAACAGTATTCATGTCACCCCAAGCAAGGTAGAACTGCAACTGATATGCAGTGAGTTACATAAGAGGTGAGTGATGAGAAAGAAGAACAAGTTACACTTGGTGTCAGAGAACGGGTAGTAGAAAGAGGAGAACATTGGTGTTAAGAGAGCTTCATGAGAGTAGAGTGGAAAGGAAGAAGAACATGATACAAGGACTGTCAGGGAAAGGATGCAAGAATAGATGAAACAGGGATCCAACACTTCACTCCAGAGTCAAATCGACAGTCAGCTGAGTGGACAGCAGCAGGTGAAAGACATCCAAAGCGACCAAAGACGCAAACATCATCAGGCAAAGTTTTGATCTCCGTATTTTGGGATGTGTAAGGTATTTGTTCATTGATTACCTTCAGAAAAGAATAGCATTATTGGTGTGTTTGAAGGAAGAAATCACTAAAAATGGCCACAAATAAAAAAGAAAAAGTGATTTTTTACCAAAACAACGCAGTGTCACAAGTTCATCACAACAATGGCAAAACTACATAAATTGCACTTCAAATTACTTCTGCATCCACCCTATTCTCCAGATCTGACCCCTAGCGACTACTGCCTGTTTGCAGACCACAAATGAAGGGTTCAGGGAAAGATATTTGGCTCCAACGAACAAGTGATATCAGAAACTGGGGCATATTTTGAGGCCAAGGACAAATCAGTCTACAAAAAAGGCATTAAATTGTTAGAGAAGCATTGGAATCAGTGTATCACTGTCTAGAAGAAGACTATGTTATTGAATAAAGTCGAATTTTGCCTAAAAGCTGTTGTTTTATTAGTTAGGCCCGGGATTTATTGAGTGATGTGTTTACTGTTGGTTAATGAAATTACAAACATCTTTAATTATATAACAAAAAAAGCATGCTTTCCTTAGAATAAAACAAATGAAAAATGTCAAACAGAAATCGAATGAAACTTTTTGATGGGACTTTACTTACACCCACCTGAAGAAAGTCAGTACAACAGCCGAAACGTTGTGATTTGTGACTAACAACTTGAGGGCACTCATCCAAATAAATCAGTGTCATAAGTAAGGTTAAGAGTGAAACTAATTAAACTAGCACTATTCTTTAAAAAAAAAAATTAAATTAATAAATAAAATAATTATATCTAATTATACTATAAAAACAATATTAAAATCAATTAAAAATACAAACATTTTAAATACCAAACAATGCCTAACTTATTTACAACGAAGTAAAAAAAAAAAACTGATGACAATTGTTTCTACTTTTAAAATTCGCTGCCAATAAAATAAAGAAAGATAGATAGATGGAAATTATTCAATTGATAACTTTAAAAAAAATTAAGACGGCGATAAGTCCGTAGAAGAGATTGTATAGTTGTATTAAATGACAAAGAAGATAAACTTCGTTTACTTTAAATAATAATACAAAATCTTTTCTTTTTATATATATATATATATATATATATATATATAATTAAAATGCGCCCGCATGATGTAATTCTTATCACATTTAGTTTTAACATTTACATATCTGAATTGATCAAATATTCAAATATGCAACAACAGTAACGCTAACACGAAACGAACATGACTCGCTAAAAAAATAAAAAAATAGATAATGATGCACAAAAAACAAAATTCTGTAATATTCATGCATTGTACGCAGAGAATTCCGGATTTATTTTAAGTTTTGGTATTTTCGGTTTTTTTTTTTTTTGGTCGAATAATGTGTGTCAGTTTTTGTTTGATCAACATAAATACTCCAATGAATGACCAATTAGAAAATGCGCACAGGAGAAAAAAAGAGAAGTCAGGCGCTTGTTTTTTCTTTGTTTTGTTTTTAAGATAGTCAGTCAGTTGAGTGATCGCTTGGGTGATCATGTCTCGAAAGAGACATGATCGCCCGAGACATGACAATGTGCAGAAGATTATCCCGCAGTAGATTGCCATTTATTGCTTTCTGCGGTAGACTGGTTGCCGACCAAGGCTATAGAACCCAATCTGTCCTGCTATTTAACCCATAACTGGAAGGAAGAGACGGATTAATACCTTTCCCAAGGGTATTTGTGCATAAGTGAATACAATGGATTCAGCTGGAATTCGAACTCGGCTCCCCGGTTTCTCGTTCCGAGCCGATATCCACTGTACCACAACGCACTCATCAGAAGAAAAAAAACGAAGGTAATTAAAAAAGTAAAACAAAACTAAAAGTTTTCAAAAAGGTTAAAATAAATAAATTCAAAAATAAATAAATTCAAATATATTCCCCTCAAGCTCCGTCCAACATGTGCACGCAATTATACGCACCCCCGTCTGCCCTCTTAATCGGAAAAAATAAAACTGTCGTCTAAAACAGTAAACACTAATAATACAAAAATACATTTAAACTAAACACATGCAGATATTTTCTCTTAAAATATATCTGAAATTGTAATTGTTAATTACCTTTAACTAGAATAGTCGCCATGTTTATTTCCCCGATGACAATATGAAGCGGCAGATTCAAAATAACCCTTTTTAAATTTAAACTATCCTTAAACAAATGAGTTAAAAACAAAAAAAAAAACAGATCTGTTGGTCACTCATTGTTGTATGAAGCAATTTGAAAAGAAACTAAAAATATGTACAGAATTTAAGATATTTAGAATTTTTTTTTTAATTGATGAACTTTTTTCCGTTCTGGATAAGTTTAACAAAACAATATTTGATGCCATATTTTTATTGTTATTTTTTTTTTCCGAGTTAGAAAAAAAAACAATAGTTCTGCATTTAAACACTAACAACCTTCTTTAAAGTTATTTATTTTTGAATATTCAGAATTAGATGCGAGACAGCGTAACACTTACACTTTTAGTGTCTGTACACAACATTCAGGGGAACAAAATGACAAATTAAAAATAGTTCAAAATTTCTGTTCAAGTTGATTGTATTCACTTAGCACTAATGCACTCGGGAAAGGCATGAATACTGTTCTTGCTCTATCGCCAAATATAGAAGTGCTTCTATATGGTTGATATACTCACTATTCCCGACTAGCCCCTCTCCCATTGTTGAATTCACACCTCTTATCAACCTCGACAGAAGCCGCCATTTACTCTTCTTATATTCGATCATACTTTTTTTTTAATCCAATTGCATATTTTAACTTATATATCTGTTTTATGGCCAATGTCCAAGGTTGTAAAATTGTATCTCTAGCGAAGCACCGATCGATTTTATCACAGATGGAAGATCGTTTTAAAAATTCTAATTATCGAAATCGGAAGATAAAGTAAATAAGAATAATATTGTGATTGACTGAAAAAGTTATCTATTGGAAAATATATAGGTCGAAACAAGAAACCAGTGTGTCGATATATATATATATATATATATATATATATATATATCCATTTGTTAAAGTCACATAGGCTGGTTTGCAATGTATTGATTTCAGACAGTCGATGTGAAGAAAGATCAGTTCTTTAGAGATTTCTTCAAGTGCAGGTTGGGCGGTGGGAGATAAACACGATCTCGGATTAAGGCATTGAGGAGAGTTTTTTTAATTATTCAAGAAATGGACAACCAAATTGAAAAAAAAAAAAATTAAGCGAGAAATATGATACAGAATAAGAAGCTGGATGTTGAAAGACAGAACGAAAAAAAATTATTTCGAATCACAGTTTCATGATCGAAGAAAGAACACGTATTTGGACGGACTTGCTTTTTAAAGAGAGAAAGTGTCAACAACGCTAATTGATAATCGTGAATACACTCGATAATAGTAAAAAAAAACTTTTACCTGTAAAAATATTACTTTTTTTAAAAACCATATGTTAATAGTACCATAAAAACATAAGGTAGGTTGAATACTAAATTCATTAAAAAATATATATTCCGGTTAAAAAGCGTGAACGAAAACTACAAACAAGTTAATCGAGCACTTTTTACCTTTTTTAGTGTTCAACAAAAATCCAGACAATACCAAACATACAAGAATGATCTCTTGTCTGTCACCTTAAGCAACAGAGAAATTGCTAACTTTCAAATAAGTAATTAAAAACAGCAGTGTCGTAACAAATGTAGTAGCTGCTTTTTAAATGTGATACTGTGACATTAAAAAATGTATGCAAGAGTAAGTGGATCGAATACATTCTTAGCATGCACGTTGAAATGTCAGAGAGTAACAATGAAAAACGAATTGTCTTTTCTTGAAGACATGATGGGAAACCAGCTTGAACACCAAGTTCACACTCACAGCAAGGATTTCCAATGAGTATATAATCGAAGTCACTTCGACGAAGTGTGATCAGTGTCACTTTAAGTTTATGAATTAGCCCCCCTCCTCGGGTACGACTTTCAGGATTAATAAAATTGAAATCTATAAAATGTTAATTTCTTGTGGCGATCATAAAAAAGAAAAAGTTAAAAAGTAACGCATTATGAGATTATTTAATGAACGAGGGCGATTTATGTAAAAAAGATCATTTTAAGGTCGCTGATAAGAAACAGAAAGGGTTAAGAACAGTTGAGCAATGCATTGTTTTGCTTTTTAGTTTGGGACAGAGATAATTAATTTCAGATCAACAGTAAGCAAGATAACGATTTTTTAAATTATACACTGTGTACAAACCTACATTACCACAACAAAATCAGCAATCGTAACATTGAAAAAGATTCAGATAATTTTAAAGAACTTTCGATTTTACCAAGTTTGGTAAATTAGCACTTCCTTTCCTCGCTAAATAAAGCAAGACTTGCAGTTACATTTTTATGTGGTGACTTTGTTTTTTTAGGAGGTGAAGGGACAATGATGATGATAGCATGAATAAAAAACAATATATTCGCAACTGGTTAGGTGCCAACAATCAATTTTTAGTTACCTAGTGAATTTCGATGTGGCAATAATGTTATTTGTAAGAGATTTTTAGTCAGCACAAGAAAGTGTAGCAATGAATGACGACTAAATGATTTTTTTAGAAAAGAAGACAAAGTATACATGATCCTTAAAGTTATTCCTAACACATCTCAGAACATAACAAGGGGCTCGAGTGTAATATATGGCAATAAAGTACTTTTTTTTAAAAATCGAAGGCGTTCTATTAAACTTTGAACACTGATGAACTGAAAATAAAAATCAAGGCTCCCCACTTTTTCCCTTTTTTTTTTTTTTTTTTAAAAGCCAGACTAAGAATCGGTAGTTAGATAAAGAGATTTTAACGGAGATACGAATTACATTTAAAAACCAGGAACGAAATGTGAACGATGAGGAAGAAAGACAGGTGAATTATTCAAGGAACGGTTAAAAAAAAAAAGTAATTAAAATGAATGCTTTATGAACAGAGAAGAAAAAAAAAGGCTCTCACCTTGCATTCAGGAACAACAGACTCCTTGCCGTCAGGATGCCAGGCCACACGGACCGTGCCCCGCCGTACACAATCACAGAATGGATCCGGATCATTCTGCTCCTCGTCGGTGCTGACATACTCCGAGTTTTCCAGTACCAGTCCGTAAATACAACCTCTTTCAGTTAACATACACACCTCATCTTCGTCGAATATATTGCAGGCAGCCATACCTGTGACAAGGAATTGTGGGAAGCGCCTGCACCGGAAGTAGTAATAGCAGCAACAGTAGTAGAAGTATCAGTAGCAATAACAATAGTAGTAGCAACAAGAGGTGCAGTAAAAGTAAAGAAAACATAGACGGTAAGAGTTGCAGTTGAGACCATGTGTATGTACACATGGTGGTTTCTGCTATAAGTATTTTCTCATTATTAACAATTTGGTAATCAAGTTGTTGCAGGAGAAGTTTATAATTTGTCATTGGAATTTAATATCGTTGTCCAAAAACAAATGCGATTTAAAACACATTTTTTTACTGATCATTTGGTTTTAATGTAAGAAAAGTCTATTTTTCAGTGAAAATTTAATAAATAAAAACTGTTTTTTTAGTTAATAATTTTCTTTTTCAGATTAAAAATAAAATTGAAAGATATTATTTCAGTTAAATAAATAAAACATTTCAAGAGGAGGCTAAATTATGACTATTTATTCTTGTTAATTAAATACAATTTGACTAAATAAACAACTGCAAATTATCTTTTCTTTCAATTTTCATTCATCAAATAAAACAAAAACATCTTAAAATGTAAAAAACGATTTTTATGAAAATAGTGATAATCTCACTCTATTGTCAAATATAATACTTCAAACATTTTAGAAAGTTTTTCACGCAAATGACAATATTTTAATTTAGTAAGAGTATGTTTGAATGAATTCTTTAATTTTTTTAAATAGTGATTTGATAAGTTAAACTAAGCTCAAATCAACATTGAAAGAAACATCATCAGTGTTCATTTGATGCCATATTGTGAAAATTATTTGGAATGAGTGAATGAAAGTGACAGCTTCTGTCTGAATCTTTTTGATCGGTTTGTTTTCTACAACTTATCGAGATTTTAGATGTTATTTAAAGCAAAGGAGAAGAGGTGGATTCATACTTTTCCAAGGGTATTCCCACATAAGTGTTAACCTGTCTGAAATTTGAACTCAGATCTCCAATTTCTCATTCTGGGCTTTTATCCATTATAATACCTGCATATCTAGATAGACTGAACTATCGCCAGGTGCACACTCCACCCACGTCTACTGAACAGGTTAAGAGGCTCATCCCTTGTTCCCTGTTTAGGACGTTGTTTCTGGCTTTCTCTTTTCGAATCTATTCACTCTTACGTAGCCCCCTGCACACCAGTGGCCTTACCGCCTTGCTCGGGGTGATGTGATTAAAAAAAAAAAATATCCAAGTACCTGGTGTTCCAGAATTGTCACCCATTAAGGCACTGACCAGGTTCAATGTTGCTTAATTTTGGTGATCAGATGAGAAACAGTGTTTCAACATGATATGGCCATAAGACTCTTACAGAAACTATCTCACTTGTTGACTATTGTGGTATGTGGGGGCTTTCTTACTATCCTCGATTCTTGTTGACTATTATGGTATGTGGGGGCTTTCTTACTATCCTCGATTCTTGTTGACTATTATGGTATGTGGGGGCTTTCTTACTATCCTCGATTCTTGTTGACTATTATGGTATGTGGGGGCTTTCTTACTATCCTCGATTCTTGTTGACTATTATGGTATGTGGGGGCTTTCTTACTATCCTCGATTCTTGTTGACTATTATGGTATGTGGGGGCTTTCTTACTATCCTCGATTCTTGTTGACTATTATGGTATGTGGGGGCTTTCTTACTATCCTCGATTCTTGTTGACTATTATGGTATGTGGGGGCTTTCTTACTATCCTCGATTCTTGTTGACTATTATGGTATGTGGGGGCTTTCTTACTATCCTCGATTCAGCAGTAGCAGCAATGGAAATAATAAGCAGGGTATAACCGGAAGTCCCAGAAATTATAAAAGCCCCGATGGAGCCCTATCCAGTCTTTTTCCATCTTCCTTTTCAGCGGTCTCTATCTGCAAGGCCTGCACTTTTTCTTTTAAGCAGTCTCTACCTTCAAGCTTAGCATGAAGGACTACTCGCAACCCTACCTGCATAAGACATGTAATCCTGACCTGGCAACGTGACTTCAGATGTCTCCTTTCTTTTGGGATCAGGTGAAGAAATCTCCCTTTGAGTCACCTAGCCTAAAGAAAAACTACACTTGCTTCAGAAGACTTGTACCAGTCCTAGCTGTTTCACACTCAGATTTCACGTTCCTCATGGAAACAGGTGGAGAAATCTTTCGTCGAGATACCTGCCTGTAGTGTATAACTAAACCCAGTTAAAGGGCAGCAACTAGGCCTGGCCTATATTGAGGGACTTGTGGAGAGAAGAGGAACACTCGGGCAGCAAAAACATAAAAAAGAAACTATTGGTCTTGCTCGCTCCATAAATCCACGGACACAGATAGCTTATGGACCTTACACATTTAATTCGCATGCAAACATACATCATTCAATGTATAACCACATACACATACATTTCGTTGCTTGCCTTATTCTAATTGGTCAATGTATCACTGTTGATTTCCATAAAACAGGTTTACAGCCATATCATGTTGAATACACCGGTTCTCGATCGATCACCAAAGTTAAGCATCGTTGAGCCTGGTCAGTGCTTAGATGGGTGACCGCTTGGGAATACCAGGTGCTGTAAGCATTTAGTGACGGATGTGCATTGTGGTGCAGTGGATATCGGCTTGGAAAGAGAAATCAGTGAGCCGAGTTCAAATTTCCAGTTGAATAACCTGCATTCACTTAAGCACTGGTACCTTTGGGAAAGGTATTAATCCGTCCCTTCCCTCCAGTTATGGGTTAAATAACAGGGTAGGACTTGGGGACGCTGCCCTTAAAAAAAACAAATCCCAATGAATCTTGATACTCGAAAAGAAAAAAAGTATTACTAGACACAAAGCTTATATAAAAAAAAACAACAATAAATTGTTGAAAGAAAAAGGTATTACCAGCAATAAATAAATCAAATTTAGTTGGCAATAAATGACCTGCCAAGGCTGATATGCCATAAAACAAACCAACCAACCAACCAACCATAAAGCAATTTTAAAATCACAGTTAAGAATGTTCTTGAACATCTCTCAAGTAATGCAGTAGCTGATTGGTTCATTACGACCAATCACAGACAAGGTAAGTAAGTTAGAATTTTCCAGCCGAGTCATCTAGACCTTTTGGCACCTATAAAAATGGCTGGATTTTCCATTCCAGCAGTTGGATTTCAGTTGCCACACAACTTCACATCACAGTCTATCAAATCCACTCACATCAGGAAACGCACACATTCTAACAACATAACACTACTAATTAACTATTCTGAACACTCAGAACTTTGGCGAGTTGAATCTTCTTCAACTTTACATCCTTTGAAACAGTAACGACCAATATAATGAACATTACAATACATTCCGACCAAGCAAAATTACAAACTTTCATTCAACAAGTTACAAACTTTCTGAGAAACATTTGACTTCAATTAATGGGAAGAAACTCTTGTTTTCTAATCTTTTGTAGAAGGTATTTCATGCCTTTTTCAACCAATTCTGTATATTGTAAATATATATTTTAATTGTTGGTTTGTATTGTTGTCAATTCCTATTTTCTGTATCTGAATTCTTTGCATCTTTCGTTAAATTATAAATATAAATATTTGTGGTGAAATTTGAAGGTATTTCGAAGACCCAATCAGTGAGAAACTGGTGAATATTGACCTTGTGCCAGATGCGGTTGTTTGTTACAAGAATTAACACCAGCCTGATTGAAAATTATCTACAAAGTCTGCCACAAGCTAATCAAAGCCATTTATATTTTTCCTTACAACTAAAGGATCAAATGCTACACTTCTTCTTCTATGTGCCTTGTCCCTTCAGGACGTAGGTGATCATGGCCTTCCACGTTTCCCTATCCCTGGTGGCTCTGAGTACGCCTTCTCCTGTTACACCATGCAATCCACGTTCTGTCATCCACCTGATTAGGTCCTTCAAATATGTTATCCGTTGCTTTCCCCTGTCTCTTTTTCCCTCTATCTGGCCTGTTAGTATCAGGTTCTCCAAGCCCTCCTTCCTCATTGCATGTCCCAGGAACTTCAGCTGTCTCTTCCTGATGCTCAGTATTAATTTCCTTTTTTTTTTCCATCATTTCCAAGACCTCATCATTGCTCACATGCTCGATCCATGGTATTCGCAGCTTCCTTCTGTAGAACCACAAAAATACTACACTACCCAAAGGAAAAATTATACACAACCCAGCAGCAGAAGACTCATGCCAGTCCAAGCAATTTCACACTCAGATGTCTCATGCCTCCTGTGGGAACAGACAAAGAAATCTCTCTCTACAAAACATCTACTCAAGAACTTCATTCACTCACTTCTTTTCATGCAAAACACTTCTATTTTTGAACTCGCCTTCAGCCAGAAACAAAAGCTGCAGAGCCGTTATTGCAAACCTAGGGTTCGATTCTTTCCATTTTCACTATCAAGCACACACTCACACACACACAACTTGGAAAAATTTCTACTCTGTCTGAATTCCTAACCTGTAATGAAAGACAAAATCGCCTACCTCAAAAAAGTGTTTGTGTTTTGTGCGTGGTTTGCTGAAGAAAGTTGTTAGCACAAAAAAGCATTAGCACAGAGAAGCTATGCTAATGCTCTTTCCTCCCTGTATGGCGTGGCCAACCAGAAAAATTGCTCAGTGAATAAAAGCTGTTGCTTTTGCTTATCAGCAGATTGATTTTTTTGAGTTTTGAGAGAGAAAGTACAGTTTTTGATGTGCATTGTGGTGCAGTGGCTATCAGCCCAAAACGAGAAATCGGGGAGCTGAGTTCAAATTCCAGTTGAATTCCTTGCATTCACTTACGCACAAATACCCTTGAGAAAGGTATTAATCTATCTCTTCCCTCCAGTTATGGTTTAAATAACAGGGCATTGGTTCTATAGCCTTGGTTGGCAACCATTCTACTGCAGAAAGTAATGGCAACCGACTGTGGGATAATCTTCTGCTCTGAGAGTCATGTCTCATTTGAGATATGATTGCCCAAGTGTGTATCACATATGGCACTTAACTGACTGACTGAATATAATAGTTGAAATCATGATTAAGGCTTCTACTGGGCATAAAGTGGGGGATTAGTTTTATATTGCTATGAAGTAATAAACTGATCCCCCATTAATTACTACTTATTAATATAATACATCTCTTCTTCCTCTAGCTATAAGTCAAATAACAAGACAGATTGGGTTCTATAGCCTTGGCTGGCAACCAGTCTACTGCAGAAAGTAATGGCAACCTACTGTGAGATAATCTTCTGCCCAGTCAGTCATGTCTCTTTTGGGATATGATCCTACAAGCGTGTGTCACATATGGAATTTAACTGACTGTTTTTGCTATTGCGAGGAGAAGGTTGGATTTCTGACCCCATTTTTGGTACTACGTTGCCTGCTGGACTGATCATACCAGATCTGCTACATAAATTTTTTTTGCCTTGTTTGTTTTTACTAACACCATTGGTTGATACTCACTAACATAATTATATGCTGATTTATTTAAACAGGTGTCCTCATCTTGATTCTTATCCTCACATTTCACTTACAAATAGGATACCACAAATAAAAATGAGGAGTCAAACCAAAAATTTGAAAGATTCCTGATTCTTACATGAGCATTTTGTCTTTTTAGATATATTATCCTACTGTGAACTTGTGGTGGATAAGAAATTAATTAAAATCAACCTTCTTCATTACTTTTACAAAAATTCACAATGACAAATCCTGGTTTTCCCAAATAGAAAAAGGATTGACCATCTGCTTAATGAAAAAGTCCAAACCAGATTTCACAAGTAGGTGTTAAAATGATTTTTGACCAATGGGATAGACTCACAAGACTTGAGGACTTAGCAATCCAGTGCTAAATTCAAAAAGACTATATAAATTCAAAAAGACTATATAAATTCAGAAAGACTATATAAATGACCTGGTGTCAGTCAAGAGACAGTTTCTTTAACCCTTAACTCAACTTTATCACTGAACCCTAACCCTAACCCTTAACTTCTTATTAATGTTTCTAATTGTACATTAACTCCTACAACTTATGTTATTCCTTCCTTATAATAAATTTCTATTTTAAAATGCAAAATGTATATTTTATTCTTCTTACACTATTCCACACAATTCCACATATTCCAACTTGCCGAAAACTAACCTTCTGATGAAAACCTTCTGATGATAATTCTCGATAAACTTGTAAGCTGTAGGGAGTTCGGTTAGTAAGACACAAGGCCAAATCAAAGAAACATTAGCCAGCTCTCTACGCTTCCCTGGTGACTCCCGAAATACAAGAAACACGCTCCCCACGCTACAAACTTCTTTTTTGTCTTTTTTTTTATTTTAAATACAGAATTTATTTATTTAATTGCTGCCATGTATGCTTCACTGTCCCTGCTATTTACCTTGAACTTCTTGATAAAATCCAAAGAAGAATCAGCAATATTATTGGTCCTAACCTGGCATATTGTCGATGTTTTGAATATTGCTACCACATATGGTATGGTGCTCCTGCAGTATATTCAGAAATTCTTGATAAAATCCAAAGAAGAATCAGCAATATTATTGGTCCTAACCTGGCATATTGTCGATGTTTTGAATATTGCTACCACATATGGTCTGGTGCTCCTGCTGTATATTCAGAAATTCTTGATAAAATCCAAAGAAGAATCAGCAATATTATAAGTCTTGATCTGACTTCAGTCACTTACCCACTTCCATAAAGTTGCTTTCTGTATCTTTTCTATAAATACTTTTTTTTTTTTTAATCATATCGCCCCAAGCAAGGCATTCCACTGCCACTATAGCGCAGGGGGTTACATAGAGCGATTGGGTATAGGAAATGTCAGAAGGAGGGTGATAGATGAGTTAGGATGTACATAGGGAGAGTGTTGGAGAGAATGGGTGCAAGTTAGTGTGTTAGGAGGTGTCTATTGACCTTACATTTAAACTCCTGGAGATTGTAGCCGTCGGGGAAGCAATCGTATGGAAGGGAATTCCACAGGTGGGAAGTTTTGCATGGTAATTCTTTGCTATGATACAGAGACTTTGGTTTCATTGTATTCACTTACGCACAAATACCCTTGGGAAAGGTATTACTCCGTCTCTTCCTTCCAGTTATGGGTTTAAATAGCAGGACAGATTGGGTTCTATAGCCTTGGTCGGCAACCAGTCTACCACAGAAAACAATGGCAAACTACTGCGGGATAATCTTCTGCCCAGTCAGTCATGTCTCTTTCAAGACATGATCGCCCAAGCGTGTATCATGTAGGGCACTTAACTGACTGACTAGACTGGTCTCAAGATCTCATCAATTCACAATTAAGTTGGCTAGACATAGCCATAAGTTCTATGCTAACACTTTCTTTTTTACACTTCTCACTTGTGGAACTCTCTTCCAGCTCCATGTTTTCCAGCCAATTTTAATATGCAAAAATTTAAATGCAATATCAATTACTATCTACTGATTTCCTAATTACTCTTTTCTCTTCTTGCTCATTTCTGTTTCTAATTCTTCCACACCCAGTAACCTCTCGTGCTTAAATTTTATTACTGCTTTGATGGGGGTGATACTGATATTTTTAAAAAAATTTGCTTTTTGCTTGAAAGAGACTGTAGCAGAATTAACAATCATTTAATTCTTGTGGTGAACCCAAATTTAAAATAAAATAAAATATGAAAATAAAATATTTAAAAAATAAAATAAAATATGAAAATAAAATATTTAAAAATAAAGTAAAATATGAAAATAAAACATTTAAAAAATAAAATAAAATATGAAAATAAAATATTTAAAAATAAAGTAAAATATGAAAATAAAATATTTAAAAATATAAAATCAAATATGAAAATAAAATATTTAAAAAATAAAATAGAATATGAAAATAAAAAATTAAAAAAATTAAAATAAAGTATGAAAATAAAGTATTTAAAAAAGTAAAATAAATATCAAAATAAAATATTTAAAAAATATGAACATAAAATATTTACAAAAAATAAAATAAAATATGAAAATAAAATATTTAAAAAAGTAAAATAAAATATGAAAGTAAAATATTTAAAAAAATATTAAAATAAAATATTTAAAAATAAAGTAAAATATGAAAATAAAACATTAAAAAATAAAATAAAATATGATGAAAATAAAACATTTAAAAAATAAAATAAAATATGAAAATAAAATATTTAAAAATAAAATAAAGTATGAAAAAATATTTAAAAAATATGAACATAAAATATTTACAAAAAGTAAAATAAAATATGAAAATAAAATATTAAAAAAACATGAATACATATTAAAATAAAGCATTTGCTTTTCTTTAATACCCTTCTGAATTGCTATGTGATATCTGTCATTCTGTATGGAAGTGAATGCTAGACGATCTCATCAAAGATGAAGGAGAGGCTTGAGGCAGCAGAAATGTGGTTTTACAGAAAGATGCTGAGGATACCATGGACAGAGTATGTGTGCAACGATGATGTCTTGGAAAGGATGCAAACGAGAAGAAAACTCATACTAAATATCAAAAACAGACAAATGAGGTTCCTAGGACACATAATGAGGAAAGAGTGCCGGGAGAATTTAATACTCACAGGTTGGATAAAGGGAAGGAGAGACAGAGGGAAGTAGCGTGAGACGTACTTGTTAGGTCTGAGCAAATGGATGGCAGAGTGGGGCTTAGAAGAGATACCTAGAGAAAAATTATTGAGAGCTACAAGAGACAGAGCCAAGTGCAAGTCCATAATCGCCTACTTCCTTAGAGGACATGGCACATGAAGACGGAGACTCTTTTCTCGCTCTACGTCTCTGTCAACTAATAGAAAGGTGACTCTCAAATAAAAAAAGAGAAAGAAGAAAAAACTGAACATGGCTGCAAAATGGTGTAAGTTTGCGCGTTCATGGGTCGAAGGTGTGCTGTTTCTTGTTTTATTTTCCAAGCTCAACACAAACACAATAAAATTAATTCACACCACGTGTATCTCTAAAAATACAATTGCGCGGACATTCACCCCTTACCAAACCCTTTGGGGTCAAAAACAAGAATGGCGTATACAAAAGCACAGACATAGTTGAAAACACATCACATGGTTAAAAATATGAATTTTGACCAATCAGGGCTTGATAAAAGATACATATTTCTCGATTTCCAGAAGCCTCGCCATGAATATAAAAAGGCAATAGAAACTTTCTTCATCATATGTGCAGTTCGGAGCACATATAGAGAGAGAATACAGCAGCTCACACAACAGACAGTATCATGTATCAATGAACATTGTTTCACCCTCTCTTTCTCTCATCTCGCTCACAACACATAGTTCCTCCTTTCCCTCTTACACTCCCAATTCCTTTCTTTCTTCCATTCTTCATCTTTATACGGACAACTACATTTTTGTATAAAAAAATAATTCTTTTATTTTTTTAATTTTAAAAAAATAAACAAAAGTTTATTTTACCTTATTTGTAATGTATTTTCCTTTTTATTTATTGTTCGGGGGAATTATACGAGCCCCTACAAGGCATTGTCACTAAAAATCTATCAAAATAAAAGCGGCTCCGCACATAAACTCTGTTATAAAAAACTAGCAGTATAGCCCGGCGTTGCTCAGGTGTAATGAAAACATTTATATATATATTATCGATTTACTGCACTATTGTAAAAACTGCAACCTTGAAACTTCTGAATATTGTTTCTTATGTCTTTGTCTATGAGTGTATCAAATTTGATTAAAATCAGACCACTCCTTCTATAACCCGATTTTTTTGATTATTGATTTTCGATATTTATCAGGGGTACCTCGACACAAAACCTAGCTAAGAACACTCGCAGACGCTTATAGTACAACTGTGTAAATTTTCAAGAAAATCAGTTCAGCCATTTCGGAGTCTAGAGGTAACGGATACAGACACACACACACACACAGACAACATTCCATTTATAAATAAGTTTAGATAGATTAGATATGAAAATGAAAGCTGGAAAACAGAATTTTGGTTGATCAAAAAAACAAAAAAACCACAGAGATCTTTGATGTTAGCTGAAACCAAACTTTGCACCTGTAGTCTGGACCCCCATCTAAAGGGATATGTGGTGATACTGACCAAGCAAAAGCAAGGGACCGGATGTTCGCACTCTAACGACCAAAAAGCAAATGACCAAAACTTGTCGGTGCGCATCCGGGTTCACACAGATGTTCCGGTTGAAAACTAAAAATTAATTAAATATTAAATTTCCAGTTTGCAAGCCTACGCAAATTTTATTTATCGGCCAATGGGAAGCCCAGAATCAAATACAGATATGAATTCCCAAATGATCTGCTGCAATCCAAAAAGTTGAAATAAAAAGCCGATACAGAAACATCGCCAGACAGACAGACTCAGACTCGAGAGAGAGGACTGTAATCAGTATCCCCTTGACTTAAGTCAAGTGGCTTACTATCCTAGCTTCCCTTCCCTCTCCTCTTATCTTTAGCTGTCTCAAAACTACTTACTGACCTAAGGAGCGAATACATCAAAGACATTTCTTACTTACAACGCTCCCACATTCCTAAGCATTAATTCTCTTTTCAGCATTTTATTGCCATGAACATTTTAACGTCCATTGGACCTATACTTCAAGTATTACTTTAATTGTAAAACCTTTATTGATATGTGTATATATAAAATGTTATTTCTCAACTAAATTTGCCTTTCTTGATTTATAATCATTTTATGACTTATAGTGGGCCATCTACAACGAGGCCAAATTCCATTAATCTGAAACAATATACACCTACCCTTCACTAGAACGGACTCCCACTATAAACTGGAAAAGAATGGATAACCCGCTATAGATATAAACAAATAACCCAGAGGTAGAAAGAGGAGAAAGAACCACCAGAGAAACCCACCAAGGATGTCACACGAAAGAGTTAAGCAGTTATCTGCTTAAGACATTTTCCACCCTTCTGAGTCTAAGTAAACACAGCTAGTTGATGCCGTACCCATTTCCAAGATGACTACTACTACCAAGGTCTGACATTTGTGGGGTTTCATACATTGACACCCACACACACACACACACACACACACACATGCATGGTCACTCGGTGTCCACGTGATGACTGGTTCCCGCCAAAAACGATGCTAATAAAAACAGAAAACATCACAGGAGACACTAGTTAGGATTTCGTCCCGGGACAAGAGCAAACATGTCTTCCTAACTCACACAAACACACGCGCACTAATTGCGTGTAGCAATTAGTGGCGCAAAAATTTCTTTTATTTTTCTTCTCCGACATTAACACTATGCACATTAACTTTCATTCAAACAGGACTTTACATAAAATAACTTCCTACACATAAATTTACAATTTTTCCAACCTTCGTCAGTAGAAATCCACAGACTGCCTAAGGCTGCTACATTCGCATGTAAGTCTCTCTCTCTCTACTCAATGCACACACAGACACAGAACTTTGTCTTCTGTCTGACTTTCTTCATCAAGGATTTGAACTTTGAACTCTTTACGATAATCTTAACAATTGTTACAAACCTTTCTTTCAGCTAGAGAAAAAACTTCATACATCTTATTTTGTTTCTACGAACAGACGAAGGGGAATGACTCTTTCCTTTTCACTTTCTTATGCATGCTCTCTCAACCCCATGTAACCTTTGTCAATACATTCTTTTTCTGGTTACTTTCGCCTTACTCGTTCTTTCTTATTGACTGTTTTATTTCACCATGACTAAGGTTACGTCGAGTCGACTCGTAAATCTAAATTAGTAAGTGGACCCACCGTCCACTACACATCTACACTATCGACTATCAAACTAAAACAGACTTTCTCTGGACTGCTACCAAAATCTGACATATAAACAATCTTTCACTACTGTTACGTTATGTGTAACAAAAGAAAAAAAATGATTGACCAAAACTCAGAGTTAAATCACAGACAAATATCTAATTTACAAAAACATTAAATAAGAAATATTTACAAATATACAGTTTTTGCATTCAAATAGAAAACAGAGTTTACTAGTGGCAGAGTGACAAGTAAGTGTTACAAAGGAGAAGGAAGGTATCAAATATCTTTACCCAATTAAGATAGCAAAGAAGTTTAAGTGCTATACTTTTAGGAAATCCTCAAATGTGTATATAAAGAATAATTATTAGTTTGGTCAATGAAAGAGTCAAAAATATCTATTTACCCTTTTAGTTCCAAGAGGTTCTCTTACAGGTTTTAGTTGGTTGGCAACTTTTCTTAGAGATTCTTTCTGCTGGATGCACAGATCCACAAATCAGGCAAAGCTGATAATGTCAGCAAATTCTGTTAACAACTAAATATTCTCTTCCCAAAACCTATTTTTTTATAGGGGCTAAAACCTAATTTTCATATTTCTAGAACATTTTAAATTCTCTAGATTTTACTGGAATTTTCTAGAACCTTCCAAAACGTTCTATTCCTAATTTCTGTATTTAACAACTACTTCATGAATTAAAACTTTTTTGTAATAACATGTACGACTCAATAGAATTCCTTACTATATAACTTTTTAGACATCATCATTATTATTATTATATATAAATGCATCCTCATAACACTACTCTTAATTACGAAGGTCTTGCTCCAATCGAAGTCAAATAAATAAATATGTTATTTGTTTATACCTTTGATTCCATTTATTTCCAAAATTTCCAATAAATAATTAAAAAAATATGTCACATTCTGAACCGTGATAAATTGTCTTCAATTAAAATACAGCTCTGTGATAAGTGAGTGAAAAGAAAAGTTGAAATGAAACTTAAATTTTATATGAAGAAAAGAAAAAGAATGCAAAAATTGTCAATTCAATACTTTTTCCAGCAAACCTGAAGGAGACTACCACCACCTTTAAATTTGTTGTTTTTCATTCTTTTTTTAAATTTTTTCAGTGCAATCTTATCGATTACACCCTAAACTTTTTGATTGACAAAAAAATTTGGAAAAATTTCAATATTTAAACAATTTTAGGGGTGCTCAGTTTTTCATACAACGTTATAGTAAATCGATCCTCCATTTTGGAACCACTCGCCAGTACAACATTACCACCACCTGTAAAATTGTTGATTATCAATTTTTTTTTTACTTTTTTCAATGCAATCTTATCGATTAAATCCTAAACTTTCTTAATGACAAAAATAATTTGTAAAAATTTCAACACTTAAACAATCTGGGGGCGGGGAGCGGTGGCTCATTTTTTAATACAACCTTATAGTAAATCAGTCCTGTGCAATTAACTTTTTTGCTTGCACATATTCAACAACTGAATCCTTTGCAAAATTTTTGAATAAAGCTATTCTTGGAGTTTCCAAGGAAGATGCCATCGTAAGAACTGAAGAAACTTTGAAAAAGATAAAAACAAGAGCAACAATTTGTTAAAAAAAAAAAAAACAAAGCGACCCCAACACGAGTGGTTCCAAAATGGAGGATTGATTTACTGTAATGTTGTATGAGAAACTGAGACCCCCCCCCCCCCAAATTGTTTAAATATTGAAATTTTTTCAAATTTTTTTTTATAATCGGAAACTTTATGTAACAATCGATAAGACTGCACTGAAAAAAGTAAAAAAAAAATGAAAACAACAAATTTAAAAGGTGATGGTCATCTCCTTCAGGTTCCCCCTTTTTGCATATATAACTTGCATAAAAATCTTAGAAGGTAATATTTCAGAAAAAATTGAAAATTAAAGTTTTCTGATTTATTTTTTAAATTAATGGCAGCAGAAAATTTAAGTAAATGATTCATCTCATCAACATTGTTAAAAATTGAAGCCAAAAAGTTAAATTTAGTTTTCCGTTTAGTTCCCACTTTCAGCAAAAAATGGGGAGGGAAGTTGAAGCTTTCCCACTGTGGATGCTACACCCTTCAGCCCTCCTCATACACCTCTTTTATTTACTAACATTATTTAAAAGTTTTGAACTAAACACTTTATTAAATCCACAGGGTTAGACTATTCTCATTCGGCTGTCCATTTAAAATTTCTTATTAATTATTTCTCCTGGGTTAATTTTTTTTCTGTGGTGCTATTTTGGTTGATTCCACTATGCCAGATTAAATGCATTTCAAGACACAGATTTTTTTGAAAAGCAATGGCTGAGTAGAAATAAGCATTGTATAAGTGCATGCAGTTTATCTGGTGGTGAGGAGTTCAAAGATCATCATAATAAGTATGTTAATGGACAGGGCCAGATTTAAATAAAGAGTGGACCTTGGCTATTCCACTCTTCATTCTCACCAGTAGAGGAAAATGAAAGTGTATTAAATTAAATAATTTGAGTAAAGCCAAGGTTGATGACTTTCTTCTTCTTCTATGTGACCTGTCCTTTCAGGATGTAGGTGATCATGGCTTTCTACGTCTCCCTATCCCTGATGGCTCTTAGCACACTTTCTCCGGTAACATCTTGCAACACACGTTCTATTATCCACCTGATCAGGCCCTTCAAATATGTTATCCACTGTCTTCCTTTGTCTCTTTTTCCCTCTACCTGGCCTGTTAGCATCAGATTCACCAAGCCCTCCTTCCTCATTGCATGTCCCAGAAACTTCAGTTATCTCTTCCTGATGCTCACTATTATTTTCTCTTTTTGTTGCCATTCTTTCCAAAACCTCATCATTGCTCACATGCTCAGTCCATGATATTCGCAGCATCCTTCTGTAGAACCACATTTACACAGCTTCAAGTTTTTTCTTCATCGTCGATGATATTGTCCAACATTCACATTGCCGTATTGAAGAACTGATATCACATAGCAATCTAGTACTGTCTTTTTTGTTTCTAGTGAAATTTTCCTGTGTCTTAGTATTTTACTCAGCTTCTGGAACACATCCTTTGCTATGCCAATTCGCCTTCGAACCTCTGCATCGCACTTTCCATCTCCTGTTAGAACACTTCCTAGGTATTTAAATTTTTGTACTTGCTTGATTCTAGTATCCCACACCTGTATTTGGCATTTTGGGTTCTTTTTGTGGATGATGGTGCATTCAGTTTTCTTGCTGTTTATTTGTAGTCCTTTTTTGTCACTCTCTTCAGCTACCTTCTGTAGGAGGTCTTATAGTTTTCTTTCCGTGTCTGCAATCAGCATGACAGTGGTTAAAATTCCTGAAGGCTTATTTGGAGTCTACAATGCGTTATGACAGCATATATAAAAAATGGCATTTAACATTGTCAAAAATATTATACACCTTGGCTGGAGGCTCCATTGATTGTGAGGCTCCAAGCGTCAGCCTGCTAAATCTAAAATTTGGCACTGTTAATGGATCTAAACTTATTTATAAATGGAACTTTGTCTGTGTGTGTGTCCGTTACCTATAGACTCCAAAATGGCTGAACCGATTTTCTTGAATATTTACACAGTACTATAAGCATCTGCAAGTGTTCTTAGCTAGGTTTTGCATTGAGGTACCCTTGATTAATATTGAAAATCAATAATCGAAAAAAATCAGGTTATAGAAGGAGTGGTCCAATTTTAATCAAATTTGATACATTCATAGACAAAGACATAAGAAATGATATTCAGAAGTTTCAAAGTTGCAGTTCTTACAATATTGCAGAAAATTGATAATATATATATAATGAAGCAAGATGTTTGTGTGTGTGTCTGTTTATCTGCCTGTATGTCCTTTATACAAATCCACAATATTTATCCGATTCTCAACAAACTTCACACAAATATTCTTTAGGCTGAGTCTGAGCTCCAGGACCATGGATTAGTTTTAAAGCTTTCATTACACCCGAGCAACGCTATACTGCTAGTAAAAAATAAACGTGAATGCACTTTCATCCAGTTCAATAATTGTGACTTCTACCCATCTATATCTGAAAAACTTAATTGCAGCCTTAAATTTAGCTAAAAATTACTGCCCCATCAGTGACCAAGACATTAACATCCTCAAACAGGCCCATAAATCTATTTTATTTTACGATGAATGCCTGTGGACTAGAAAAGCAAACTTGATTTCTGGATCTCCATGGGGACGTATAATTCTGAAGAGGTCTGCAACTTGGTGGGGCTCTTTTTGCTCTGGAAGCTTAGGAACATTTTTAAGTTATGTAACACTGGACTTTACCGAGACAACAGATTGATTATCGAAAATCGAAAAATCAGGTTATAGAAGGAAGTGGTCCAATTTTAATCAAATTTGATACACTTATAGACAAAGACATAAGAAACCATATTCAGAAATTTCAAGGTTGCAGTTCTTACAATAGTGCAGAAAATCAATAATATATATATATATATATATATATATATATATAAAAGGTAAGATGTTTGTGTGTCTGTTTATCTGCCTGTATATCTGTATTTTTTTCAGCCCTTTTATTTTAGTTTTTGCTTCGGGTTTGGCTCTAAGTAGGTATAATTGTAGTTCTTAGTCTCAGCCATTTACTCAAAGGACTTATTTTGCCATCAAAATTCAGTTTACGACGAAAAAAGCTTATTTGATATCGATACCAGGAAATCAAAATTTGACTTACATCCATTCATTTTTCTTTCAGTCTACGGTTTTGCTTTAACTGGAAACAACTATTGCTTTTTAGTCTTTCGTGCCAACGTCCAAAGAGTCTGAGCTCCAGGACCATGGATTAGTTTTAAAGCTTTCATTACACCCAAGCAATGTTGGGTTATACTATGCGCGATTGATAAATTGTCGCAATTATTTTATTATTTCAAATATTCATTAGTCTGAGTCTGAGCTCCAGGACCATAGATTAGTTTTAAAGCTTTCATTACACCCAAGCAACACCGGGCTATAGTGCTAGTTAGAAAAATAAAAAAAGTAAATAAAATAAATGTCCGGTTCCTAAATCTAATATTTTTGAATAGTATGATATTCTTTGAAGTATTTCATAGACGATGTCATTATGCGTTCTTTGCACCCATTTTTCACTATTATTATCGGACCCTGCTCTCTGCCATTCTAAAAACTTAATCTCTTCTCTCATTTACTCATTGTTGTTCTGTCTTATCTGTGTTTGTCTTATTTGTAATTAATATCCATTAGCACGGATAGTGTGCTGTAGATATTTCAGCACACATCATCTGGTACCTCGGTGATACAACAGTATTATACACAAGGATATGATGTATTTCCTTTTTTAGCTTCTAAAATACGTTGTCTTGTTATCCTAAAGGAAGTAATTTATTCAATGTTTATAGCTGCAGAAACTCGGGGTCATATTATACTCAAATATTTAATCTATTAAATAGCTTCAGAAACACTGAATCATATTATGACCAAGAATCTAATTCATTCTTTGGTTCTAGATTGAAAAACACGTGGTCGTATTAAACTCAAGGAAGCAATTTATTCCCTGTTTTTAGAAAAACGTTGTATTATACTGAAGGATATTATTTAGTATGTCTTTTCTTTTACCTCTTTTCTCTTTGAGAATTATGCATGCAAACATAAGTCTTTGGCTTGTTCTTACTGCTTTTTTTTTAGGCACAGGCATCAAGAAATGATGTAAACAGGTTTAACACATAAACAGGGGACATCATCAATTGATATTTTGTACAACAGCAAAAACATTGTGAATATGGTACAATAACTGAGGACAACAGTTCGAAGAATGTAAATAGTTTTTAAAATTTGTAAACATTTAGTGAATTGTTTGTTTGCTTTGTTTTGTGGCATATCAACCTCAACGGATTATTTAATGCTGACAAGATTTTTAGGATAGGTTTGTATAAATAGGATATGCATTTTGGTGCAATGGATGTTGGCTCGGAACGACAAATCAGGGAGCCGAGTTTGAATTCCTTGCATTCACTTACACACAAATACCCTTGTCTCCTCCCTCCAGTTATGGGTTAAATAACAGGACAGATTGGGTTCCATAGCATTGGCTGGCAATCAGTCTACAACAGAAAGCAATGGAAACCTACTATGGGATAATCTTCTGCCCAGTCAGTCATGTCCCTTCCAGGACATGATCGCCCAAAGCGTGTATCACGTATGGCACTTAACTGAGTGACTTTGTATAAATAGAATTTATTTTCTTTGTAAGTAAAAAGTAAGCTTCTATCTGTATTAGAAGTCCTTATACCAAAAAATTCATTCTATTTATTGAATGACCCTCGTAGAAGTCCTTGTACTGAAACATTCACCCTATTTATTGAATGACCCTCGTAGATGTCCTTATACCGAAAAATTCACCTTATTTATTGAATGACCCTCGTAGAAGTCCTTGTACCGAAAAATTCACCTTATGTATTGAATGACCCTCGTAGAAGTCCTTGTACCGAAACATTCACCCTATTTATTGAATGACCCTCGTAGAAGTCCTTGTACTGAAAAATTCACCTTATGTATTGAATGACCCTCGTAGAAGTCCTTGTACCGAAAAATTCACCTTATGTATTGAATGACCCTCGTAGAAGTCCTTGTACCGAAAAATTCACCTTATGTATTGAATGACCCTCGTAGAAGTCCTTGTACCGAAAAATTCACCTTATGTATTGAATGACCCTCGTAGAAGTCCTTGTACCGAAAAATTCACCTTATGTATTGAATGACCCTCGTAGAAGTCCTTGTACCGAAAAATTCACCTTATGTATTGAATGACCATCGTAGAAGTCCTTGTACCGAAAAATTCACCTTATTTATTGAATGACTCTCGTAGAAGTCCTTATACCGAAAAATTCACCTTATTTATTGAATGACTCTCGTAGAAGTCCTTGTGCCAAAAATTCACCTTATTTATTGAATGACCCTTGTAGAAGTCCTGATACTGAAAAATTCACCTTATTTATTGAATGACCCTCGTAGAAGTCCTTATAACAAAAAATTCACCTTATATATTGAATGACTCTCGTAGAAGTCCTTGTGCCGAAAATTCACCTTATTTATTGAATGACCCTTGTAGAAGTTCTGATATCGAAAAATTCACCTTATTTATTAAATGACCCTAGTAGAAGTCCTTGTACCTAAAAATTCACCTTATTTAGTGAATGACCCTCGTAGAAGTTCTGATACCGAAAAATTCACCTTATTTATTGAATGACCCTAGTAGAAGTCCTTGTACCTAAAAATTCACCTTATTTATTGAATGACCCTCGTAGAAGTCCTCATAACGAAAAATTCACCTTATTTATTGAATGACTCTCGTAGAAGTCCTTAAGATGATGCCGAAACAGATTTTGCACTCAATGTCACACCAGATCATTAAAAAAAATGCTAGATGCATCAGCAACAGAGTTGACCTCTGAGATTATCTCCTAACTAAGGAAGGAGTTCTAAGTTTTCATCAATGTCAGTGGCTGACATATTAGCACATGGTCATCCCAGCTGTGCATAGGATGTGCATGTGTGGGAAAAACTGTATGACAGCTAAATATATAAAACCCAAGAAATGAGTTTGATTCTCTATCGGTGCCCTATACAAAATTCAACATTAAATATTGTAAAAATCAATCAGTTAATACTTTCTCAAACGCTACGATCTTAATCTTTTCATTATCTATCCTCTCATCCACATAATCTTCACTTCCTACTTCTGTCATTCATATCACACATCTCATTCATCATAACCATTTTAACAGCTATCCTCTATCTTGGGGGCTCTCGAGCCTTTTATTAGAGGAAATTTAATATAACAAATGGTTACTGAAGAGAATAAAAGTATTTAAAACTTTTAACTTTTTCTTTTAATCCTTTCACCCGAGCAAGGCAATTAAATCGCTAGGACGCAAGTGGTTACTGAGTGTTGGAGAATATGAGAATAAAAAGCATAAACTAAGAAGACAGAAGATAACAAGAAAGAAAAAAAGAGAAAGAGAGAAAAAAAGGAGAAAGAAAGAAAAAAAGGAGAAAGAAAAAACAGAGAAAAAGAGAAAGAAAGAAAGAAAAAGAGAAAAAACATAAACAAAAGAAAAAAAAGGAAAAAAAGGATTGCATTATTTTTATCATTTCACTCCAAGCAAGGCAATAAAGTCACTGGGATGCAAGAGGTTACTGAGTGTTGGAGAATATGAGAAAAACTAGTATTAAGGAGAGAGGACAATAAAAAACACAAACTAAGTAGACAGAAGATAACAATATAGCATTTAAATTTTTGAACGTCAAAGTTGACTGGGCAGCAAGAATCCAGAAAAGTGTTCACAAATGAGAAGTGCAATTGAAGAAAATGTCAGCGTAGAAGTTATTGTTGGTCTAGCTATTTCAACTTAAAATGATGAGACCTTACTGCCAATCTAGTACTGAACTTATATTCATAAAGTTTTGGTGCCATAGTGAAGAGTTCATCCAAACAATTACCATAAAATTATTTATAGAAAAAGCACAGGGAAGCAACTTTACAGTGGTGGAAAGGGACTGAGCTGAGATGCCAGGTCAGGACCAATAATATTGCTGATTCTTTGTATTTTATCAAGAATCTAAATATGTAGCAGGAGCACCAGACCATATGTGATATCAATGTTCTAAGCATAGATAAATGGTAGACTTATGGATATTTCAGACAGATTCTGGTCGGAAAAATTTAGTAGATGTCCATGCAATGGACTCAATATAGTCTTTCCATTTCATTTCAGCCAAGAATTCTAGCCTGAGAACTCACAATTCACTCCTCTGGAGGTTAGCATCAGACCTCAGGTGATTAATAGAGATCAGTTTTGTTTTGGAGATGTTAAAATTAACAAGCCATTCTTTGTCCCAGTTAACAACAGACTGAAGGTTGTTTTTTTTTTTGACATCAGCTGCCAATTTGACTTTATAGAACTTATGTTTACTATTGAAACAGAATTAAAGAAATATTTTATTGATATGAAGTAGGGATAATAAAAAATTTTTCCATGTGTTTGTCAATCTTCAAATTGTAAGCTTCTCTATACATGATCTCAGCAACATTAAAGCGACCTCAACACGAGTGTTTCCAAAGTGGAGGGTCGATTTACTATAAGGTTGTATGAGAAACTGAGCACCCCTTAAAAATATTAAATAATGAATTTTTTCCAAATTTTTTTTGATAACCAGAAAGTTTAGGGTCTAATCAATGATATTGCACTGAAAAAAAGTAAAAAAAAATGATAATCAACAAATTTACAGGTGGTGGTAATGTTGCAAAGGTCTGCCAAATTGGAAAAAAAGAACTATTTTTGCATCAAATCAGTAGATATGATCAGAAATGGATACTTTAACAACAGTAAGAGAGTAGGCCAATAGTCAGATGCAAGTGAATGATCAAAACAATACTCAAAACCTCCACTATAACCTAAAAGGTTAATGGTTACTGTATGGTGGTCTTTCAAAGGGGTCATTCATTATTCATTCTTGTCTCAAGGGAAAGCAATAACAGCAACCTTGTAGTGTGAAGAAATTGAGTGTATACACAAAAAATTGAAAAAGAAACATCCTCGACATGTGAAAAGGGATGGCCCAATTTTACTGCACAACAACACATGGCCGTACGCTTTTCTATAAAGTATTCAAAAACTGCATAGCCTGAATTATGAAATTCAGGCCTCATCCTCCATATTCACCTGATATCTCTCCTACTGATTATCAATTATTTAAGCAATTTGAGCTTTTCATGTACAATAAAACATTCTTCAATAGGGAAGAGGTAATTCAAGTATTTGAAGTATTTGTTATGTCAAAGGATAAGAATATTTTTAAAGATAGGATCAAGAATTCAGTCGTATATTGGAGAACAGTCATTCATCAACATGCTGCCTATTTCAACTAAATAAATTAGTTATTTAACATTTCAGAAGCTTTTTATTAATTTCCTATAAAGTGCATTATTTCATTTGTAACAACCCAATTATATATATATATATATATACTGTTAAATATAAGAGACAATGAATGTCTATTATGTTTAATCATGAGCCATTCTAAACATATTTTGGCTTTAATTTCAGTTGAAAATAAAGACAAAAATTCTACAACATTTGGATAATTTTTTACTAATTTGCTTCTAAGCTTTCAGCTTACATGAGCCATCTTCAGAGAGGTTATATTGGAGGCCATGTACATCAAATTTAAACAACCAACACTTAATAAAATCACCTTTAAATCAGGACATAACACATTACATTGCATTTGAATACATGGTTTTGTTGTCATTTTATGCTATCATGCGGTGTGACGTCATAGAACCGTATAGCAAATTTGAGAACTGTGTTTGTTATTTTTGGTAACTATTGCCGTTGCCTCACAGAGTTTTATGTCAACACAAAATAAAATCATCGGTAATGGTGGATGTTATTGTATTACCGTCTAAATAACCTCTCTGAATGTGAGCTGAAAGCTTAGAAGCAAATTGAACAAAAGAATAAACAAATAACAAGTCAAATAGATTTACTCAAATAAATAAATAAATAATCAAGCCATTCCCACCAAAATAACCATTTGAAGGATTACCCACAATGCTCCACTGATATATATATATATATATATATATATATATATAAATAACCCAGGAAAAACTCAACACATGTGGCCTGATGATTGTGCTTAGCATGAAACAATTTGTAGCCCTTGAATGTTGACTCCAATGTTCACTCTTATATATATATATATATATATATATATGTGTGTGTGTGTGTAAATACACACACACACACACACACACACAAAGTTCCATTTATAAATAAGTTTAGATATATATATGTGTGTGTGTGTATGTGTGTGTAAATATACTCAGTTATGATCTGAGATTAAGGACAGGATGGTTAAATAAAATAAATACAAGAGGAAAACTATATTTTAAATTGTCTACGCGTTTCGTCCTGTGATGGACTTTATCAAGGCAAAAAGACGAAATGAGCTTTATTCTAAATTACGTATCTATAAACAGTGTTGGCAACCACAAAGACGATCACAAATCATTTCAAAAGATTAACAGAATATTTTAGTTTTTAAAATTCCTTCATGAGTAGTGCAAAGTCACGAGATATTAAAATGAAGGAAATTTGACCGTTTTCTTTGAAAACTGTTTATTTCATGTGTTAGTCTGTTTTAGAATTCCTTCATGTGTAGTGCAAAGGCACGAGATGTTAAAATGAAGGGAATTCAACTGTTTTCTTTGAAATTTTTATTATGTATTAGTCTGTTTTAATTTCCATAAGCAAAGGTGAGATTGGGAAAAATCTGGGGTGCAAATTGATATTTTGGTAGTACTGGATGGCGGCACTATGGAGAACTTTTCTTCTGAACTACACATGAAGGAATTCTAAAACTAAAATATTCTATTAATTTTTTTGAATGATTTGTGAGCGTTTTTATAGTTGCCAACACTGTTTGTTTATAGATACATAATTTAGAATAAAGCCCATTTCGTCTTTTTACCTTGATAAAGTCCATCACAGGACGAAATGTGTAGGCAATTTAAAATACAGTTTTCCTCTTGTTTTTATTTTATTTAACCATCCTGTCCTTAATCTCAGATCATAACTGAGCATATCTTTACACACACACACAGGGTTGAGGAAGGCAAGTGTTGAAGTTAAGATTAGATAGATGAGTCTTTCATAGACATCTAACATCTTAAAATATTTTTTAAGATACATTGGAAATTTTATCCTTATCAGTTAAAGTGGCTTTATATTAAACCATTATAAAATAAATTTAATATGCAAAATATGACTTGGAGAATTTGCCTACTCTGCTGTAATATTAAAATTTTGAACACTTGGAACTTAAATTTGCTAATAAATATGAACTTTTTTTTTCTTTTTTTTTGTAAGGAATATCAATTTGCACCCCGGATTTTTCCCAATCTCACCTTTACTTATGGAAATAATACTAAAACAGACTAACATACATAATAAAAATTTCAAAGAAAACTGTTGAATTCCCTTCATTTTAACATCTCGTGATTTTGCACTACACATGAAGGAATTCTAAAAACTAAAATATTCTGTAAACCTTTTGAAATGATTTGTGAGCATCTTTGTGGTTGCCAACACTGTTTGTTTATAGATACGTAATTTAGAATAAAGCCCATTTCGTCTTTTTGCCTTGATAAAGTCCATCAGAGGACAAAATGCGTAGGCAATTTAAATACAGTTTTCCTCTTGTCTTTATTTTATTTAACCATATATATATATATATATGTATATATATATTAGTTATTTATTACATGAAATCGGAAATAAAATCTTAATCACAGATTAAAAATAATTAAAGTGCTCAATGTACATAAACAGAACCATTTGAGAGTCTATTGCAATATATTTTAATACAATCTTTTATATATACAAATATACATACACAAAGAAGAGAAATCAACCTAACTTTAATAAAAAAAAAAGTGTATCAATTATTCTTTTAACTTAATATAAAAATAACATGATCAATGATGAGTGGATGGAACAATTGCACAAATGTTCATCTATGAAACTCTAGAGAAAAGAAGCTGAATATAACATCAATCAGCTAAATGACAAATTTTACGTTAATATTAATCATATATATCACTAAAGAATTAGTAGATTTATTCTAACTATAACAATATTACTATGTTAAATATTATTTTTAGTAGATACTCATATTTGAGTAAACAACCCATCACTTAAATAGTGTGTATTTCACATAATTGTCTGTGCATTTAAGAAAACTTTCAGTTCCAGCATACTTGAAATCACTCAACCATACAGAGTGTCATAGGTCATAGGTCAACAAGGTCCAATTTATCTTTTTAAAGAAAGCACATTCTTCTAATTCAGATCATCTCAAAAACTCATACCTGCTCGATTTCATATCCAAAACGTAAATAAAGCAATTTCCAAAGAAATAATGGATTTATTTTTAATCTTACAGTTTTATTAGTTCAAATGTTTGTTTTAGTGGACGCACATGTATGAGTAGAAGCCCTGTTTTTAAACAGTTTGTGCACTCTTAACCAAACTTCATAAAGCAAATATGCCATCTGACAAATTTTTTTCAAGCACACTTCCTTTAATTTTTCTCGAGTGCGCAGTTGTTTGGTTGATTTGCTTTAGTGGCATATCAATACCACTATGGGTTATTTAATGCCGAAATCTAAATATTTTAAACACAACTGTATGCCTTGAACTATTGATAAAAATGTCTTGTTGGTCATTTTGATATAAAACGTATTGCTGGTCATTTTACTTTAAAAATGTATTGCTGGTAATTTTAATATAAATATATATTTTTGGTTAGTTGATTTTGTTTAGTGACATATCGACCTCTATGGGTTATTTAATGCTAAAATCAAAATATTTTGAACACACTTTTATTGCTTCAACTAAATATATTTATGAATGCAATTGCATGCCTTCAATTGCAGACAAAATATATTGTTGGTCATTTTACTATAAATATGTATTGTTGGTTGGTTGATTTTGTTTAGTGGCATACCAACCTCTATGGGTTATTTAATGCTGAAATCAAAATATTTTGAACACACTTTTATTGCTTCAACTAAATATATTTTGAATGCAATTGTATGCCTTCAATTGCAGATGAAATGTATTGTTGGTCATTTTACTATAAATATGTATTGTTGGTTGGCTGATTTTGTTTAGTGACATACCAACATCTATGGGTTATTTAATGCTAAAATCAAAATATTTTGAACACACTTTTATTGCTTCAACTAAATATATTTTGAATGCAATTGCATGCCTTCAATTGCAGACAAAATATATTGTTGGTCATTTTACTATATGTATCGTTGGTTGGCTGATTTTGTTTAGTGATATACCAACCTCTATGGGTTATTTAATGCTAAAATCAAAATATTTTGAACACACTTTTATTGCTTCAACTAAATATATTTTGAATACAATTGTATGCCTTTAATTGCAGATAAAATGTATTGTTGGTCATTTTACTATAAATATGTATTATTAGTAGGTTGATTTTGTTTAGAGAAATACCAGCCTCTATGGGTTATTTAATGCTAAAATCAAAATATTTTGAACACACTTTTATTGCTTCAACTAAATATATTTTGAATGCAATTGTATGCCTTCAATTGCAGATAAAATGTATTGTTGGTCATTTTACTATAAATATGTATTGTTGGTTGGCTGATTTTGTTTAGTGACATACCAACCTCTATGGGTTATTTAATGCTAAAATCAAAATATTTTGAACACACTTTTATTGTTTCAACTAAATATATTTTGAATGCAATTGTATGCCTTCAATTGCAGATAAAATGTATTGTTGGTCATTTTACTATAAATATGTATTGTTGGTTGGCTGATTTTGTTTAGTGACATACCAACCTCTATGGGTTATTTAATGCTAAAATCAAAATATTTTGAACACACTTTTATTGCTTCAACTAAATATATTTTGAATGCAATTGTATGCCTTCAATTGCAGACAAAATATATTGTTGGTCATTTTACTATAAATATGTATTATTAGTTGGTTGATTTTGTTTAGTGACATACCAACCTCCTTGGGCTATTTAATGCTGAAATCTAAATATTTAATTGTCCCTTACATCTGGCCACCTAACTACCCCTCGATTATTATGTGTTGGTGCATTTGAGTGATAGGCCAACAAAACTCTTTGTAATACTAAAGATGAACAGAAGGCAAAGATTATGGTAGTATTCACCAACTTTACCATCCAGAAGTGTTGCAAAAGATTCTGAAGTTGTCTCGGGGCTGTGGTTGAAGCTAATGGTAATTTGATTGAATAAATTTACTCTTTAGTATTTCAAGATATTTTTGTGTAAGTTTGGTAAATATATCTGTTCAAATGAAATATCAGTGTTATTTTCATTTTTTTTTTTTGCATAATTTAGATGACAATTTATCCACCGCAACCTGTATCTCAATGTAAAATAATTAAGCTGTAAATTATTTATTCTTAATAAATATACATTTTATTTCCTCACTGATAGAACGACTGAGTTTCACTTTGATGTATCTAAATTTAAAATATACAATGGTTAGACTTAACTGAGTACCTAAATATTGTGTTACATAAGAAATAAAAAAATGTGAGAAAAAAAGGACAAATAATCATGACACCCAACACATACGAATACATGTACTAGAATGAACACAAACATTATCCAAAAAAAAAAACAACTTGCACCAATGATAAGTGCATATGAAAAAAAATCTAGAAGTCAGTATTGTTTTCCATAATTTAGATGACAATTCACACATTGCCCCTTGTACAATGAAAAAATTATAAAACATGAAATACCTTAACTAGTGGATTTGTCTATATTTCTGAGATAAGGTGGTATTTACAGTATTTACATTATTCGGACTATTGTCCTCATCTTTGTTACCATTTGTACAGCGTTTAATAATAGATCATTCTATTTGTCTATATTTCTGAGATGAGGCAGTATTTACAGTATTTACATTATTCGGACTATTGTCCTCAAATTTGTTACCATTTGTACAACATTTAATAATAGATCATTCTATTTGTCTACATTTCTGAGTTGAGGTAGTATTTACAGTATTTACATTATTTGGACTATTGTCCTCATCTTTGTTGCCATTTATACAACATTTAATAATAGATCATTCTATTTGTCTGTGTTTCTGAGATGGGGTAGTATTTACATTATTTGGACTATTGTCCTCATCTCTGTTGCCATTTGTACGACGTTTAATAATAGATCATTCTATTTGTCTATGTTTCTGAGATGAGGTAGTATTTTCAGTATTTACATTATTCGGACTATTGTCCTTATCTTTGTTGCCATTTGTATGACATTTAATAATAGATCATTCTATTTGTCTACATTTCTGAGATGAGGTAGTATTTACAGTATTTACATTATTCGGACAATAGTCTTCATCTTAGTTGCCATTTGCACAATGTTTCGGCCATTGTACACTCCAGTCTTCCTCAGGTGCTAGGAATTTCAAACCACGTCAGGTTAGCGGAAGATAACTCATGATATACTCCAGTGATTGTAATAAATGGTTTGGTTTGAAATTCCTAGCACCTGAAGAAGGCCTGAGCATACAAAGGCTGAAATGTCGTACAAATGGCAACCAAGATGAAGACAATATTCCGAATAATGTAAATCAAATTTTTGCAGTTTCTCGGTGTAAAATTTGTTGGCAGTTAATTGCTTTATATTGTGTTGACCTCTTTTGTATATGCATAATCTCTAAAACAAGAATTATATACATCAGGTAGAATTTTACATTTTATCTTAAGTAGCCCGAATAATGTAAATCAAATTTTTGCAGTTCCTTAAGTGGTGTAAAATTTGTTGGCAGTTAATTGCTTTATATTGTGTTGACCTCTTTTGTATATGCATAATCTCTAAAACAAGAATTATATACATCGGGTAGAATTTTACATTTTATTTTAAGTACTATGCAACATTGAGCACTTTTACTGCACATTTTATAACAGTTAATAACAGTTACTAAGTATAAATGCATTTAAATCAATAAATATATATATATATATATATATATATATGTGTGTGTGTAATGTGAGACGTTCGGAAAGATGAGAAGAATAAGAACAATAACACACCAGAATTGGTTGCAAGGGCTGGAGCGTCACTGTAGACGTAGACTGCTGTTTCACCTTTCCAGCTGATATCACATTAACTGCATAGCATCCTGATATTGCTTTCTGGTCAAGTAATTAAAAATAAACGTTTGCATCAGTGAATCAATCTCTTCTATTTTAAATGAAAATGTTCACTGGTCACATAAATGTAAGCTGGAGATGTACAAAAACAATACTTAAAGAAATGGCTGTACAAACAATGTCTTTCTTATTGACGTCAGACGCCAAGATTTTATTGATGATTCAACTGCAATATAGTTGACTGAGTATACTATAATTCAATAAACACTTCAAGTAATATTCATCTGCCTTTTCACTGAGGCAGGATGTGGCACAAGGTCAAGCAAAAATGCCTGGTAGATTCTGCATAAGGCAGGGTTGGGATCTTTTATTTTTTTTTTACCTAAACAAGACTGTATCTTTTGGCAGAGCCACAACTGGGTTCCTTTCTACCCAGCTGTAGAGAGCCTATCAAGAGAGAGAGAGAGCTGTGATGAACTAAGTATACTTGAGTAAATATTTATACTTGAGCAAGTACACTTTAATATTTCATATACTATGATTTAATAAACAATTCAAGTAATATTCACCTGCTTCCCTACTGAGACTGGATGTGGCACAAGATGGAATTTTACATGGGAGACCTGGGTCCTTAAACCTGGGAAAAATTTCTGGTAGACCCTGCATAAGGCGGGGTTGGGCTTTTGTCTGTTTTTCCCCAAAATGTGACTATACCTTTCAGCCGATCCTTGTCTGAGTTTCTCTCTGCCGCTAGGCTGAGAATCCGATCAAAAGAGAACTTTGATAAACTAAGTATAATAAATATATTTCAATAAGCTAAAAAAGATATAATTACAGACACAAAATTTAATTAACGTAATTAAGCGGACATAATTAGGAGTAATAAGAAGAAAACTTTCAAAACCAATACCGAAACCACAAATAATAAAATCTAAACTTATTTATAAATGGAACTTTATCTCTGTGTGTGTATATATGTATGTGTGTGTGTGTGTGTGTGTGTATATGCCTGTGTGTCCATTACCTATAGACTCCGAAATGGCTGAACCGATTTTCTTGAAAATTTACACAGTTGTACTATTGTACTATAAGTGTCTGCAAGTGTTCTTAGCTAGGTTTTGTGTCGAGGTACCCCCAATAAATATCGAAAATCGATAATCAAAAAACTCGGGTTATAGAAGGAGTGGTTCGATTTTAATCAAATTTGATACACTCATAGACAAAGACATAAGAAACGATATTCAGAATTTTCAAGGTTGCAGTTTCTTACAATAGTGCAGAAAATCGATAATATATATATATAAAAGGCAAGATGTTTGTGTGTGTGTCTGTTTATCTGTCTGTATGTCCTTTATACAAATCCAAAATTTTTATCTGATTCTCACCAAACTTCACACAAATATTCTTTAGGCTGAGTCTGAGTTCCAGGACCATGGATAGTTTTAAAGCTTTCATTACACCTGAGCAACACCGGGCTATACTGCTAGTAAAAAATAAACAGGAACATGTGGCAGAAGTGAATTACTAACCTTAGACAAATAATCACGTGACTAGATATTTTAATATAAAAAGCAGCACATTTTTTCAAAAATCTTTCTCTTTTCCCATCTTTTCTTCTTGAACAGTATGTGCTTTGTGGTGTTGTAAGTATCGGCTCGGAATTAAAAATCAAAGAGCCAAGTTCGAATTCTAAGTTTTGAATTTGTTGCATTCAATTATATGCAAATACTTTTGGGAAAGGTACTAATCCGTCACGTTTTTCTCCAGACATGGATTAAATACCTGGACAGATTGAGCTCAATAGCCTTGGTTGGCAACCAGTTTACCATAGAAAGTAATAACAACCTACTGTGGGAAAATATTCCGCCCAGTTACTCATGTCTCTTTTGAGATATGATCGCCCGAGTGTTTATCATGTATGGTACTTAACTGAGAGAACAGCTACTTCACAGCATGTAATTTTGCTGCAACTGTCACACACATGTAAGCACTCATATCCACACCCACATGTGAACTTACACACCCACATGTGAGCAATCATACCCACATGTGCTATTTACACACCCACATGTGAGCACTTGGTACTTGCACCCACATGTTCCCTTACACACCAACATGTGAGCACTCATACAAAAACCCACATGTGCACTTACACAGCCACATGTGAGCATGTGTATCGTACACCCACATGGGCACTTACATACCCACACTTGAGCACTTGTATCGTACACCCACATGTGCATGTACACCCACACCCACATGTGCACTTACAAACTGTTTCCAAAAATTGTAATATTTAGTGGGGATTTTATATTTGAAATTTTGTTTTTTGCCACAACTTTTATGAGTTAGAAGTAGTACCGCAACACAACTACAAATAAGAAAAAAAAGAAATAAAAGAAAATGATCTAGGACAGTAGTTCCCAACCTGGGTGCATATGGAGCCCGGGGGTATCAGTAATATTACTTGAAGTCAACACAAAAAATAGTAAATTGGGTGTCCATGGTAATACTTTAGTAGTTCACATCGCAATTTCACTTCGGGACGATTGTTACAACTGAGAATTAGGATTCTACAGTAATCTTTGCATATTCAGTCAGTTATGTGCCATACGTGATACACGCTTGGGCAATCATGTCTCGAAAGAGACATGGCTGACTGGGCAGAAGATTATCCCGCAATAGGTTGCCATTGCTTTCTGCGGCAGACTGGTTGCCAGCCACGGTTATAAAACCCAATCTGTCCTGTTATTTGACTCATAGCTAGAGGGGGAAGATATGTATTATATTATTAAGTAGTAATTAGTGGGGGATCTGTGTATAATTTCATAACAATAGAAAACCGATCCCCCACTTTATGCACAGTAAAAGTTTTATGTTTTCAACTATTATATTCAGTTAAGTACCATATGTGATACACGTGTTGGGCGATCATGTCTCGAAAGAGACATGGCTGACTGGGCAGAAGATTATCCCGCAGTAGGTTGCCATTGCTTTCTGCGGCAGACTGGTTGCCAGCCAAGAACCCAATCTGTCCTGTTATTTAACCCATAACTGGAAGAAAGAGACAGATTGATACCTATCCCAAGAGTATTTATACATAAGTGAATGCAAGGAATTCAACCGGAATTCAAACTCGGTTTCCAAATTTCTCATTACAAGCTGATATTCACTGCACCACAACACACGTACTAAAAACAGAAAAACAACTTTAAAACTAGAAGAAAATGAGACCAAGTGATGTAATTTAGTATCCCTTTCACTCTACCAGATGTTTTGATTGTAAAAGTTGAAAAAATACCCGTGAAGGAAGGATTATATATAAAGGAAAATTATATAAAGATTATAACTTATTATATGAATTAATTTAATATATTAATAATAAATAAAAATATTAACTTTAAGTATTAATAAAATAAAATATTAATATAAATTAATTAATATAAAATATTAAAAAAAATATTAATCATAAAATGAATTTAATATGTACATATATATATATATATATATATATATATGTACATTATATAATGATTATATATAAAAGGAATGATTACTCTTGAGGAGTAGGGGCACTTTTTTCTTTTTTTTTTTTAAATAATCATATCGCCCCAAGCAGGCATTTTACTGCCACTGTTTTGCAGGGGGTTACATGGGAGGAAAGTTATGAGAATGAGTGATAGGTTATAGGGGGTGTCAGGAAGTGGGTAAGAGAAGGATGAGAATACTGATGAGAGTGGAGTGGACGGAGAAAGGAGCATGAGAGAGAGGATGCAGGTTAGTGAGATAGGAGATGACTATTGACTTTACATTTAAATGCTTGGAGATTATAGCTGTCAGGAAAGCAAGTAAATGGAAGTGAATTCCACAGGCAGGAAGTGAGAGAAAAGAAGCTGCTGGAGTAGAATTTGTGTTTACAATTTATTGGTTTCACAGTAAAAGAGTGGAACCTAGTTGCTAATCATGTGGCTCAAATAAATTCATATATAGAGTGCACCAATGAACTAAGTTCATCAAAGCAGAAGCCATGAAAGTATTTGTAGAAGAGACACAGGAAAGCCACATTGTGCCGGTGATTTCTTACAAAGAATACATATTCTATTCATACGAATCTATTGTAAACATCTTGTCGGTATAAATAACCCATTGAGGTTGATAAGCTGTAAAACAAAACAAGCCCAAACCTTCTTTCTTTCATTTTAAAGGACTTTTTTGAAAATACAAAACCAGAGCTTTAACTTTTTCCTCAAAATCTGACTAAATCCACTTTCTAGTGAGAAAGTGGATTTAGAAAAAACTGGAAATTAGAAAAAAAATCTAAAATACCCACTTTTTTGGTATTAAATAACCCACATAGGTGTTGATATGCCGTTAAACAAAACTCCAACTCCAACTCACTTTCCAGTCTCAATAAAGTCCAAAAACCTGAGATCTTCAATACGCCAATGAAACCTGATTTACAAACCAAGTTTTATACAAAGAACACATATTCTATTCATACAAATCAATTGTAAAAATCTTGTCAGCCTTAAATGAGCCATTGAGATTGACACGAAAATACAAAACCAGAACTTTCTCATGGAGGTTTAACTTTTTCATCAAAATCTGACTAAATCCATTTTCTCACTATATTGAACAGGTGAAGAGGCTCATCCCTTGTTTCTTGTTTAGGATGTGGTTTCCGGTTTTTCTCTTTTCCAATCTTTTCACTCTTTTTTTCATCCTATTTTATTTTTTTCAATTGGAGTAGATAGACTAAACTATCGCCCAGTTCACACTCCACCCACGTCTATTGAACAGGTGAAGAGGCTCATCCCTTGTTTCCTGTTTAGGATGTGGTTTCCGGTTTTCTCTTTTCCAATCTTTTCACTCACGTAGCCCCCTGCGCATTAGTGGCATTTTCGCCTTGCTTGGGGTGATATGATTAAAAAAAAAATAAAAAAATAAAAAAAATAACTGAACATAAAAAAAAAAATCTAAAACACCTACATTTTGGTGTTAAATAATCCACAGAGGTGCTGATATGCCGTTAAACAAAACTCAAACTCACTTTCCAGTCTTAATAAAGTCCAAAAACCTCTCCGAGATCTTGTGGCTGACAAACTATTTTCTACCTTCCAACCTCTCTCCCACAGGTGAGATGTGATGAGCCTCTCACTGATTTATTGTTGCTTCCATGGAAAGTGCTGACAAACTACAGTTCTTGATTTTGCCAGTTCTAACCTTCATGCCTAGGATCTGCCATACCACTTTCATCATAGCAAACCAGCAACACTACCATTTTATTTCAATAGTGAGAAATTCCACTCAAACAGATTCTTCCTGCAAACAATTGCTACCAAGAGGATTTTTCTCTGATCATATATAATCTTAACCTGTTAAAGTTTAGGGTTAACTGTCTTCTTCCTCTCCGATCTCTATGAACTGCCGCTTAATGTAATCCTCTACCTTGAGTGGTCCTCAGGCCTTGTTCAGAGTGAACATTACTGTAAAAATAAAGATAAATCCTGCTAAGTCCTAACAAACAAACTGTGGTGGAGACTTACCTCGCCGAAGCAAAAGAAGGCGGTTTGTTTGCACGTGCATTCGTAGACGTCATGGAACCGCGAGGCGAGCTCATGCGAGGCAGTTTTTCGAATGACACGGCGCATGCGTCATTGGTGAAAGTGAGGCTCTCGGAGAGCGGGAAATTACGAGACCAAAAAACACATAAAAAGAGCCTACTTCTGTTTCGGAGTCACTTCGCTTCGAGAAGAAGGTGGGTGAGTCTTGAGCGTCTCTGTCGAGTGAAAGGTGCTGACCTGGAGTGGTTGTTTGATGCTGGTTAGGCATCAGGATATTGAGTGTGCTGGGCACAACATGTGCACCCCTTCCCTGTTAGTTTAGAGTAGGAAGTATTTGATTTTCTGTTTTCCTCTTTAAAGTTAACTTAGCTAGGTTATGATTGCTCATTGGCTCCAGTTTTCTTTTAGTTTAATCCCCCACCCCTTCCCACCTTAGGTGTTCAACAATGTTAGTTCTCCGGTGGATGCGTGGCGTCTTTCATTATTTTTCAAGTGTGCTTTTCGTTTTTGTTATGGTGTTTAAATGTGTGAGTGATTGTGTGAGTGATTGCTGATCGGATAAGTGGTATTATGATATTTCTAAAGCCACGCATGATATTTCGTCCGGGGAAGTGATTTTGCTGTCACAATATTAGAGTAGTGGGGGGCTTTTATTACTAATACGATTTTATTTAGTTTCTTGTATATATCGTTTTTTCATTGTATAAAACCATTGGGGATATTTTAATGTTGTTATTTTCTGCCCATGCCCTCCACTGAATATTGTAAATATGGGAGTTAAGTAGGACAACATAGAGCAGCTGAGGTATTATGGTGAACGTGGTAAGAATGGTAAGTAAAAATGTGGTATTATGGTGCAAGGATTATTATAAGTGTGTCAGGGTCGACGAAAGTGAATAGCTAAGTTAAACTAGGACAGATGATGACCAGCCTTCCCCATCCCCAATTTCGGCCTTGTGCCACATTTTTTGTATTCATTACAAAAATAAATACAACTTCGCTTCGAGAAGGCTACACCGGTGTTTGGGAGACAGCGTTTTGGTTACGGTGCACAGGAAACGGAGTCCCTGGTGAAGCAGTGTTCCGGGTTCTACGAGTAGCAGCTGGCGGAGCGGTTATTAATTCGTCTACGAACTACACTCTGAGAAGACACAAATACCCACACAAACGTTTTGCTTACATGTGGGGCGTTGTCTTGATTTAATACAAATTGGCTCAAGGACTTAATATTCTAATTTCATTGATCAAGTTCTAACAAGTGAACAACAATAACCAGATCCGCTCATTCGATATTATTTTCATTTTGCTTTTCAGATTGCCAACTATAGTAGTTGAAATTTGCCTCTTTAATTGTCTGTTTTTTTTTGTTTTCATTTATTTTTGCATTAAGGAAAAAGAGAAAAAATATTAAATGGTTCCAAAGTTAGGCAGAGGTAGCATATATACAGACCTTTACAGGAAATGTTTCCTTTGCTTACAAGAAAAAACCCAGTATTTACATTATTCAGACTATTATCCCCATCTTTGTTGCCATTTGTATGATGTTTCGCCTGTTGTACGCTTCGGCCTTCTTCAGGTGCTAGGAATATCAGACCGAACCCTTTATTACAATCACTGGGGTATATCATCCTCATTCCTTGCGAAAAGCCTCGATTGGAAGTCATGAGTTATCTCTCTTTAACCCTGCAAGTTACTTGTTCACCACTGCTGTAGCCTGTAATGTAAATACTGTAATGTTATTTTTAGTGAGTCTGCAGTCTGATTTGCTCTCCTTGCACTTTTTTATTTTATTAAACAGCGAAATTAATAACAACTGACCTAGATTGAGAAGTCCTACTAAAGAAATAAAAATAACGTTTATACTTTGGTTTAGTTTCAGGTATGAAACTGAAGCTAGCAATTATTTACATTGGTTGGATTGTTGTCTTCATCTTTAGTGTAATATTCACAACGTTTCAGCTATTGTACACTCCAACCTTCTTCAGGTGGCTGGAATTTTGAACTGAACTTCTTATTTCGATCACTGGGGTAGATTGTTCTCATTCCATGAGTCATGCTACTTCCAGATGTCTTTGAGAGTTGAGTTAAATAAAAATAACTAAAATTTTTTTTATTTGCCACTAACCAGTGACTTGACCAAAACAGTTGTGAGTTCAAAACCAGGCAAACAAAAAATCTTAGAGTTGAGTTAAATGGAGATAACTAAGATGTCAAGAAGTCACATGACTCATAGAACAAGAACAGTCAGTTAAGTGCCATACGTGAAACACGCTTGGGCAATCATGTCTCGAAAGAGACATGACTGACTGGGCAGAAGATTATCCCGCAGTAGGTTGCCATTGCTTTCTGCGGTAGACTGGTTGCTGACCAAGGCTATAGAACCCAATCTGTCCTATTATTTAACCCATAACTGGAGGGAAGTGACGGATTAATACCTTTCCCAAGGGTATTTGCGCGTAAGTGAATGCAAGGAATTCAACTGGAATTCGAACTCGGTTCCCCGATTTCTCGTTCCGAGCCGATATCCACTGCACCACAACACACATCCCGAACAAGAACAATCTACCCCAAACTATTTTTACTAAGGTCTGCAAAGGACAGAAAGTTGTGAAGAGCCATTATCACCCATGTACAGAAAGAACATGGGACACAGAAGATTAAACATCAGAATGGAAATGGTTTAACATCTTGACACACCTTCACAAAAGAATACTATCAAAATGAGAAAATAAACAACAATTGGCATTAGGTTACTAGTTTGTGACTAGAAGCATCAGTTTGTAGCAGCATTGACTCATTTATTGTTTATCGTCTTCTCATTCAAATTCAGAGGACTGAGGAAGAAGGAAATAATTTGCAAGCCTATTTGAGATTTTAGCCTTTCCCACAAATTAACTGGTGAGCTGAGAAGGAAGAAGAAAAGAAATTCATGAGCTTGTGAAATTGTTTTTGAGCCAATGAAAATCTTGCCTTTACAGAAATTAGCTGATTAGCCAATAAGAAGAAAAGAAGCCTATGAAAAATTGTTTTTTGATATAAAATTAAGAGAAAAATTAAATTAATGCGAAGAGTGTCTGAAGTCATGTGAACATATTTGTCTCAATTTCTTGCAAACCAACTTTGAAGTATTTGCCAGCATAAAATTATTCGGCAGTTATATTATCAACCTCTAACCAGCATGCTTAAAGAATTTTCTCTCCACAATCAAAGAAAGTTGTGTGTGGTCTCCAGAAGACTTGCCAGTTCATTTTGGGAAAGGGTGTTTTCCTCATGATCTTCCTTCCAAGTTACTATTAATAATCTCCCTTTGTTGTTGATGCTTCAATAGAAAATGTAGCCATCTTGTTAGTTTTGTTGTGAACAAAACAAGTTCTAAATTTAAAATTCAAATCTGACTCATTGTTCGAAATAAATGAATTTTCTTGAATTTACAAACTTCGCTTAACACACACAAAACTCGTAAAATTTCACATCTTAACACACCTTCACAAAATAATAATACAAGCATGACGAGAAGATAATAAGCAACGATTGGTTACTAGTTTGTGACTAGTGTTACAAATGCAGATCAACACACACACACACATACCTACACACTTATACTAAGCTTAGTTTCCGCTAGACAACAGAAGATAATCACGTGGGGGCCTATAGTCATTTTGGGAATAGCAGGACAGAGGTTGACTGACCCAAATACACTGAGCAACAAATGTCTAGACAGAAGTTAGACTGAGGCCAGACATGAGATCATGAAGCAGCAGGAGCTAAAATTCGTGCCAAATGCAAGTCACGAGGAAGTCAGAAAACTTAATTAGTTGCGAGCTAGACTCTGAATGAACAGGTCATATGCTAAAGCTCCGACAGCTTAAAAGAGGAGGCGCATTTTTAGAATGACATAACTCAACCAATTCATCTCAGCAACTCTGGATAAGAATCATAAGTATATATATTTTTATTTGTTAAATTGAGAAGACTAGACCGAATTGTTCATCAATGAAGAAAGATATCGACACAGAGAAGACAATGCTCGTCCGAGTTACTATTAATAACCTCCCTTTGTTGTTGTTGCTACAACAGAAAATGTAGCCATCTTGTTAGTTTTGTAGTGAACAAGTTCTAAATTTAAAATTCAAATCTGACTCATTGTTCGAAATAAATGAATTTTCTCGAATTTACAAAATTTGCTTAACACACGCAAAACTCGAGAAATTTCACACCTCAATGTGAAATGTTTGTCGTCCAATGGAAAGGTCAGAATCACATTCAGCAGTGAATTTCTAAATGAAATATAGAAAAGAATCTCAGAGAAAAGTCCGAACAACTAAAACCTGAAAGAGAACCTCATGGAACTAAAAGGGTAAATAGATATTTTTGCCTCTTTCATTGACCAAGCCAATAATTAGTCTTTGTATATTCATTTGAGGATTTCCAACAAGTATAGCACTTAACTTCCCCACCAACTTAACTTTTCTGTGAGATTCTTTTGGCTGGATATAGATCCTTGAATCTTAACCAGAGTTGATATGACAGCAAATCCTTTTAACAACTCTTTCAAGTTTTAGTTTGTCATCGACAAATTCTTTCGGCTGGATATACATCCCTAAATCTTAACTGGAGCTGTAGAGATCAACCCATCCTGCTATCAACTTACTGCTCTGTGCCCAAAACGTATCTTTATAGGGACTAACACCTAATTTGCATATTTCTAGAACCTTTAGAACTCTCTAGATTTTACTGGAACATTCCACAATTTTCCAAAATGTTCTATTTTTACGACTACTTCATGAATTAAAATTCTTTTTGAATAACAAGTAGGACTCAATAGAATCCATTACTATCACTTTTTATACATTATTAATATTATTTTTATATATAAATGTATCCTCGTAACTCTAAAATTAAAAAAAATAGCACCCTCTCATGACTGGCAAAGTTATGTATGGATAACCCGATACAAGCATAAACGTGGCAGTATAATTTCTTTATAGGATTCAGGATGCTGGCAGAATTTGAGTACCATGATATTTCTTTCATTGCTGGCAATTCGTCCAAGGTGGAAGTGGCTACTGGCTTTAATTAGTTGATTTCAGCTTTTTATCCTACCTTTTCAGTGGCTCAATATGAGGTGTTCTGGGAAATACATATGGGTAATTTGATCGGAGAATTCTTCTTTTAATTTAAAAAGAAAAATTTTTATAGTAAGATTCACCCTTTACAAGGTCGGGTAGGGTGCAACTCAAAGTAGAGGGTTACATTAGGAGACAATTTGTGTGGACAGGAGTAGAAGTTAACCCTGACCTTGAACAGGTTAAGATTGTAGGGATCAAGGAAAAATCTTTTTGGGAGTCGGTTCCACAGAGCAGTGGTTTACGGGAAGAAGTTGCTTGACTGGATAACAAGAAGACGTGAAACATTTCTAAGGCTTTAATCAACTGAAGCTATTGGGAGACGGTTAATGTTTATTAATTCAGCATTGTATCATACTGTTATGGTGAAACACACCTATTCCTCAGATAATTGACTCAAGGTGTCAAATATCTTAGATATTTGACACCTTCCCTCCCCTTCTCTTCCTTGTCACACTTTGCTGGGCAGTAGTAAACTGTATTTTTTTCTGTTTCTTGATTTGAATGCCAAACTGTATATTTGTAAATATTTTTATCTAATGTTTTGTGAATTAAATATCTGTCTGTATTTTAACTTTGAGTTTTGCTCAATCATTTTTCTTTTTTTTTCTTTTGTTACACTTAACACGTAACACTAGCTTATGTTTCAAAGTATGGTAACATCTTTCCTCTTGGTGACTGAATTATTTTCCTTTCTCTCTCTCACACACTTCCTAACCTTCAATGCTGTCTTTTGCATACATACTCATGTATTTTCTCTTTTTACTCACTTTAAAAAAAAAAATAATTTCAAGGCAGGACCGCCACTAGTGCACAGGGGATTACAGTGAGAGAAAAGCCTGAGTCCATGGGGGTATTGAAGAAAGAATAAAAGATGAACTGAATTCAAGAAGAGGACAATTGACATTGAAATTTTTGAAGATCATAGCTATCAGGGAAGCAAGTAAATGGGAGTGCCACAGGAAGGAAGTGCAAGTAAAGAAACTGTTCAAGTAGAAATGAGAATTAAAGACAGAAGGAAGCCACAAACACAGCGATGAGAAAGTGACTAAGTCAAGATGGCAAGTCAGGACCAATTACATTGCAGACCCTTCTTTACATTTTGTCCAGAACCTAGAGATGAATAGGAGCAATTGACCAGACATGGCAACTGTGTTCAATGCACAGACAAATGGTAGATTTATAAATGTGTGAAATGGATTCTGAAGAAAACCTCAAAATGAATTGCAGGAGCACACGTCCAGATATTGCAACTGTATTCAAGGCACGAATGAATGATAGATTTATAAATGTGTGAAATGGATTCTGAAGAGAACCTAGAGATGAATTGCAGGAGCACACGTCCAGATATTGCAACTGTATTCAAGGCATGAATGAATGATAGATTTATAAATGTGTGAAATGGATTCTGAAGAGAACCTAGAGATGAATTGCAGGAGTACACAACCAGATATGGCAATTGTATCCAAGGCACAGATGAATGGTAGATTTATAAATGTGCAAGATGGATTCAGACAAGAAAAACTCTCTGGCCTGACACAGAGATCCAACCTTCTTAGCAGTAAATGCAGCTATGGATCTGATATATTTGTTCCACTTCAGGTCAATTAAAAAAGTGGGGATTAGGAGATGCAGTGTGTTGCTCTCAAGAAGACTTGCATCAGCCATGCTGATGACTGGCATGAAAAATTTCTCTATGGTGGTTAATGGAGAGACTTAAAAAAACAAAAAAAAACATCATTTTGTTAAAGTTCATTCCATTTCTTTATACTTTTTTTTTTTAATCATATCACCCCAAGCAAGGCGGTAATGCCACTAATGTGCAGGGGGCTACATAGGAGTGAGAAGATTGGAAAAGAGAAAACTGGAAACCGCATCCTCAACAAGAAACAAGGGATGAGCCTCTTCACCTGTTCAATAGACATGGGTGGAGTGTGAACTGGGTGATAGTTTAGTCTATCTACTCCAATTGAAAAAATAGAACATGTGCAAAATCTTGTTGCCACTGCATTTAGTCTAATAAAGAGTAACACCTGCAACAATTTGGCAACTGTAATACAATTTCAATATGCACCTTCTGCAACAATTCACTCTCACTGACATCTATGTAACATACTGATTAGGATTTTAGTGTCAAGAAAAAGTTTTACATCATTTTAGTGTTTTTTGTTTTATGAATTTTAATCTGGAAAACTTGGGCTTTCATGCCAATGAAAAAAAAATCAAGTGTCAAAAGAACAGGGTTTTTCCTTTGACACTGCTATTATTTTAACTATCTTCACTCCTTCGATATTTCTGAGATGAAGTATTGTAATTATTTACAAGATGACTTGACTGAAAAGACACGCGAGTTCAATACCTGGCTACATCAGTGGTGAACAAAAAACTTAGTTATGCCCATTTAAATCAACTAAGATACCTGGAAGTGGCAGAACTTACAGAATGAGAACAATCTGTAACAGTGATTAAAATAAAAGGTTAATTTTGAAATTTCAATCACCTGAAAAAGGTCAAGATGAGGACAACAGTTGAAACAATGTAAATACCTTCACTCAGTAGCAATATTGTTTTAAAACAACATAAAATTTGTCTTGCTAGTCTTTTATTTCATTTGGGAATTCACTCCCGGATGTGATTCTGACCTTTCCATTAGACGACAAACATTTTGCATCGAGGTGTGAAGTTTCAAGAGTTTTGTGTGTTAAGCAAAGTTTGTAAGTTTGAGGAAATTTGTTTATTTCTAACAATGAGTCAGATTTGAATTTTAAATTTGGGACTTGTTTTGTTCACTACAAAACTAACAAGATGGCTACATTTTCTATTGAAGCATCAACAACAAAGGGAGGTTACTAATAGTAACTCAGAAGGGAGTAAGTTATAATAAAACCTAAACATACAGCTTCTTTTCACGCAGTTCCCACCTGTGGAATTCCCTTCCATATACTTGCTTCCTCGACAGCTACAATCTCCAGGAATTTAAATGTAAGGTCAATAGACATCTCCTATCACACTAACTCACATCCATTCTGACAGGCTCATTTTTCATCTACTTCATCCACATCCTTGGTATCCTCACCCGTTTATTACCCTCCTCCTGACATTTCTTATAACTAACCCCTCTTTCTCAGCACTTTCCCCTATGTAAACCCTTTGCAACAGTGGCAGTAGAATGCCTTGCTTGAGGTGAGATAATTAAAAAAAAAAAAATTTATACAGGACTAGCAGTATAGCCCTGCGTTGCTCAGGTGTAATGAAAGCTTTAAAACTAATCCATGGTCCTGGAGCTCAGACTCTTTGGTCATTGGCACGAAAGACTAAAAAGTAATAGTTGTTTCCAGTTAAAGCAAAACCATAGACTGAAAGAAAAATGAATGGATGTAAGTCAAATTTTGATTTCCTGGTATCGATATCAAATAAGTTTTTTTTTTGTCGTCAACTGAATTTTGAAGGCTAAATAAGTCCTCTTAGTAAATGGTATCATGGCTGAGACTAAGAACTACAATTATACCTACTTAGAGCCAAACCCAAAGCAAAAACTGAAATAAAAGGGCTGAAAAAATTACAGTCATACAGGCAGATAAACAGACACACACACAAACATCGTGCCTTTTATATATATATATATTATCGATTTTCTGCACTATTGTAAAAACTGCAACCTTGAAACTTCTGAATATCGTTTCTTATGTCTTTGTCTATGAGTGTATCAAATTTGCTTAAAATCAGACCACTCCTTCTATAACCCGATTTTTTCGATTTTCAATATTTATCGGGGGTACCTCGACACAAAACCTAGCTAAGAACACTCATAGACGCTTATAGTAAAAGCGTGTAAATTTTCAAGAAAATCTGTTCAGCTGTTTCAGAGTCTATAGGTAACAAACACACACACAGACAAATAAAACTAAATCTAAAAAATGTTGGATGAAAAGTGTGACACTGAAATCTGAAGGCGTATTGGGATAGCCAAAGATGCATTTCAAAAATTAAGCAGAGTATTAAGAAACAGAAAAATTTTGCTACAAACAAGAAAAAGAGTACTAAATTATTACTTGATATCTGTCCTCTGATATGGCAGTGAATGCTGAACAATCTCACAAATAAAGACACTTCAAGGAACAGAAATGTGGTTCTACAGAAAGATGCTGAGGATGCCATGGACCAAATATGTGGGCAATGACAAGATTTTAGAGAAAATAGAAACTGATCTGGATGAATATTGTTGTAGAACATCCTGGTCCTACCTCGGAATGGGTATGGCCCGGGTCATAAAAGACCTAGACGAGAACGAACTACAGAAAGCACTCAAGAGAGATTGAGCATGTTTGTGGCTATATGAGAGTCTTCGTCATTACACAGAAGTGATCAAGATTATCCGTCATTATACGAGAGCTGACAGCCATCGGCCTTAGATGAGAGTTAGATGTCACTAGACAGAAGCCTTCTTCTCAAGACGGATGCATACGTCCTTTACAGAGACATTGCCTTCTTAAATGTTATTCTTGTTAACTGTTCGTTGGTCTACGTGTCTATTGGTTTATTGTACTGAGGTATAATAAATCTCTATTTATATATACTCAGTGTTAAGAGTTATTTCTTGCACTATTCTTTATCTGTTTATCCCCTGCCGGGATACAACAGAAACAAAAAGAAAACTTATACTTAACACGAAGAACAGGCAGTTAAAATTTCTAGGGCACATGAGAAAAGAGGGCTTGTAAAATCTGATACTCACAGGATAGATTGAAGGCAATAGGGATAGAGGAAAACAACACAACTTAGTGAGCATGAGTAAACGGATGATAGAACAGAGTTTACGAGAGATACAAAGAACAGGAAATTGTGAAAAGAAACAGCACATCGAAAAAGAACCTGAAAGATATTGCCCACTTATCTCCTAATCACCAGAATTCTTAAATCAGCAAAACAAAAGATCAAAGACCCTGTACCAAATTGAAGGACAATCCTACAGGCACTCGATCCTGGGTATGACAATAAACTGCGTCAGGCAGCAAGGTCTCTGATTGGGAGTTTGTGAGGAGCATGGATACACTTCTCATTTGCTGTTGTTCTCAAGTCCACCCTGATCAGGGGTGGTAGCACCTGTTAGGGTCCCAGTTATGGGCAAATAGTTAACCCCAAACTGGGGTCAAAACATTATGAAAGTATCAAAATAGTCTTTTATAGTAAAAGTACCAGAGTGAATGAGTGAGTGAGTTTTGTTTAACGGCATATCAACCTCTGTGGGTCATTTAATGCCAAAAAGGTGGCTTTCAAGGTATTTTTTTTAATGTTGGGTTATAGTGAGTAGGTTAATTTAGTCAGATTTTAACGAAAATTTTGTTTTTATTCTTTTTTATTTTAGAAAACTGAAAACGTATTCTAGTTTTGTATTCAAAAATCTTTTACTGAAAATTTTTTTCCTTCAAAAATGTGTTGTGGTAATAATTTTTTCTTCAAAAATGTATATTTTTCTATAAAGTCTAATTTTATATATATATATATTTTCTATAAAAGTCTAGTTTTATACTTTCATAGTGTTTTGACCCCAGTTTGGGGGTTAACTATTTGCCCATAGCTTGGACCCTAACAGGTGCTACCACTCTGGATCAGGGTAGACCTGGGAACAACACCAATTAAGAGGTGGTTCCATGCTCCTAAAAACCTCCCAATCAGAGGCCTTGTTGCCGGATGCAGTTTACTGTCATGCCCAGGACCAAAAGTTCCAGAAATACATTTATGAAAAAAAAAAATGAACAGTAATACATCTGATTCAACAAAAATATACCAATGACACATGATCTACAAACTTATTTCTTATAATAAATATTTATTCAATTCATACAAATCTATTGTAAAAATCTTGTCAGCATTAAATAACCCATTGAGGTGCTGATATGCTAGAAAACAAACCAAACTATTTGCCCTCACTGAAACATTCCGTAAGTACTTACTGAGATCAATATGAACACAGGGTAAAAAAAGGGTTCTAGTTTAGTTTTCTCCCCACTTTCACCAGAAAGCAGGACTAGTTGAATCACTTCTCTAATTGCCAAAGAACTAATCAAACGACCCCCTCCTACAAAGGAGTGGGGGCGTCTCTGTACCAAGTTACCACAAAAAGGCAAAAACTTAACATTCCCTGACAACCTCCACAAACTTGTAAACATTTAATTTATTAAAATGTTATTTTATTATTGTAAATAAAATACACAATCTTTTATTTTATTGAGATGTATTAAATAAATTGAAAACTGAATGCATGGTCATCAGCAAAAAGTGCAACCCAAAATGCCAAATACAGGCGGGGGACACCAGAATAAAGCAAGTACAAAAATTTAAATACCTAACAGGAGACGGAAAATATGACACAGAGATCCGAAGGCGAATTGGCATGGCAAAGGACGTATTCCAGAAGCTGAGTAAAGTACTAACACACAGGAAAATTTCACTAGAAACAAATCAAAAGAGTACTGGATTGCTATGTGATGTCAGTTCTTCAATATGGCAGTGAATGCTGGACAATATCATCGAAAATGAGGACAAAACTGGAAGCAGCGGAAATGTGGTTTTACAGAAGGATGCTGCGGATATCGTGGACTGAGCATGCAAGCAACAATGAGGTGTTGGAAAGAATGGCAAACAAAAGGAAATTAATACTGAGCATCAGGAAGAGACAACTGAAGTTCCTGTGACATGAAATGAGGAAAGAGAGTTTGGAGAACCTGATACTGACAGGCCAGATAGAAGGAAAAAGAGACAGGAGAAGGCAGCGGTTTACATATTTGCAGGGCCTGATCAGGTGGATGATGGAACGGGAGTTGCCAGGAGTAACAGGAGCAAACGTACTAAGAGCCACAAGGGATAGGGAAACGTGAAGAACCATGATTGCCTACGTCCTGAAGGGACAGGGCACATAGAAGAAGATTAAATAAATTAAAACACTAATTTTTTTTTATTATTAAACAGTATATTTGGTAGATAGACATGTTTGAGTAGATATACCTGCCTGTGTCTTTGAAAGTTTAAATAAAGAGGATGTGCCTTTTATAAAGATTCGGACCGACACTTAACTTACTGAGGAAACCACCATAGGCCAGGTGTGTGCTTTAGCCCAATGCTTCTTAAACTATCTGAACGGGTAGTTTTTTTTTCAATGTGCCAGGGACCGGCAAGCAAAGCAAGCCAATCCAGCTGAGTAAGAGGGTGGGAGGGGAACTGTGAACCCCGGAATTTTTTTTTTTTTCAATGTGCCAGGGACCGGCAAGCAAAGCAAGCCAATCCAGCTGAGTAAGAGGGTGGGAGGGGAACTGTGAACCCCGGAATTTTTTTTTTTTTTTCAATGTGCCAGGGACCGGCAAGCAAAGCAAGCCAATCCAGCTGAGTAAGAGGGTGGGAGGGGAACTGTGAACCCCGGAATTTTTTTTTTTTTTCAATGTGCCAGGGACCGGCAAGCAAAGCAAGCCAATCCAGCTGAGTAAGAGGGTGGGAGGGGAACTGTGAACCCCGGAATTTTTTTTTTTTTCAATGTGCCAGGGACCGGCAAGCAAAGCAAGCCAATCCAGCTGAGTAAGAGGGCGGGAGGGGAACTGTGAAACCCGGAATTTTTTTTTGAGATATGTACTATTTCAGGGACATTTTGAGACTATCAGTAATAAACATGAGGACATGATATCTTGTTCATTCTAAGGGCAGTCATCACTGACATAACAAGTCTTCCCAGTGTGCCATTGACCGGTACCATATTTGTGCTATATTAGTTATGGCTACTGGTTTCGAGGGTATATATTTTTAAAAATCCAGAAAAAATATTTAAAGTTAATATTAATACTTTGTAAGGAAATTTGAATTTAATAAAAATAGACAAACAGTAAAACAAAATATTAATTCTAATTAATTTAAGACGTATTTAAAATATATGATATGTATATATCATGGATATATGAATGGAACAAAGTCTGATGCGTATTCAGTTCCCTGTTTTGCTGTTCATTATATCACATTCGTTAGTTGGATAGCAATAACTTTAACATGAGCGAGTAAATGAACAATGTAGCCATAATAATATAAAACTAAATGTAAAAAAATAAAAATAAAAAAATAAAAAAAATAAAAAACGGAAAACAAGTCGAATAGCCTGGCAGTCTCTCGTGGTATAGAGTATTACTATTTCTTTCTTTTCTGGAAAATCTCCGAGTACTGGCAGATGATGGTTTGCGTCCCGGTGACAGTACACATACCACACTTTGAGTAGCACTGCTTTAGCTTGCTCAGCTAAAGAAAACTCTCCCAGCCAAGCAAGGTTCAATTACCATATCAAAGAAATGCAGGTCTCTTGTTGAGATCTCTCAAAGCCCACATTTGATATCCAAGACTCACTAATTTCTAAAGAATTAATGAATTTTTATTTATGATTTGACTTTTTTTTTTAATCGTTTCACCCCAAGCAAGGCAGTAACACCACTGATGCGCAGGGAGGCTACATAAGAGATGGGTATTGACATTGCATTTAAATTCCTGGAGGTTGTAGTACCAGGGAAGCAAGAACATGGAAGGGAGCTCCATAGGTGGGAAGTGTGAAAAAAGAAGCTGATGGAGTAGAATTGTTGACTGCATTTGGTTGATCTGTGAATGGGAGGGACCCAGTTGCCAGTTTAGTTCCACGAGTAAACTCTTGTGGCAGGGGCACTAGTGACTTAAGTTCATTGGAGCAGAAGCCATGAAAATATTTATAGAACAAAGGGAAGCCACATATTGTTTTAAACATCTTTAGTGGATAGACAGAAGAGTGTAAGTTTATGTCTACAGACCTGTGCATTTGAGAGTTTTAATAAAGAAAATGTGATTTCCAGTAGGTTTCAAACCTGTGCATCTCCTGGTTGTTTATTCTGTATGAAGGATGCAGGTTTGAATGCTACAGAAATGCACAATTTCTTTACTAAATCTCAAATGCACAAGCATGTTGACAGAAGTTTAGACTGGATAAAGCAAAAAACAAAAAACAAAAAAAAAACAGCGATGCCTAATCAAACATAGGTACAAACTAAATAAAAGAACAAGAAAAAAAACAAAAAAAAAACAGAAATGCCTACTCAAATACAGGTATTGATATAAAAAAGAAAACGATAGCAATACCTACTCAAAAACAGGTATCAATATTAAAAATAAACTGATGCCTACTCAAAAACAGGTATCAATATTAAAAAGACTGTTGCCTACTTAAAAACAGGTATCAATACAAAAAAAAACTAGTGCCTTCTCAAAAACAGATATCAATATTAAAAAACTGATACCTACTCAAAAACAGGTATCAAAATTAAAAAAAAATGATGCCTTCTCAGAAACAGCTATCAATATTAAAAAAAAATTGATGTCTACTCAAAACGAGGTATTAACTAAAAATAAGGCTTCAAGTAATAAGAAATAAGGTGGATTATAATTAAAATTGTTTTTGTTTTGCAAATGTATCTATCCCTTTTTCTCTGTGACTTTCCAATAAGATTATTTGGCAATTTGACAGATTGCGAGGTTTTTTTGTAAGAACATTTTTCAGGCTGTACAAAATTAATGCTAAAATTTTTTATAGATTCTCAGAGTTACTAAAAAATATAAAGAACAAGTTTATGAAATGAGAAAAAACATTGTTAATGAAAACAATATGTTCTCAAAGTGCTAAAAAAAATCACAGACTACGTTTAACATATTTGATATTTTTACAGTACATATTTTAAAAGAGATGGATTCATACCTTTCCAAAGGGTATTTGTGCACAAATGCATTCGTTGGCTCCAAGTGTTAAGTTTGATTTACAAGTTTGATATTGTCTTTTGGATATAAAATCCTTCAGTCTTTATTCATTGAGGGTTAATATTATTTGTCTAACTGAAAAAGCACCAATCATTACTGATGCTTAGTTTTATCATTAGAAAAACTTTATCAAAGCCTTTAGTAGACATTAAAGCTGGATTTGAAAGGATCTGAAATATGAATTCCTCTACCCCAAGGCTAATGGGTACTACTCTAGAACCCCCTCAACCGGAGAATCAAGTCTGGGTAGTGCTTCATAACTCTCACTATCTTATCAACATTTTCTTTTTCTACCTACATTCATATTCATTACAAATTAAACTATTAACAACTGATCTTTAAAGGATGAAAAACTTTCAGATTTTGACGTCTTTCAGTGTTTTTTTTTGTCTTTTTTCGTCCAAATCTAGAAATTTGTTTTGCTCATAGAAAAATCACTATATAAAATTCACTATTTTTTTCGTCCATAATGTTGAATGTGTTAAAAATTATTAAACTTTTTAACAAGAAAAATCTCAGGCTGACATAAAAAATTACTGCAAAACGTTGATTTAAGATGAAACGCTCTATTATGACATGTCTCTAATTTTTATTTAGCTATATTGTATTTGTTTTCAATTTTTCTAGTCGAATTGTTCCCCTATATTACATATGATCTATTATTGTACATTACATGAATACTAGCTTATGAAAATAGTAGAGTGGGGACCCTATATTGCAGATTTGGCGGGGTCCATGGAACCCTTGTGCAAGCCACAGTCCATCCAAAACAGTATTTATGAAGTAAGTTAGAAAAAGAACTTTTTAATATTTACTAAATAGAAAACTGGATATATTTTTTGATATTTTTGTTGAATAATATTAGAGATCATTTTTTGTTTTTGAAATTAATTAAATTTAATTTTAATTTCAGCCAAATCTGTTGTTCAATTTTCTTTTAAAGCAACAATTGAATTGTGGAATTTTAAGAGATCACAAAAATCAAAGAATGGTATCAAGAAGTAATGAAAATACTTGCTAGCAATATGGTAACATCCAAGTATTAACCAGAGGTTGTAGCCTTTCACTCACTTTTTGGTCATTGAATTTTTTTCTGAATTTTGGGAAGAAACGAAAATAAATAGGTCCTTGGCTGCAGGGGATTGACAAAATGAAATTTGACTTGAAGTAATGACATCATCAAATAAGCATCACATGACCTGTGACATCAATAATTATCTCCTGTACTTTATTAATTCACTTTGATCTGATTAGATTCTTTGGGCATCAGCTCATGATGAAGATCAAATCTAATGGAAAATATTTGATATTGACAGATTTCAGCAAAAGGTGGGTAAAATTTTAAGCCTGGTTCATGCAAATAGAGCCGGCCTTGATTTTCTTTTTTTTTTTTATGTACTCTTTGACGCAATGGGGCAGTTTCCTGTGAACCCTCTTTCTGCTTAAGATAGACTCTTTTTCTAAGTATTGTTCCTAGCAGGTTCCCACCATTCTCTTTTGTTATGATACATATTGAGATTTTCAACCTCCACAATTTGCTTTTGACTTTCTTTTTATCATGAGTGGGTCCAGTCTTTGATTTTTCCATTCCTTTATTTTAACCTTTCCCTCTCTGTTAGGGAGTGTGCTTCTTGATTCTTCCTATTAGCAAAATACAGCAGCCACTCTTAGTTTCTTCAGCAATGGCGAAACAAAAATTTTATTTACCTTAATAAAATTTCTGTTTCGCTGTTGCTGAAGAAGCTAGGATCTCCTCATAAAAATGGCTATTCAACGGATTTAAATATCGAAATTTTTGTTTTAATTTATATATATATATATATAAAAAGGAAAATTCAACACATCATTTCAAGTGGTTATAAACTATATAAGTGGTTATAAACTATATTTCTATGAGCTAATTTGCTCATTTCATCAGACCTTACAATATTCCTTCCATTTGGTACAAAAAATTTTGCGGAAATAAGCATTTTCTTTAACTGAAGAGAAGGATGAAAATAAAAAAATAAAAAAATGAAAATAAAAAATAAAAATAAGAAGAAAGAAAAGGGAAAGGCGAAGAGGAAAGGGGAGGCATTGGTGTCAGATCTGTCTCGGATTGCCCAGGTCGTAGTGAAGAGGTTGACCTGTAAAGGAATTTCTAATTCTTTGGACATTGGTGTTTGTTTGACCCCATAAAACCAACCCATCCATTTATACTAACTTATATCCATATATACTCATGTGTACATTTCCACAGATACTTACAAATGTGACTTTGTTCATGTCTACATATATTTACTGCTTTACGCTTTTTCACATTTACTTATGGATCCTGGCAATCATGTATTCATACATATACATATACATTTCTGAGTCTGAGCTTCCCTTTCTAAATATTATATTGCTCTGGAAAACATCCATTGAAATCTCTATATAGACATAACACTTAATATAAAATATTAAGTTGTCTTGTTGGATTATTGTCACCATTTACGGACTGTATATATATATATATATATATATATATATATAGTTTTGAATTTAAAGACGTACTTTTTTAAACAGTATTTGTTTATTTTTATAGCGTTTTATATTTCAGACCGCCCTCGGTCCTTCATCAGAAACAAGTGATTTTTAAATTAGAATTGGAAACGTATTTATAAAACGTATAAAACGTATTTATAAAAATACGTTTCCAATTCTAATTTAAAAATCACTTGTTTCTGATGAAGGACCGAGGGCGGTCTGAAATATAAAACGCTATAAAAATAAACAAATACTGTTTAAAAAAGTACGTCTTTAAATTCAAAACTTTTTATTAATATTCTTTCCTATACATATTAAGACAGTATACGTGGATGATCATCACTATATATATATATATATATATATATATATATATATATATAGAGAGAGAGAGAGAGAGAGAGAGATAGATATTATTATTATTGTAAAATGTACCAAGAAAACAGTATCACTAATAATGACTAAAATGATTAAGTCCTACAGTTAACAAAATGGTAAATTTAGTCGTCAATCCCAAAAGGTAACACCAAATGGGAAGAGGGGAATCAAAAAAAGAAACAAACAAAGCAAAAGCTGTGTTCGAAAGAAAAAACCCCAAGACGAAAACCTTAACAGTAAAGCGCTCAATACGAAAGTACGAAAGTAGAGCAAAGATACGACCCGGCGAGTGAAACTGTGGTTGGCTTTGGCTCACTTTTAGATTTAGTTCGTAGATAGATAGATAGATATAGATATCTATCTGAGTGAATACAGAACAAAGAAAGAATTTTTACAATGTTCAAAACATTAATTTAAAACAGTGCTCGATATATAATATATAGAGCTGTGAATATTTATTATAAATTATATTTTAGAACATGTACATAATTTTTTTTATATATATCCACTACAAATCGTACATTTGAACGGTCAATACACAAGACTTGTTCCCTTATCACTAACCCCCACCAACATCTCACACACAACTGACCAAATATAAAAAAAGAGGCCTTCCATTCCTATCCACACCGCCTGATGAGACATTGAAGTTTCAATGTCAAAACAAATGTACCATTTGTAGTGGATATATAAAAAATTAGGTACATGTTCTAAAATATAATTTATAATATATATACATTGTCGTCCGCAGACAGATCTGTTTCGCTGTATCACAGCGAATCAGTATGGTTAGACTGATTGCTTTTAACCCAAGATTGAAACCCAACCAAATTGGCGTCAGTCTGCGATTCTACCTCTGGGCGTTCGGTAGAAGAAGGCAGACTTTTTAGCGTGTATATATATATATATATATATATATATATATATATATATTCAGATACTTCAACCAAAGGGAAAAAAGCAGGATATATAACCATACTGATGAGCTGTGATACAGCGAAACAGATCTGTCTGCGGATGACAATAATATATATAAATAAATTGTATATATAACAAATCAAATTTGTCTTATGCTATGGGGCTTTCCCTACCTTTAGGATCCTCATCTCACCTGTAAATATGGGGTATTTTGGTATGTGTTGGATTGGAAGGTAATGGAGGAGTTCTTGTGAGGAATAAAGAAATTGTAATGAATGATTGGGTTGGGAACCTGATTAGCTAAGTCTAGGATAAAAGTATTGACCAGCCTCACTTCACTTTGGCCTTGTGCCACAATTGTCTTACTGCAATAATAAATATACATTTATTCACTTTGTGCATTTTGTACTGCTGTGATCACCACCCGTCCTTTTTTTGTTTTAATTGGAGTTCATGTTGGCATTCAAGGCAAAAGTGATGCAATGGTTTGTAAGTTAACCCCATCTCTTCTTGCCGAAGTTCCTCTGCTTGCTGTTAAAGCTGTTGGCCTCTAAGGCGCAGCTCCAACATTCACCCAGGCTGGTGCCCAGATGATCATCACTTGGCACAGGCAGGTTAGGGAGAGGCATTCTCCTTCACCGAATAGGTAAGCAAACCCTTCCGACTGTTCTTACTCAAATAATTGCAACCTACTGCGGGATAATCTTCTGCCCAGTCAGTCATGTCTCTTTCGAGACATGATCACCCAAGTGTGTATCATGTATGGCATTTAACTGACTGACTGATTATAATAATGATGTGCATTGTGGTGCAGTGGACATCAACTTGGAACGACAAATTGGGGAACCGAGTTTGAATTCCAGTTGAATTCCTTGCATTCGCTTACGCACAAATACCCTTGGAAAAGGTATCCATTCATCACTTCCTTCCAGTTATGGGTTAAATAATAGGACATATTTGGGCTCTATAGCCTTGGCTGGCAACCAGTCTACCGCAGAAAGCAATGACAACCTACTGCAGGATAATCTTCTGCCTAGTCAGTTATGTCTCTTTTGAGACATGATCGCTCAAAGCATGTATCAAGTATGGCACTTAACTGATTGAAACAGAATTTCTTAGTTCCCCCAGTTCTAACTTTCACAGATAAGATTTGCCCTGCCCTGCCCTGCCCATTCCCTTTTCGTATTCCACAGGTGAAATGCAAGTTCTACTCTTCTTACAACAAAAGAGGATACTTTCTTGATCACTACAATTTTAACCTGTTCAAGTCTAAAATTTGTAGAAGAGATGATTTACCTTGTGTGGCGTGCCAAACGAGCTTCCCCATCAACTTAATTTTAATTGTCTCGGAGCTAGGAGAATTGGCAAGAGTGGTTGGGTACATGCAAATCTTTTGCGAGATCAGCTCAGCGTAAAATACACCATGTGAGAGAGAAATGACAGAATGTGTATGAACATGGTATTGCATACACAAAGAGAAACTCAGAAGTTGGGATAGTTTTTACATAAACTAAAACCGAGTTAACCATTAGCTTCCTTACATATCTATATAAACATGTGTCAATATTGCTGAATCAAAAGTGAGAATCAGGTTGAACTATGGAGTTGAAAACTTGTGTCATGAAAATAATGCCAAAACATGACACTAATTTTGTCTGGGTAAGATACAGGGTGGAACCATACATTATTTAAATGGATAGACAATAATTTTTAACAGCAGGTTGGATTTGAGTTTTTTTTTTAAATTTGATTTTGTATTGATTTTGTATTGTATCAGTTAAAGGGGCTGGATTGTTTAGGTTAGAATTAAGTAATTATCGTATACTAAGGTGCATTGGAGTTAAGAAAAGCACAAACCCCCATTAGCATGGATCAGGCGAGTCTCCCTGAAAGCAATACACTGCGCCTCCTCGGCTTAACTTTCACAACAGACCTCAAGTGGAATGACTATATAGAATCCATAGCTAAATCCACTGCTAGGAAAGTCAGTTCTCTGTGTAAGGCCAGGAAGTTTTTGAAACAATTCTGCACATATATAAATCTACCATCCACCCGTGCACTGAATACTGCTGCCATATCTGGTTGGGTGCTCCTGCTATCCACCTAGCTGTCTAATGGAGAATCTGTAATGTGATAGATCCCGACTTGGCAGCTCAAATACAGTTACTTTCTCACCGGCGCAATGTGGCTTCCCTGCATCTCTTCTACGAATATTTCACGTCTTCTGCTCCAATGAACTTAGCTCACTGGTATCCACTATATATAAATTTACTCGAGCCACAAGATTAGCAACTAGGTTCCACCCTTTTACTGTGAAACCAGTAAAATGAAAATGCAAATTCTACTCCAGCAGCTTCTTTTCTTGCACTTCCCGCCTGTGGAATTCCCTTCCATTTACTTGCTTTCCCGACAGCTACAATCTCCAAGAATTTAAATGTAAAGTCAATAATCATCTATCTCACTAACCTGCATCCTCTCTCTCATGTTCCTTTCTCCGTCTCCTCCACTCTCATCAATATTCTCATCCTTCTCTTACCTACTTCCTGACACCCCCTATAACCTGTCAATCTTTTTCATAACTTTCCTCCTATGTAACCCCCTGCAAAACAGTGGCAGTAAAATGCCTTGCTTGGGGTGATCTCTCACGCTTCTTTCTCCGTCCACTCCACTCTCATCAATATTCTCACCCTTCCCTTACCCACTTCTTGACACCCCCTATAACCCGTCACTCTTTCTCAGAACATTCCTCCAATGTAACTCCCTGCACAACAGTGGCAGTAAAATGCCTTGCTTGGGGCGATATGATTATAAAAAAAAAAAATTCTATACATTTATAATGTGCATATAAAGTGGGGAATCAATTTTACATCACAATCAATATATAAACTGATCCCTCACTTTATGTCCAAAGTCATCCTTCTCTTACCCACTTCCTGACACCTCCTATAACCTGTCACTTTTTCTTATAACTTTCCTCCTATGTAACCCCCTGCAAAACAGTGGCAGTAAAATGCCTTGCTTGGGGCGATATGATTATATAAAAAAAAAAATGTATTGTGTAGATCATTTATTTTAGTAAAATAATTTTTAGGTTATATTGGAGCATAAGTTCTAAATGAACAATTGTAATTAATTAAATTTCAGAGAAAAATATTTTCGATGTTGATATAAAACCGTCAATTCATCTACGATTCAGCAGCACTAATTTTAGGGGACCTTAAAATCTGCAGCTTTTCATTAAGGCACAAAGGGCAGAGGTCATAGAATGATTTACAGATTCTTGTTTTTTTCCAGAATTTTCCATTTTACTTTTGGGGTTTTATATATATCTAATCTAAATCTAAACTTATTTATAAATGGAACTCTGTGTGTGTTTGTGTGTGCACGCGTTACCTATAGACTCCGAAATGGCTGAACTGATTTTCTTGAAACTTTACACAGTTGTACTATAAGCATCTGCGAGTGTTCTTAGCTAGGCTTTGTGTCAACGTACCCCTGATAAATATCGAAAATCGATAATAAAAAAAAATCGGGTTATAGAAGGAGTGGTCCGATTTTAATCAAATTTGATACACTCATAGACATAGATATAAGAAATGATATTCAGAAGTTTCAAGGTTGCAGTTCTTACAATAGTGCAGAAAATCGGTAATATATATATATATATATATATAAAAGGCAAGATCAGTGTGTGTGTTTATCTGCCTGTATGTTTGTATCTTTTTCAGCCCTTTTATTTTAGTTTTTGCTTCGGGTTTGGCTCTAAGGTATAATTATAGTTCTTAGTCTCAGCCATAATACCATTTACTCAGTGGACTTATTTAGCCTTCAAAATTCAGTTTACGATGAAAAAAACTTATTTGATATCGATACCAGGAAATCAAAATTTGACTTACATCCATTCATTTTTCTTTCACTCTACAGTTTTGCTTTAACTGGAAACAACTATTGCCAATGTCCAAAGAGTCTGAGTTCCAGGACCATGGATTAATTTTAAAGCTTTCATTACACCCGGGCAACGCCGGGCTATACTGCTAGTAAATATATATATATATATATATATATAGTCATCCACAGACAGATCTGTTTCGCTGCATCACAGCTCATCAGTATGGTTAGACATCCGACTGCTTTTAACCCAGGATTGAAACTCGACCAAATTGGCATCTGTTGGTGATTCTACCTCAGAGCTAGAGGCGCTTGGTAGAAGGAGGCAGACTTTTAGCGTATGGTGTATCCTACGCCAGTGGCCAGAGTGCTCTAATTCATTACTGAATGAGCAATGCGTAGATGCCAGAGTAGCCATTGTTTTTTCAAAGTCTACCATTCTCCCAGAGTGCTCAATCAGGCTGTGAGAGTGTAAATTTTATATATATATATATATATATAGGAAAAACTATTAAAAAATTGTAAGCTTAAAAATTTGTTTCTGATGAAAGACTGAGGATGGTCTGAAATATAAAATATAATAATAGAAATAAACAAATACTGTCAAAAAAATATATTTTTAAGCTTACAATTTTTTAATAGTTTTTCCTATACATATTAAGACAGTATACGTGGATCATCACTATGTATATATATATATATATATATATATATATATATATATATATATGAGAGAGAGAGAGAGAGAGATGAAGGAGTGAGTATAACATATAAAAAAAATAAAACAAAAGAATAAAATAGACATACGTAGGACATTTTTACACGTACGCACATCCATACAGATGGCTGAAAATGCAGTCACCCTACACAAGAAAAGACATCAATGAAAAGTGTATATAAAAAAGAAAAATCAAGAAGGATAAGCAGTCAATTGCTGATATCCCCTGACGAGTGAATGGAGTGATTTCTGGAGTGCCTGTCTACAAAACTCTGGAGTTAGAATGCTGAAGGTAACATCAATCAGCTAAGTGATAAATCTTTTATTTGTATTAATTTTTATATTATATATATATATTTTTATTATAAATTATACAATAGAACATGTACAAACGACTACAAAATTGTACATTTTGTTTTGACATTGAAAGAACAATGTCTCATCAAGTAGTTAATAACGATGGCAATAAACGTTATTTTTTAAAAGAAAATTTTTAAAACTCACTTCCTTTTATTTTTGGAAAACCTTTCGTACGAGGTGAGAGGATATTAAAAAAGAGAGGGAAAAAAGAAAGAGGTTATAAGGTAGAAAAGAAAAGGCAAAAAGAGAAATCTAAAGAAGGGGGGAAAAAAAGAGAGAAAGAACCGAGGAAAGAGCCAATGAAAACGGCTTTGCTCTTTATTTTCTGTCTTTCTCTCTCCTTTTTCTTTCCACAGTTTTTGATTTCTCTTTTTGCTTTCCCATCTTTTCTACTCTTTCTCCCCCCCCCCTCCCCCCCCCCCCCCCCCCCCCCCCCCCCCCCCCCCTTTTAAATATAATCTCCCGAAAAATTTTTCAAAGTGAGGTTTTTAAATTTTCTTTTCAAAAATAATGTTTATTACTATGATTATTAAATACCTGAGTAGACATTGTTTTTTGTATGTTGAAACAAAATGTACAATTTTGTAGTAGATTGTACATGTTCTAAAGTATAATTTATAATAAATATTCATTGTTCTATTTTTATATTGAGCACTGTTTTAAATTAATGTTTCAAACATTGCAAATATTTTCTTATTTATTTGGATATATATATATATATATATATATATATATATATTTTGAGAATATATATATATTTTGAGAATATGAGATGTAAGTCATAGTTGTAGGGAATTGGAATTTGGTGTATCTAAACTAGTCCATCAGCTGTTTCCTGTGTACTCATTGATAGTAGCTAAATAAAAATTGTCTACCCATTTAAAAAAATCTAAGGTCCCACTATGTAGTTTACCCAGACAAAATTTAAAAGTGACCTGTCCAGATCTAAGCCATTCTGCCCCCTCTAACTCAAATGTGCATCTCTATGGTTATGAACTGCTGATGGACTTGTTTAGACACAGCAAATTCCAATTCCTTACAACGACCACTTAATCTCTCATTCTCAAAAATATATCATTTTCACCATTTATTTTCAGTTCCACATATTGCCCGAACATGAGCGGTTCTGCTCCGAAATATGAAAAGTTTTGTATAGTGATACTATGCTTTTATAAACCATTGTAACAATTATTACAATATAAAGCTCTACTCTGTATCGAGCACTCTTTATAAAAGTAAATGCGTGAACAGTGGATTTAAAACCTACGTTCTTTCACTTTCTTACTATATATCTATTTGACTACATGGTTTTGTTGTCATTTCGCGCTATCACGCAGTGTGACGTCATAGAACCGCATTGCAAATTTGCGAACTGCGTTTGTTATTTTTGGTAACTATTGCCGTTGCCTTGGAGTTTTATGTCAACACAAAATAAAATCGTTGGTGATGGTGGATGTTATTGTGTTACCATCTTAATAACATCTCTGAAGATGGCTCATGTGAGTCGAAAGCTTAGAAGCAAATTAATAAAAAATTATCCAAATGTTGGAGAATTTTTGTCTTTATTTTCAACTGAAATTAAAGCCAAAATACGACATTTAGAACGGCTCATGATTAAACATAATAGACATTCATTGTCTCTTATATTTAACAGTATATGTTTAGAATATGTAAACATGTATATATGTGTGTGTGTGTGTGTGCATAAATATATATTTCTGATATTATTTTCTAAAAACAAACTTTTCCTGAAATCAGAGAAAATTAGCCTTACATTTCTAAAACATTTTGTAAAGACCTGGATTTAATTTTTTTCCATTTTTCCCCAAGAGAAAAAAAGAAAAAAAAAAAAAGCTCATAATGATTGCTAATTAAAAAAAAAAGGAAAGGAAAAGAAATCAAATTCCAAATTTTATTTTTTAGTTAATGAATTTAAATAACAAATAAAAAAAGAAAATCATTTTTTGTTGCTTGATGCATATTTCCTTAAAAAGAAAAAAAAAGGAAAAAAAAAAAGAATGAAAAAGGTGGGGTGGGGTGGGGTGGGGTTGGGTTTAAAAGTAAATAAAAAGAATATCTTTGAAAGGTTTTTATTGATTGGAAATATTGGCCCTGGGCAATGTTAACAAAAGCTGGAATGTATGACAGAATGCCCTTAGTTTTGCTCGAAACAGGGTCCAGTCCCAAATAGCAAAAGAAAGGACGACACTTTCATACAATTGGCACCTGAGGAGTAAAAAAAAAAAACGAACTTGCCAAACATTTCACAACCAACATCTGAAGAATTATTCCTTCTGAAATCTTTATCTAGTGCATGTTGAGCCTTAATCATTTCTGTCAACATTTTTTTCCCCTCCTTCATTTTAATTTTTATTGATTCCTAAATTGAAGAAGGGGAAAATGCCAAAAAGAGGGAAATTTTTTCTCTATTTTTTTTTTCATTTGAATTTTATTAATGAGAGAGAGAGAGAGAGAGAGAGAGAGAGAGGAGAGAGGAGAGAAGAGAACACGCAGAGAAAGAGTGAGGAGAGAAGAGAACACGCAGAGAAAGAGTGAGGAGAGAAGAGAACACGCAGAGAAAGAGTGAGGAGAGAAGAGAACACGCAGAGAAAGAGTGAGGAGAGAAGAGAACACGCAGAGAAAGAGTGAGGAGAGAAGAGAACACGCAGAGAAAGAGTGAGGAGAGAAGAGAACACGCAGAGAAAGAGTGAGGAGAGAAGAGAACACGCAGAGAAAGAGTGAGGAGAGAAGAGAACACGCAGAGAAAGAGTGAGGAGAGAAGAGAACACGCAGAGAAAGAGTGAGGAGAGAAGAGAACACGCAGAAAGAGAGAGAGAGAGAGAAGAGAACACGCAGAGAAAGAGTGAGGAGAGAAGAGAACACGCAGAGAAAGAGTGAGGAGAGAAGAGAACACGCAGAGAAAGAGTGAGGAGAGAAGAGAACACGCAGAGAAAGAGCGAGAGAGAGAGAACACGCAGAGAAAGAGCGAGAGAGAGAGAACACGCAGAGAAAGAGCGAGAGAGAGAGAACACGCAGAGAAAGAGCGAGAGAGAGAGAACACGCAGAGAAAGAGCGAGAGAGAGAGAGAGAACACGCAGAGAAAGAGCGAGAGAGAGAGAACACGCAGAGAAAGAGAGAGAGAACACGCAGAGAAAGAGCGAGAGAGAGAGAACACACAGAGAAAGAGCGAGAGAGAGAGAAAACAGAGAGAGAATAGAGAAAGAGAAAACAGAGAGAGAATAGAGAGAGAAAGAAAAGAAAAGAGAAAAAGAAAATATTATAATAGAGAATAAAAGAAAAAAAAGTTGGTATCTGTATAGAAAAAAGGGAGAGGGGGGAAAAAAAGAGAAAGAAGAATGTTGTATCACATTTTTATGCAGATTTCTTTTTTCAATATATTATCTTTCGTCATTTCTCCATCAAGTAGAATTTAAACCGTCACAACAGTCATTGTTCCGATGAATTTGACTATTACAAACATTATCAGGTCGATGCAACCAATAACTCTGTGAAGACTCGGCAAGTATAGCAGCTGACAGAGTCGAATGGAGTTCAGGATCTTCCTCTTGAGAGAGAGGTTGTTGCGAGAGGGATTGAGACTTGGAGTTTGGGGGGAGAGAAGAAGAAGAAGCAGAATGTTGGGGGTGGTGGTGATATTTAGGGGGAGAAGAGGAAGAGTGGAGGAGTGACATAGCACTATCACTGCTTGTCTCCCGAAGCATAACTGGCTGAATCAGCTTGGGTGGTAAAGAACTAACAGAGCTTCTGTACGGTAGCTTTGGACTTGAACCAGCTGAACGAATTGAGGAAGGGGAGTCCGGGTCGGGAGAGACCTTTTTCAACCAGGTTGACATTAGCTTTGCATTGTCCTTTGAGACATCGCCACTACTACTACCAGTGCTTTGGTTGGGATCGGTGTCAGCAGAGTCAGAGGTGACCGTGTTTAAGAAACTTTCATTGCTTAAACTGAAAACTTTGGAGACTGGCCTCTGTATCTGAAAGAAGTGGTCATCTGTCCCTTCGAACATATCTTCAGTAACTGTTACAGCACTGTTTGGCACTGAGGGAGACGGAAGCTCAGAAGTGGCTTCTGTGGCAAGCTCCGTTGCGGCCTCAGGGGACAGTTTGGAGGATCCATCTACCACACCATGGAACTCGTCAATCTCGCATATTACGGCCCCAGCAGCAGAATCGACGAGTAACATTTGACCAGAAGGAGATGTTGAATCTTGATGGATATTTGATGGAACTGGACTTAGACGATGCAATGCTTGTTCACTAGAGAAGAAAAAAAATATATACATATAAAAAACAACCAAAGACATCCCATGGAAAAAAAAAAAGAGAAAAAAAAAAAAAACAGGTGAAAGATTAAGGGGGGGGGGGGAGAATAAAAAGATGGGACGGAAAAAAGAAAAAGAAAACCGGGGGGGAAGAAAAAACGGAGGGGGGAGAAGAAGAAAATGGGGGGGGGGGGGGAAAGAAATAGAAAACAGGGGGGGGGGGAGAAGAAAGAAATAGAAAACGGGGGGAAGAAAAGAAAACAGGGGGAAGAAAGTAAAGAAAATGGTGGGGGAAAGAAAACCGGGGTGGGGGGGGGGGGGAAGAAAAAGAAAACGGGGGGGGGGGGGGGGGGGGAGAAAGAAAAAGAAAAGGGGGGGGGGGGGGAGAAAGAAAAAGAAAACGGGGGGGGGGAGAAAGAAAAAGAAAACGGGGGGGGGGAGGGGGGGGGGGGGGGGAAAGAAAAAGAAAACGGGGGGGGGGAGAAAGAAAAAGGGGGGGGGGGGGGGGAAAACGGGGGGGAAGAAAGAAAAAGAAAACAGGGGGGGGAAGGGGGGGGGGAAAGAAAAAGAAAACGGGGGGGGGGAAGAAAGAAAAAGAAAACAGGGGGGGGGGAAGAAAGAAAAAGAAAACAGGGGGGGGGGAAGAAAGAAAAAGAAAACGGGGGGGGAAGAAAGAAAAAGAAAACAGGGGGGAAGAAAGAAAAAGAAAACAGGGGGGAAGAAAGAAAAAGAAAACAGGGGGGAAGAAAGAAAAAGAAAACAGGGGGGAAGAAAGAAAAAGAAAACAGGGGGGAAGAAAGAAAAAGAAAACAGGGGGGAAGAAAGAAAAAGAAAACAGGGGGGAAGAAAGAAAAAGAAAACAGGGGGGAAGAAAGAAAAAGAAAACGGGGGGAAGAAAGAAAAAGAAAACAGGGGGGAAGAAAGAAAAAGGGGGGGGGGAAAACAGGGGGGAAGAAAGAAAAAGAAAACAGGGGGGAAGAAAGAAAAAGAAAACAGGGGGGAAGAAAGAAAAAGAAAACAGGGGGGAAGAAAGAAAAAGAAAACGGGGGAAGAAAGAAAAAGAAAACAGGGGGAAGAAAGAAAAAGAAAACAGGGGGAAGAAAGAAAAAGAAAAAGGGGGGAAGAAAGAAAAAGAAAACAGGGGGGAAGAAAGAAAAAGAAAACAGGGGGGAAGAAAGAAAAAGGGGGGGGGGAAAACGGGGGGGAAGAAAGAAAAAGAAAACGGGGGGGAAGAAAGAAAAAGAAAACGGGGGGGGAAGAAAGAAAAAGAAAACGGGGGGGAAGAAAGAAAAGAAAACAGGGGGAAGAAAGAAAAAGAAAACAGGGGGGAAGAAAGAAAAGAAAACAGGGGGGAAGAAAGAAAAGAAAACAGGGGGAAGAAAGAAAAGAAAACAGGGGGAAGAAAGAAAAGAAAACAGGGGGAAGAAAGAAAAGAAAATGGGGAAGAAAAGAAAACAGAGGGAGAGAAGAAAACGGGGGGGGAGAAAGAAAAAGAAGACGGGAGGTGAAAGAAAAAGAAAACGGGGGGAGAGAAAAAGAAAACGGGGGGAGGGGGAGGAAAAAAAGAAAAAGGGGGGAAGAAAAAGAAAACGGGGAAAGGAAGAAAGAAAACGGGGAGAGGAAGAAGAAAAGGGACGAAAAGAAAGAAAGCAGGAGAAAAAGTAAACATAAAGAGAAAGAAAGTAAACAGGAACAGATGTCATTTTCCAATGAAGTTTTAATAAAAGTGAAACATGTCAGATTGACAAACATTTCCTGTTTATTTTTATCCTCTTATTCAGATTTGTATTTTTTTGTCCTTCATCATTAAAACAACTCTGATCTCAATAAAGCAAAAAAGAATTTTGTCTGTCTATACTTCCAAGACAATGTATTTACATTATTTACATTGCTCGAACTGTTATCCTCATCTTTATTGCCATACTCACAGCGTTTCGGCCATTGTATGCTTTGGCCTTCTTCAGGTGACTGGATTTTCGAACCAGACACTTGATTTTGATCACGGGGATATATTGTTCTCGCTTCATATGCCATGTTACTTCCGGATATCTTAGTTATCTCCCTTTAAATCTACCGAGTTATTTGTTCACCACTGCTGTAGCCAGATATTGAACTCAACTCTTTGGGTCAAGTCAATGGATCTAACCAATAATTTTATCCACTGGGTCATATATCCTCAAATCATGAATATGGCAATAAAGATGAGAACAACGGTCGGAACAATGTAAATAACGTAGACATTTTGTCATCCAAGACTATGAACCTCGCCATCAAGAATGACACTGTTTTTTGATCTGTGTTCCTCCTGAAGTATTCGTACAACTTGTGTCACAATAAAGTTGGTTTTAAGTTCAACGATTTTTTTATCATGTCTATAGGCTCTGACAACTATCTTCTTCTATGTGCCCTGTCCCTTCAGGACGTAGGCGATCATGGTTCTCCACATCTCCCTATCCCTTGTGGCTTTTAGTATGTTTGCTCCTGTTACTCCTGGCAACTCCCGTTTTGTCATCCACCTGATCAGGCCTTGCAAATATGTTATCCGCTGCCTTCCTCTGTCTCTCTTGCCTTCTATCTGGCCAGTCAGTATCAGGTTCTCCAGGCTCTCCTTCCTCATTGCGTGTCCCAGGAACTTCAGTTGTCTCTTCCTGATTCTCAGTATTAATTTCCTTTTTGTTGCCATTCTTTCCAACACCCCATCCTTGTTTGCATGCTCAGTTCACGATATCCGCAGCATCCTTCCGTAGAACCACATTTTCGCTGCTTCCGGTTTTGTCCTAATTTTCGATGATATTGTCCAGCATTCACTGCCGTATTGAAGAATTGACATCACATAGCAATCCAGCACTCTTTTCTTTGTTTCTAGTGAAAATTTCCTGTGTGTTAGTAATTTACTCAGCTTCTGGAACGCGTCCTTTGCCATGCCAATTCGCCTTTGGATCTCTGTGTCGCACTTTCCATCTGTTAGAACACTTCCTAGGTATTAAAATTTTTTTACTTGCTTGATTCTAGTATCCCCCCACCTGTATTTGGCATTTTGGGTTGCACCTTTTGCTGATGACCATGCATTCAGTTTTCTTGAAGTTTATTAGTAGTCCTTTTTTGTCACTCTCCACCGTTACCTTCTGTAGGAGGTCTTGTAGTTTCCTTTCCGTGTCTGCAATCAGCACTGTATCATCTGCATACCTTATATTGTTCAAGTTGTGGCCTCCAATAACAAATCCTGGCGAGTCATCTAGGGTCCTCAAAATATTCTCGCTGTACAAGTTGAACAAATCCGGTGAAAAGACACATCCTTGTCTTACGCCTTTCTATCTTTGTAAATCTACTGAAATCGTTACCTGTTCGTATGCAGGCTGTTTGCTACCAGTAGAGATTCTTGATTACTCTTACTGACAACTATGCCATGTCTTTTTCTTCATTGCCCATGAATTTAATCCGAAGTTTGATGCATATTTTCAACAGAAAAACACAAATGAAAATGCACACAATAGAAACATAAAAAAATTACTTACTTTCTAACACCTAAGCGAAGTTCCAGAAGAGATTTGAGATTAGGTAAAGTTAACCGAAGGTCAGCTGTTCCAAGTCCACAATACCATCGCAGCTGCAAAATTAAAAAACATATTTAGACACAAACAGATCTGTCTCCAGATCACCAATCTAACAATCCATCTTGCGCATTTACAAACCTACCATTTGTCCTTGCATTGAGTACTGCTGTTCATTTTAAGGTTTGACAAATTCCAAAAACAAGGGTATGCAATGTGATTGGTCCTGATCTGGCATCTTAACTTTAGCCACTTTCTCACTGATGTGATGTGGCTTTTCTATACATATTTTCATAGCAACTACCCTGATTAGCTTCTTCCCCCAACCTGATACTCCATCCATGTAAATTTAATTGTGCAACTAGATTGGCATTTAGGTCCTATCCTTTTACCATTGAAATAGTTAAATGCAACCGCCACTCCTACTTAAACAGTTTCTTTCCAAGCACTTCCTACCTGTGAAAGTCCCTTCTGTTTACTTGCTTCCCTGATGGTTACAATCTCCAAAAATTTAAATGCAACGTCACTAACATCTTCTCGAATACCATTTATCTTTTATCCTGTCTTCATTAACCCCTTTACCCAGTCTTTTCTTTCATTGTAACACTCTCTGCACTGGTGGCAGTTCCACCTTGCTTGGGGTGAAATGATTAAAAAAGAGGGGACATGACACATACAAGCAAAATATTGAGGACTGATGCTGGATATGTAAACATACAATGGGACCTTTACCCAGCAGTTTTCCACTGTTCAGCTAATGACTACTTGATGTTGCATCTCTGTATTGAGTGCACCATAAACTGGGAAAGGCCCATTGCACATTCAGAAGTTAGAAGAAAATATACATTATAGTGAGAAAAAAAAAAAAAGAGAATTAAAATCTTGCTTTTAATATATTTTATTTTTCTTTATTCAGGGCTTCACTTGCTTAGCCTGGGTGGGTAGGTAGGTGACACTTTGAGCAAATTCTGCCATGTCATATGAACAGCTCATCTCTTTTTCCCTCCTAATACTCTGCTCATCATCACAACATGGCATGTGGCTGGTAACTTAAATGGGCCACACTTAGCTACCTGAGGGGCAGTCTGTTTCCGATCAAGGGTGAGCCAGAATATTGACTGTTAATATAAGCCAGCAACTAGAAATCATTAATGTTATAGTGCCTTCCTATGAGGAATGGACTCTTCCTCTTTGTTATATGTGATTACTTACGTGACTTCTGAAGAGCAGTTAGAAGCAGTTAACAAAGGCAGTTAAATGAGCAGTTAACGACAGCTACTAGTCAGACAGCATAATAATGTCTTCGGACTTACTTATTTCTATATTATTTATTATTAACACTTCTTTAACTATCTTGTTTCACGTTATACTAATACATTATTTTGAACCGACCTTCTATTTTCTGTATCTTAGTTCCGACACAAACCGGTCACTACAACTTTGCGGTGAAGTTTTGCCACAACTCCACAACAAATTGGCAACAAAGATCCACAACAATTTAAGCCTGAAGGTATTATTACCTTGCCTGACTAGTAGCGGTCATTAACTGCCTTCATTAACTGCTTCTAATTGCTCTTTGGAAGTTACACAGGTAATTACATATAACAAAGAGGAAGAGTCCATTTCTGATAGGAAAACACCATAACAATTAATATCCGGCTTTTGTCACTTGATCCCTAAATCTTATTTATTTCCTTTCAGCCACTAAAATCAGGGCTAAGTGGATGCCACTTAGCCCTGATTTCAAAGACTATTGGCCATAAAACATGAAATACAAGAGACACGCATATCACACCTAGTTGTCAAAATGGCTGCCAAAGTTAAATACTTAGGATAAAAGTCACACTTTTCTTTACTATGCAAGTATTCCTATCATAGTGTCACAGGTAAATGACTTCCTGTAAATAATTTCTTGATTAATATTTTAAATTTAAAAATTCAAACGGCTGAATATTGGAGTCTACAAAATCATGAAATTGCACAAAGGACACACATATCATACCTAGTTGTCAAAATGGCTGCCAGAGTTAAACAATGCTTTGGTTAGTGTTTAAACTTAGTGTATCGGCTGTTGGACGTGATGGGTGATGTAGAATACTGAATTTCTGTTACTATTTTATTATTTTATATTAATTTCTGTGTTAATATCTCAAATATGTTCCACAAACAAGTTTTAGTGAGATATATTTGTGGCCACCTGCTGGAGGTACGGTAAGCGGGTGTACAGAAATTGTTAGGAGTGTTGTTTGACTTGATGACAGATTACTGGTAAAAGTTAGCGTTTTATATCTGCCATATAAGTTGACCACAGCTGCGGTATCGTGACATCATAAAACGCGCTTTGAAAGCTGTGAGCATCAACACGGAGCCATGGGAGAGCATAGCAGTTAACCGGTTCAAACAGAGAGGAACCCTGGCCCAATAACTCAAATCAAAGGAGGAGCAACTGACAAGTCGCCATAGAGAGGCGGGTTCACAGAAAGGAAAGTGACAGCTCTGACAGACCAGAAACAAAACATAAATGCAGCCTCTGCAACAAGGACTGTCACTCTCACATCGGCTTCTCCAGCCACAGATGCTGATGCTCCAGCCAAGTAGACAATTAGGTTGCTACCCATGGTCAACCCTGACCGATGGTGACCTATTATAATAAGTTGACCACTAGTTTTGGAAATTTTTTTTAAGCTCAAAAAATTGACTTGCACACTGCTATTTATGGTAATTGTTCAATTTCATGTCAGCAGAAAATTTGAGACCAAAGCAGCAAAGTGAATTGCTTTGCTGAAAGCTAGTATCAGCCATAGAGTGTAAAAATGGTTCAGTAAAAAAAAAAATTGAGACCAAGGCAGCAAAATGAATTGCTTTGCTGAAAGTTAGTATGCTGATAGAGGGTAAAAATGTTTTGAGTTTTGTTTAACGGCATATCAACACCTCTGTGGGTTTTTTAATGCCAACAAGGTGGGGTTTTAAGGTATTTTTTAAAATGTTCAGTTATAGTGAGAAGGTTGATTTAGTCAGATTTTAATGAAAATTTGTTTTTAATCTTTTTTATTTTAGAAAACTGAAAATGTTTTCTCGGTTTGTATTCAAAAATGTTTTGCTGAGAATAATTTTTTTTCTTTCAAAAATGTGTTATGGTAATAATTTTTCTTCAAAAATGTATATTTTTCTTTAAAAATGTATTTTTATACTTTCATAGGGTTTTAACTCCAGTTTAGGGGTTAACTATTTGTCCATAACTGGGACCCTAACAGGTGCTACCACTCTGAGAACAACAGCAAGTAAGAGGTAGTTCCATGCTCCTCACAACCTCCCAATCAGAGGCCTTGCTGCCGGATGCAGTTTACTATCATGCCCAGGACGGTAAAAATGGTTCAGTGTTAAAAGATTATTAAAATCTATTTTAGTTTCTATAAAGTGAGGAAAAAATTAAATTATACAAAAATATTTCTCTTCTTACCTGACTAATATTCTTATTTAAAAGAAAAACACCGTATTGAAAGTAGAAGTCCTTCTTTCCTTTACTATACAAGGGAAAGCTGAAAATAGAGTTGCGAATTAAATTAATATTTTAAAAAATAATATGAAATAAAAAAAAGAAAAAAAAAAAAAGAAAAAAATCTTGTTAACAGACAGCATTTCTCCATTGCACTATCAAGATAGACTCAGTTGGCATTCCTTAGTACAGTGGCCAATTTTTGCATCTTAGCCACCCAGATACAAATTTGTAAATAGCTATGTCCAAAGAAACGCTTCTGTAATATTTTGCCTAGCATTGGCAAACAATTACAAACTTTTATTTTCTCATTTTTTGTTGTTTTCATTTAGAGAGCAAGCGAGACTTTCATGTGGGGGTGGACAATCATTTTTGTTGAAGATTTACATGTGAGGTTTAGCTGGTTCATGAACAAAATTCAATGGTCCAAATCCAGAATTTCGTGTTAAAACATTTGTCAAGGCCAGATGTTCGTTATATCTGATGTTGGTCACTCAAATCAATCCATTGAACTTTTGCTGGCTTATTAAAAATTTATATTCACACATACAAAATATATGTGTTGAGTTGTGATGATGCTTAGTGCCGAAACTGCTGTTGTTTCAATGGTTTACTGATAAAAGATGTAAAAAAGATATTTTGGCAAGCAAGTTTTTTTGTCATAAAGTGTTAACAGGATTAATGTGGAGATGGAAAAAAAAAAAAACAAGAAAAAAAAAAAGCTCTGAGCAGTGAAGACATAATGGTGCTTTCACGGAACTTCAAAGTTGGCATAACTCAGTTAAGCAACAAACTTATCTACATTAACTGTATCCACGTACTTCTGAATAAACGTAGAGAGATGATTAGTATGTGTTGTCCTAGAAATAAATATAGATTGCAACAGGTTAAGAGGCTCATCCCTTGTTCTCTGTTTAGGATGTGGTTTCCGGCTTTCTCTTTTCCAATCTTTTCACTATTATGTAGCCCCCTGCACATCAGTGGCGTTTCCGCCTTGCTCGGGGTGATACGATTAAAAAAACATCTATCTTATTCTTTCATTTAGTCACTATAAGGTTTTATTATAAAATTTGGCCAAGCAGTTGCCTTTCCCCAAAACCTACCACTACTAACCCAATGGTCAAGCCATATACCTCTGATTACGATAGAAGAAATTACTACTAAGATTCCACTAGCTTAACCCTATAAAAGCTTCCTTTACTAGACCAAGGCTCCGGCATTAGAATTTTTGCTCATTCTTTGTTTAAATGGGGTTGACAATGCATGTCTTAAACAGTGTTAGGGTGCTCTCTACCATTGTCAAATAATGGACTGTTCTTACCACTATATAAAGTGGTAGTAGAAAGACCTCAGGGTTGCGGTTGTAGCGTGTTGTGTCGCATTGACTGTTCAGCTCTATACCAAGTCAGTCGGGTACTTCCGGTAGCGAACCGGAAGTGTACCATACACAGACTACGTCTTACTAAACCATTGTTCCTGTATTATACTAACTCTGTTGTACATATTATTTTCCGGTAATATATTTCATTTACTTTATTTCTGTTGTTTGTGATTATTTACCAACTATTTTCTGTTACACACAACATAAACAGACATGTTGAAAATGGCTATTTTCCCTCTAAATTTTATCTGAATTGACATATATATATATATATATATATATAATCTCACTTTTCCATCCGAAATCTTGAGGTTTGATGTTTTAATTTTTTTCCCTGTGAGATTTCTAAAAAGGTCACGAGGCCTACCCAAATAAGCTGTTGAAGACAAGTGAAAATTTATTTAGGACTACGGTAATTTTTTTTTTTTTTTTTAATCATATCACCCCGAGCAAGGCGGTAACGCCACTGATGTGCAGGGGGCTACGTAATAGTGAAAAGATTGGAAAAGATAAAGCCGGAAACCACATCCTAAACAGGGAACAAGGGATGAGCCACTTAACCTGTTCAATAGACGTGGGTGGAGTGTGAACCGGGTTGGTTGTTAATCTAGAGCAGTGAGTAGACAGTCTTAAAATCAAAAATCAATATTAGTCAAACAAAAGTGACAAACTTAAAAAAAAAAAAAAAAAAAAAAAAAAAATCTCAACATTTTATGCTTACAAGCTCACAAGCAATAAAACAAGGTTTTCTTGAAACAAAAAAAGAAATCTCCATTTTTATTTTTTTATTTCAAATAAATATGAAGTGATTTCAGAACTTCATAGAAGTTTGTCAGGTGGTGGTAATGTTCTCCTTAGCACTTCACAACCATACAAGAATAAGCAATGTCCTTTTTTGATGACTGGAAATATTTACATTTCTCAGATTGTTGTCACCTTCATTGCCATATTCACAACATTGCACGCTCCAGTCCTCAGGTGATTGGAATCTTGAACTGAACCCTTTATTTCATCTACCGGGATAGATTGTTCTAGTTCCAGAAGCCATGTCTCTTCAATATAGTATTAGTTACCTCCCTTCACTCAACTAAGTTTTTGTTCACCTCTACTGTACCCAGATACTGAACTCTTTGGGTCAAGCCACTGGATCCAACGAACACTTATCTACACTAAAATCAATGCTTATGGACACATGGCCCATCGGATAAAAGCATTCAGTTAAAAATTCCAATCACCCGAAAAAGGCCGGTGCACACAATGACCAAAACATTGTGAATATGGCAATGAAGATAAGTCGAAACAACAAACTGTAAATTACAATACATCATCTCAGAAATAGACAATGATTGGAAATATAGCTGGCATGAAGAACTCTTTCAACATTACTCAACCATTCTTATGTCCTTGTTTTGATAATTTAATTTTCTTATAGAGGAAGATGGAGAATAGCATATGCACTAAAGAGCCCTAACTCAAGGACTTCTGTGCTGTAGCCCAGTGAGGTGGGACATTGGTATTAAAGGGTTGTAGGTTTTCTGCTCGAGTTTTCCTCTGCAGATGCACAACAAATTAAATCTTAATAAAATTGTTAAACCCAAGAGACTTACTTTCGTTCTCTGTCAGTCAATTTGGTGTGAATATGGTCCTGAATTTGGGACCGAGAACCCCGGTACTCAACAGGGTAGCGCAGTGGCAAGTTTAAAATACGAGACAGCATCAAAATCATGTGACATGCATAACCAAGTCCGACAGCAATCATAGTATCATCGTGCCCTGTAATGGAAAAGAAAAAAGGTTTCAACTTAATACCAAGGGAAATATTCAATAGACGGAATCAGTGCAACAGGTTGGAAGTTTTGTTTTCTGACAGGTGTATTTGTATAGTTTTAAAGTTCAGTTTGTTTTTTATCTGGTAAAGGTGCAATAAACATATTGGATGAGAATTTTTGTGGTTTTTGTACAGTTGCACTTGTGTGTGTGTGTGTGTGTGTGTGTGTGTGTGTGTGTGTGAGAGAGAGAGAGAAACCCTGGATTTAAATTTATTGAGCTAGTTGTAGAGAGAAAATTAAATGCAATATGAATTACATTCAACAGTACTCAAGGTGAACAAACAAAAAAAAATAAAAGACCCTGCATCATATCTTGAAAGTTGAGACCATTCATAAGTTCATTTTAGCTCTAGCACTCACTGATGTAGATGTGCTTTGTGGTGCAATGGATATCACTCGGAATGACAAATCGGTGAGCCGAGTTCAAATTTAAGTTGAATTCCTTGCATTCACTTACGTACAAATACCCTTGGAAAAGGTATTAATCTGTTTCTTCCTTCCAGTTATGAGTTAAATAACAGGACAGATTAGGTTCCAAAGCCTTGGTCAGCAACCAGTCTACCGCAGAAAGCAATGGCAACCTACTGCGGGATAATCTTCTGCCCAGTCAGTCATGTCTCTTTCGAGACATGATCGCCAAAGCGTGTATGGCACTTAACTGAGTGACTGACTCATTAATGTACATCATAATTTTACTTCAGGTACTTCTACCTAACCTGACTCTGAACTTTCATAACTTTTTTTCTTTTTATAATTGTGTCGCCCCAAGCAAGGCATTTTACTGCCACTGTTGTGCAGGGGCTTACATAGGAGGAATGTTATGAGAAGGTGCGAGAGGTTACAGGGGGGGGGTGTCAGGAAGACAGCCGGAGAAGAAAGAGAATACTGATGAGAGTGGGGTGGATGAAGAAAAAAAGCATGAGAGAGAGAGGGTGTAAGTTAGTGAGACAGGAGATGACTATTGACTTTACATTTAAATTCTTGAAGATTATAGCTGTCAGGAAGCAAGTATGCGGAAGGGAATTCCACAGGTGGGAAGTGCGAGAAAAGAAGCTGCTGGAGTAGAATTTGCATTTACAATTTATTGGTTTCACAGTAAAAGAGTGGGACCTAGTTGCTAATCTTGTGGCTCGAGGAAATTCATATATAGGAGGTACCAGTGAGCTAAGTTCATCAGAGCAGAAGCTGTGAAAGTATTTGTAGAAGAGAAACAGGGAAACCACACTGCCAAGTTGGGATTGATCACATTACAGATTCTCTGTTGGATTTGGTCGAGGACACCTAAGTGGATAGCAGGAGCACCCGACAAAGTTTAATAACTGATAGTAAAGAGAATGCACTAAGCCAACGCTGCCTTGAAATTGTCTCTCCATGAGCAAGACAGGAGGGGTAGATCCAGAGAAAATTGTCCGGTTGAAGGTAAATTTTTTTTTCTTTTTTAATCATATCACCCCGAGCAAGGCAGTAACGCCACTGATGTGCAGGGGGCTATGTAAGACTGAAAAGATTGGAAAAAAGAAAGCTGGAAACCACATCCTGAACAGGGAACAAGGGATGAGCCTCTACACCTGTACAATAGACGTGGGTGGAGTGTGAACCAGGCGATAGTTTAGTCTATCTACTCCAATTGAGAAAAAAAAAAAATATAGATCTACATATGGGAGTTATCAAGCTACCATCTACCCTAAGGAAAATAAGGAATATACCGTTTATATCGGAATTTTGCAGGGAATTTGGAAGCAAAGGCTTTATACACACAGGCACTCCTTTACTAACCCTAATTTAAGGTATCAGACAGCTCTTGCCTGAAAATACTGGGCATTGAAAGAGAATGACCTAAATCCACAGATAAAGTGGAAGCTGATAGGCTATTAGGAGTACGTGTCGTGCCTAAGTGATATAAGTAATCTATGTTTAATAGAAAAAAATTAAGATTTTGAACCTTCAATATCAGCATGTACTTCTGAATAAACGTAGAGAAATCATTAGTATAATGTGGGTAAAAGGTGGGTAAATGTGGCAAGCCTGGTTCACGTGAACGGGGCTGGCCTTGATTTTCTATTTTAGATCTAATAGTCACATCAGGGTGGATTCCATTGAAAACATTCCCCTGGTTAAGGTAGTTCCTTTTTGTGTACCTAGTTAATGGGAATGAATGTGATTCCTAGCCTGTCCCCGGCATTGTCTTTTATTATGATCCAGGTCAAGATTCCCATTTTCTCGAGTTTTTATTTTTTTTTCCTTGTTTTATCTCTTCTGGGTCAGGATTATATTCTCCTCTTCCATTTTATTTTCTCCTCTCCACTCCCTGTAGAATGAGTGCCTCTTGATTTTGTCCTATGGGCAGAATACAGCGGCCTCTTTGTTTTGTGGGTTGTTTGGGTCCAACTAACATCATGATTTCTGTTTGTGTTTTTTGTTTTAAATTTTTTTGTTTTGGGAATGTATGCTATGCCCCTCCCCACATATTATTTTCATGATTTATTTTTAAATATATTTTTGGACTTATAGTTCACAATAAAATTTTTATGCTCATTTGTTTTTTTTTAGGTCCCTGGTACGTTTGAGGTATTTTGGTATATGAAGGATTGAATGCTGATGGACAAGTTCTTGTGGTGGATGAGAAAATTGTAAAGTATGTTTGGGTCGTGAGTCGGATTAGCTAGGTATAGGATAGGTACTGAAGACCAACCTGAGTTGTTGTCTCCCCCCCCCAACTGGTCTTGTGCCACAATTGTATTATATATAATAAATAAAGAGAAATCATTAGTATGTATCATTGCCAGAATAAATTTAAATTACAATAATTCTTCCATTTAGTCACAATAGAATTTGTCCTTTACATAAACTAGGTTTCTAAAATTTGGTGAAGTAGTAACCTTTTCCTTTCTTACCTACAACTACTAACCCAATGGTCAAGTCACATGCCTCCCACTACCATAAGAGAAATTACTAAGAGTCCTCTAGCTTAACCCTATAATAGCCAACACTCCCCATCCCTTCCTTTACTAGGTCCTGCTTCTGGTATTAGAATTTGTCCTCATTCTTTGATTAAACAGGGTTGACAATGTGTGTCTTAAACTGACATGCTGAAAATGGCTATCCCCTCCTACTAAATATTGTCTGAATTTACAGATAAATATAAATACACATATACACACACAGGTCTTTATTGTAGCAGAAACGATTATTCCAGCAAACAACAACTTTTTGTTTATAAATACTTTATTTCTAATAAATTTTATTTCGTTTTTTGCCTCAAAGTGTCAGTTACAATTGTAACCATTATGCAACAAAGGGTTAAACAAAATATGGTTTTCAATTTGTCTCTTTTTTATTATTATTAATATTGTTTTTGTTGTTTGCTACCACTGTAAAAGGAATTATTTCAACAAAGTATGAAGCTTCTCAGCTAATCCACCATACCTAAATATGCATCAATAAACTCCTCACATTAATCTGCTTCACCTGTTTGGCCAACTTGCTTTTTATATACAGTAATATTTTCCTCTACAGCTAAGCTGCTTTTCTAAGATTTCATAAAACCTCTTGTTTTAAACATCAAATCCTTTAATACAAAAAAAAAAAAAAAAAAAAAAAACCTTTCGTTTAACTCCACAAAGTAGATAAAATAAGCAAAATTCATATAAATTCATCATTTAAAAAACTACATTTTGTAAATTATTTTTCTATCATGGTTTTAATAGTGTTTTATAGGCTTGCATCTTTTGTTATTTAGCTGTTATCATGCCGGTTAGACGAATGTATTCGTTATATTCTTAGTAATATTGATTTTTTTAAAATCATATCACCCTGAACAAGGCGGTAACGCCACTGATGTGCAGGGGGCTATGTAAGAGTGAAAAGATTGGCAAAGAGAAAGCCGGAAACCACATGCTAAACAGGGAACAAGGGATGAGCCTCTTCACCTGTTCAATAGACGAGGGTGGAGTGTGAACCGGGTGATAGTTTAGTCTATCTACTCCAATTAAATTTTTGGTCTAACTTAATATTAGGGTGCATTTCCAATGATAATACTTGGTTGCGATTATTATGTCATGCTGCATTCTTCAGCACTGAAATAATTGTGTTAGACTGGGGTGCTGGAGGACATAAAAGTACAGCTTTTTTTCTTTGATATGGTTCGGAAAGTAGATACAGTTAGAAGCAAAATTGACAAGATTTTAGCGTTAGCACAAATTAATTTACAGAAATCATATTTGAATAATACTATTTCAATTTCAATGCATCTAAGACCAAGCTGTTGTCTGTCAATCATCACAGGCAACCTTTCCTGCCTCCCATAAGCATGGACCAAGCGAGTCTCTCTGAGAGCAATACACTGTGCCTCCTCGGCCTTAACCTCTCTTCTGATCTCAAATGGAACCACTACATTGAGTCCATAGCTAAATTCACTGCTAAGAAGGTTGGGTCACTATGCCGATCCAGGATGTTTTTTCCGCCTGAATCCATCCTGCATATATACAAATCAACCATTCGTCCGTGCATGGAATACTGCTGCCATATATGGTCAGGTGCCTCTGCTGTTCACCTCTGTTCTCAACAGGCTCCAAAGGAGAATCAGTAATGTGATAGGTATTGACTTGGCGGCTTGACTACAGCCACTCCCCCACCGACGAAATGTGGCCTCCCTTTGTCTGTTCTATAAATACTTTCATAGCTTCTGCTCAGATGAACTTAAGTCACTGGTGCCTCCATAACAGGTGTTTACTTGTGCAACCAGATTGGCAACTGGGTCCAACCCATTCACAGTTAGGTTAGCCAAATGCAGACGACAATTCTACTGGCTACAACCTCCAGAAATTTAAATGCACTGTCAATACTCATCTATTAACCACTTGACTCTAGCTCTTTCCCCACCCCGTATATCCTTTCCTTTCTCTCCACCTTTGAAACTGTCATCACACCTGCATTCTCATCTTTCTATTGCTCCTTTCTAACTGGTTCGTCTTCCTCTTCACTCTCTTCTAATTAATCTTTTTACACTTATGTAGCCCCTTGCACATCAGTGGCATTACCACCTTGCTTGGGGTGAAATGATTAAAAAAAAAAAAAACTAACAGAAATAAATGAGAAATAAATTTAATAGATTATGAAATTCACTCAATTTCTGTGCTTGTTACTCAAGCAAACCAACAACGGAACGTTGTTGCACAAATTATATTAGTGCATTATAATTAAAATGTTTGTAAAAAAAAAAAATAAAAAAAAATAAAAATTTCCAGTCAAATCAAGCTACAAGTTTCTTTTAAATAATAAACTTAGAAAAGTCCAAGGGAGGTTACTCATATCCAAGATTTTTATTTCGGAGTTGTTTCCCTTGTTGGGTAAAAAAAAAAAAAAAAAAAAAAAAAAAAAAATCAAAGAAACAGAGAAGCCAGAGTAAAAGGATAAAAATGCTTTGATATTAAGCCACGTTCTTTCGGGGTATCAGCAATTCCGGCTCTTCACAAATTCCTGTATTTTACTGTTGTAACTTTTCACTCTTTGCAGTGTTCTGCCATCCATTCAATCAAATGCATCAAGTAGGTCAGTGTGCTTTTTTTCTTATGTTCTTTCTTGCTTGCTTGTGAGTGTTAAATTCTCCAAGCCCCCTTTTCTCATTATGTATCCCAGAAATATCAACAATGTCTGATTGTTAGCATCAATTCTCTTCAATTTCCCATTCTCATTGTTTACAGGTTCTGGTCACAAACCGATCCCCCACTTTATGGCCAGTAGAAACCTCAATCGTGTTTCCAACTATTATATTCAGTCAGTTAAGTGCCATACGTGATACACACTTGGGCGATCATGTCTCAAAAGCAGAAAATTACCCCACAGTATGTTACCATTACTTTCTGCAGTAGACTAGTTGCCAGCCAAGGCTAGAGAACTAAATCTGTCCTGTTATTTAACCCATAACTGGAGGGAAGAGATGGATTAATATCTTTCCCAAGGGTATTTGTACGTAAGTGAATGCAAGGAATTCAACTGGAATTCGAAATTGGCCTCCCAATTTTTCGTTGGGGGTTGATATCCACTGCACCTCAGTGTACATCCTATTCATTATATTACATTACGTATAAATAGTTCACTACTCTCTTCTTTATTTCTAGGGATATTTTTGTCTCTTAATAGTTTACTTAGTTTCTGAAAGGTATATTTTGCTACTCCTATGTTTTTTCAGTTTTCTGTACCTGCTTGATTTTGTCATTCCCAATACATATGGAATTATGGACTGACTGCCTTTTTTGCTAGCTATCATTCTGTCTTACAGTTAATGGTTAGTCCTTTCATCTTGTTTTCATTTTTGTCAAATATAGTTTTTTCAGTTTTCTGATTATCATCAATAGAAAATTAAACAGGAAGTGATATGAAGCAATCCAATAAAGGGTGACATTTAAGTAAATTATATATGGCAATATTTAACATGGCGTACGAACAAAAGAAGGTTAAATGAAATTAATTTTATTTTTTATGGACAAAAAGAGTTAACTAAAACAATTTTAATTTTTATGGATGAAAAAGGATTAGAGAAAACAATTTTCATTTTATTCAGACGAGAAAGGGTCAAAGAACACAATGTTTTTTTTTGTTAGAAAGAGATTCGTTTTCCCAAGGTTGCAAACTGGTTAAAAATAGGAATGAAAGAATCGCACAATATGATTGTTATTACCCAGCAAAACATAGTTGGGCTATTAGAGGTCAAATGTCAAGCGGCCTTGTTGAAAGAAGTGAAACATACTAACATTGCATGTGGGCGGAAAAAAAAAAAAAAAAAACTATTTTTTTCTAATTCATAAATTCTCAGATGGAATTCTCAGATGAAACACAGCCAAAACAATTAGAGGTCAAATGTCACAACCACCTTGTTGAAAGAAGTGTAACAGACTAGCATTACATAGACGAAAGCAATTGTAAAGAAATTTTTTTTTATTTTTTAATTCATAAATTCTCGAGTGGAACTCGGCCAAACACAGCTGACATGATTAGGAGGTCAAATGTCAAAGCCGCCTTGTTGAAAGACAGACAAAAATGATTAAAGAAAAAAGATTTTTATTCATATTTCCCGATATGGACATTTGGCGAATTATAGCTGATACGATTAGAGAGCAAAGGTTAAATTGATCTTGTTGAGAGAAGGTTGGTTGGTTGGTTGGTTGGTTTTGTTTTTATGGCCTATCAACCTCGGCAGATCATTTATTGCCAACTAAATTTTTATTTATTTATTGTTGGTAATACCTCTTGTGCGTTGTTGTACAGTGGATATCGGCTCGGAATGAGAAATCGGGGAGCTGAGTTCGAATTCCAGTTGAATTGATTCCATTCACTTACGTGCAAATACCCTTGGGAAAGGTATTAATCTGTCTCTTCCTTCCAGTTATGCGTTAAATTACAGGACAGATTGGGCTCTATAGCCTTGGCTGGCAACCAGTCTACCGCAGAAAGCAATGGCAACCTACTGCGGGATAATCTTCTGCCCAGTCAGTCATGTCTCTTTCGAGACATGATCACCCAACTGACTGAATACCTTTTTTTCTTTCAACAATTTATTGTTGTTTTTATATAAGTTTTGTGTTTAGTAATAGTTTTTCTTTTCGAGTATCAAGATTCATTGGGGTTTGTTATTAAGAGCAGGGTCCCCAAGTCCTACTCTTGTTATTTAACCCATAACTGGAGGGAAGGGACGGATTAATGCCTTTCTCAAGGGTACCAATGCTTAAGTGAATGCAGGGTATTCAACTGGAATTCGAACTTGGCTCACCAATTTCCGAGCCGATATCCACTGCACCACAATGCACATCCATCACTATACGCTTACAGCACCTGGTATTCCCAAGCGGTCACCCATCTAAGTACTGACCAGGCTCAACGATGCTTAACTTCGGCGATCGAGCGAGAACCACTGTATTCAACGTGATATGGCCGTAAGTTGTTGAGAGAAGGGAAAAACCAATTATTAATGGCTGGGAAAATTACCATCCTAAATTTCCCCGAGTATCACAGATGGCACTTAACAGAATGACTGTTCCAGAAGAGGCGACTTAAATTTACTCGTCACTAGGCTAAACCACAAGTTTTTTTTTTTTTTAATCATTTCACCCCAAGCAAGGCATTCCACTGCCACTATTGCGCATGGGGCTACATAGGGGAAGGTAAAGAGGAGTGGTTAGACATAGGGAATGTCAGGAGGAATGGGAGCAGGTTAGTGTGTTAGGAGGTGTCTATTGGCCTTACATTTAAACTCCTGGAGATTGTAGCCGTCGGGGAAGCAATCGTGCGGAAGGAAATTCCACAGTCGGGAAGTGCGAGGAAAGAAACTGTTGGAGTAGAAGTTGCGGTTACATTTTATTGGTTTGCTAATCTAGTATCTCGTGCAAATTCGTATTTTGGGGGCACCAGTGATCTAAGTTCATCGGAGCAGAAGCCGTGAAAGTATTTATAGACGAGACACAAGGAAGCCACGTCGCGCCGGTGGGAGAGAGACTGCAGGCGGTCTGCCAAGTAACGATTCTCAGTTCTTTATTTTATTTATAAATGCATTTTTAATAAAATATGGTCAATAAGACTTTATTTCTGAATGTGGTTTGCTCTCAGACATTTTAAAATAAAATGATTTTGGAAGGTCAAATAATAAATACAGTTATTAAAATTATTTTGTGATAGTAGAAAATAAACTAAGTTATGTTAAGCTTTTTACGTTTTTCTAGTGGTATTATGACTTCAATATTTGTAGTCAGGCAGTCAGTTAAGTGCCATACATGATACACGCTTTGGCAATCATGTCTTGAAAGAGACATGACTGACTGGGCAAAAGATTATCCCGCAGTAGGTTGCCATTACTTTCTGCGGTAGACTGGTTGCCAACCAAGGCTACAGAATCCAATCTGTCCTGTTATTTAACCCATGAATGGAGGAAAGAAACAGATTAATACCTTTCACAAAGGTATTTGCACGTAAGTGAATGCAAAGAATTCAACTGGAATTGAACTCGGTTCTCCAATTTCTTGTTCCTAGTCAATATCCACTACACCACAATGCACATCCAATATATTTGTGGGAGACGGTTGGAAAGTTGAATAAAATAACTTAAACTAAACAGCTTCACTCAAAAGAATGTAACCTGAGATATACTTATACTTTGATTATAGTTTTATATTCTCTCAAACAAATTTAACAATCTAGAGAATAAAAAAATATATGGAGGAACTTGATCTTACCAATATGAAGAGGAGGGAATTTTTACAGCCTAAATATTTCTAAATCACTCATTAACAATTTAAAAAAAAAAAAAAAAGGGGGGGGGGGCATTTTATCTGTGGAAAGAGTTGCTGTTATCTACAGACTGGTTTGTTTTATTCTTAAAATTTTTTTATTTAGCTAGGAAAAAAAAAAAAAAAAAAAAAAAGGTAAATTTTTTATTTGTCCCCCCGAAAGCTTTTACCCCTTCAAATATTTCCAAAACATCCTTATTTCTGTGGAAATGTATATGCTGAACTCAAATCGATAATTGTTTATTGAAGAAACTTACCTTTATTTTTATCTTAACGACCAGAAAAATATATATATATATCTCACCCCTTACTACGGTTCTCATATCTGATTTAGTGCAGAATGACTTTAGGTGTAGGATTCTTATTTCAGCCTATTTACTTCCTTGTGCAATTACTATTCATATATTTGAAAGTTAACTTTCTTCTGAAAAAAAAGAAAAAAAAAAAAACAACACAAATACACGCAATGCATTTGAAGGTTAATTAAACTACACTTATTTTCAAAAATTTGAAAGTTAACTTTCTTAAAGAAACATCTATTTGAAAGTGAACTATCTTAAAAAAATACTACAGCCCATGCAACTTTCAGGGGAAATTGAGTTCCGAAACAAAACAAATCGCATAGTAATTGCCCAAAGGAAGTAAACAGGCCGAAAAATAGCTAACTAAACGTACAGTCATTCTGCAGTAAATAAGAGATTTCAATGGCGGTTACGGGTGAGATAAACAGTTAGAAGAGGTTCGATTGTTTTCTGCTCATTAACATCAACAAATATAGGTTTCTTCAATAAACAATTACCGATTTGAGTTCAGCATATACATTTGCACAGAAATAAGGATGTTTTGGAAAGATTTGAAGAGGTAAAGGCCTTCGGGGAACAAATCATAATAATTCTACCTGTTCCTTCCTTAGTTACTTACTTTGTCTGTCCGTTATGCCACTTACTCTCTACACGAGCTTTTCCTTCCCCTCTATCTTTTTACTCTCCTCAGCCTTTCTCTCGCCTTTGCCAAACAGAAGGGTAGTAACAAGTGAGAGAGTAGGAGAAGAGAGCCTATAGCATTACCGTAGCAGGAGAAGCTTAAGCTGGTGGTTGTAGCAGTAATTGTGTGTGTGTTTATGTGCGTGTACTGTACAATATAGTAAAAATAGGTAGGTTTGTTGTTGTATCCCACAACCTAATAACAAAATTTCTGGCCTCTACACCCTTGGCCATTACTCAGTTGGTCTTTTCTGTTTACAATGGACACAGGAGCCATGATTTTTCAGCAATAAATAAATAAATTAAAAAAAACATTTTCTCTTTCAAAATAGCGTATAGTATTTTGGTTATGATCTGTGCATATGCCGTTTAATATAAGATTACAGTAAAGTAGCTTTTATGGACATTACTTTTATAGATATTTTAATAAAATTACACTGTGTGTTATTGTTATTTTATAATCCAATACTTTTATGTTTGAAGACATTACTATCATTTGTAGTATGACAAAGTAAAATTTTTCCAGGAAATCATAATTATCCTTTGTTATTAAGTAATAAACTGATCCCCCACTAATTACTACTTATTAATACAATCTGTCTCTTCTCCCTTCAGCTATAGTTTAAAGAGCAGGATAAAAAATCTTCTGCCCAGTCAGTCATGTCTCTTACGAGACATGATCACCAAAGCATGTATCACGTATGGCACTTAACTAACTGACTGACATTATTTGGACTGTTGTCCTAATCTTTACCGTCATATTCATATTTCTGTTGTTGTATACTGTCTGTCTTCAAGTGATATGTGTTGGAATTTTGAACCAAACCCTTGAGTAGATTGTTCTAGTTCCACGTGTCATGCCTTTTCTGGATATCTTAGTTTCAGTTATTTCCCTTTAGTAACTCAACTCTCCAAGTTTTTTGTTCACCTTTGCTGTCGCCAGGTATTTATTTTAGAATTCGTTTGGTTAAGTCAGGTCACTGGATTGCGTCAACCAATACTTTTATCCGCTAGGCCATAAAGAGCTGGGTTTGAAATTCCAACCTATATCACTTAAACAAGGCTGAAGTGTACAACAGCTAAAACGACATAAATACGACAACAAAGATGAGGACAGCAGTGCGGACAATCTAGTTACAATAACAGAAATATAAATGTATAATAGAGAAATGCGAAGATTGTTTCTAAAATTATAAAAATGAAATAGAATTAAGATTTGGTACTAGATTTTCTTTTTTTATAATCATATCGCCCCAAGCAAGGCATTTTACTGCCACTGTTGTGCAGGGGGTTACATAGGAAGAATGTTATGAGAGAGTGACAGGTTACAGGGGGTGTCAGGAAGTGGGTAAGAGAAGGAGGACTTTGATCATAAAGTGAGGGATCAATTTACATATTGATTATAATATAAAATTGATCCCCCACTTTATATGTACATAATTTCTTCTCTGTTGATAAGCCGTAGAAAACAAATCAGTCAGTCAATGAAATACTGATTAGCCAGACATGCATGTCTTTTAGATTTATTTACATTCTCTGGAATATAAATGTATAAAATTTTATTTTTCATAATCATATCACCCCAAGCAAGGCATTTTACTGCCACTGTTTTGCAGGGGGTTACATAGCAGGAAAGTTATGAGAAAGAGTGACAGGTTATAGTGGGTGTCAGGAAGTGGGTAAGAGAAGGATGAGAATACTGATGAGAGTAGAGTGGACGGAGAAGGGAGCATGAGAGAGAGGATGCAGGTTAGTGAGATAGGAGATGACTATTGACTTTACATTTAAATTTTGGAAATTGTCACTGTCGAGGAAGCAAGTAAACGGAAGGGAATTCCACAGGTGGGAAGTGCCAGAAAAGAAGCTGCTGGTGTAGAATATGCATTACAATTTATTGGTTTCCCAGTAAAAGGGTGGGACCTAGTTGCTAATCATGTGGCTTGAGTAAATTTATATATAGGGGGCACCAGTGAGCTAAGTTCATCGGAGCAGAAGCCGTGAAGGTATTAATTAACCCCCAACAAATATAAGAAGGATATCACAAGGTATAAGACTTATTTTAAGTAAATTGTGGGTAAAAATATTGTTGTAAGAAAAAGTTTGCATTATAATGTTGATTGCAGATGTAATGGAAAGTGTGGAGGGTGATGAACATGGGTTTAACGCGTATGCAATACAAGTGTGTAATGTATTTCACTCACTCAGACTGACTCAACACTTGCCTTGAGTTTCCTCAGCGTTAGGAAGTTTTACATCACAGATGAAAAATTCTTTTTTGGAATTCTGCAACCAATAGAAAAGAAAATTAAACTAAAAAAGTGGACATTAAACAGGAACTTGTCTTAATAAAAAAAAAAAAAAAGCAGTAGCAAACTTAGAATGATTAATCTCAAAAGATATCCTAATAACTCTGGTTAACATGACTTTTTAAAAATTTCAAGGACGGTCATGTTTTGGTGCCAAAAAACAAAACATTTTTTAGCAAATTTGATAGAGGCTGTGCGTTGTGGTGCAGTAGATATCGACTCAGAACGACAAATCGGGTTGCTGAATTCGAATTCCAGTTGAATTCCTTGCATTCACTTATGCACAAATACCCTTGGGAAAGGTATTAATCTATCTCTTCCCTCCAGTTATGGGTTAAGTAACAGGACAGATTGGGTTCTATAGCCTTGGCTGGCAACCAGTCTACCGCAGAAAGCAATGACATTCTACTGCAGGACAATCTTCTGCCCAGTAAATCATGTTTCTTTCGAGACATGATCACTCAAAGCGTGTATCACATATGGTACTTAACTGACTGATGGAGGTTCATTCTGAAAATAACCCTAGATTTTCATGATTCGCTTGTATTTTTGTTATACTAAAATTGCTCATTTTTGGATAAAAAAAAGATCAATTTACGATTTGGGCTGATCGTAACATTCAGTTAATAAAGGTCGTAGAAACTCATCAATTTTCAGGTAGGCTGAGCAATTTATGTCAGCCACCTGAAATAAACTACTTTTATTATTATAAAAGTGTTTTTGAGTCAAATATTTTGAAACAGAAGTACTAAATTTTTCCAATTTATTGCCAAAATTCAAATTAAATAATACACTTTTTCAGTAAAATGCTAATATGAACATTAAGGTTCATTTTTTTTTTTTTTTTTTTTTGACATAGCCATCTAGATAAATTGTAGCGATGTGAGTAATGAGCAAGGAGAATGATTCCATCTGGACATAAAATGTATGGAACAGTGCTACCAGGGACGGTGGGACAAATGAATGATGACTGACTACTGTTGGAATATCAAAAGGGACTTAAGTAGGTACCTACAAAAAAAAAAAAAAAAAAAAAAAAAAAAAAAAAAAAAAAAAAAAAAAAATCACTGCGCATTTTCGATACCTCAATTTAAATTTAATTTTTAAAAATAAAAATATTTTCTTGAAGCTTTAATTTTAGCTTTAATTGAAAGCCAAGAGATTAAATTTACTAATTACAGTAAGCAAAATACCCTGGTTTAGTTCAAACTGAAATTATATTGCTCGGAATCACAAATTTAACTGCTGAAAAATTTTTTTAAAAAATTTACCGCCATTATTGAGTAATCAACACATCATGTAAACAGTAGCTAAATTTCTGTTTTAAAAATCTTGCACAAAAAAATATACCTCCTTGACACGTTATTTAAGTTGATTTTTATAATTGAAACTTACCTTTATCTGATTTCAAACAAGAATTAAGTGCTTACTGTCGGGAAATTTACAAAATAAATCACTCTTTAATAATAGTAGCCCTCTTGTCAGCACTTATCTAGGCGATAAATTACGTGTTGACAAGTAGCAGGTGTGAATGATGTTTGGATGGTGACCGAAAGTGACAAAAAATTTGTGTAGCTTAAAACGTAATATTTGGAAATTTAAATTTTTTTTTGTTGTTTTTTAACTAAATAGTAAAATTAAAAATTTAACATAATATTTTCAGCAAGTATAATATTTTATAGAATTTTAGTTTAGATTTATAGCCAGACTATGCTTTCTGAATAAATAAAAATAAAATATGCTTTCTGAATAAATAAAAATAAAATATGCTTTCTGAATAAATAAAAATAAAATATGCTTTCTGAATAAATAAAAATAAAATATGCTTTCTGAATAAATAAAAATAAAATATGCTTTCTGAATAAATAAAAATAAAATATGCTTTCTGAATAAATAAAAATAAAATATGCTTTCTGAATAAATAAAAATAAAATATGCTTTCTGAATAAATAAAAATAAAATATGCTTTCTGAATAAATAAAAATAAAATATGCTTTCTGAATAAATAAAAATAAAATATGCTTTCTGAATAAATAAAAATAAAATATGCTTTCTGAATAAATAAAAATATGCTTTCTGAATGAATAAAAATTTAAATTTCTTTTAAAAGAAAGAATTAAATTAAAATAACCGAACTAAGTTATGTTATTTATTAATATTTTTCTGAAATATTAAATATTTTTATGTTTAGATATTACATATTTGTCTTAAATTATTAATATGCTTTCTGAAAAAATTAAATTTCTTTTAGAATAATTTTAATTTAATAAACAAAGAATGAAATTAGAACCAAAGTTTGGTTTGTTTAGTTTTCGATGTAAGGGGAATTCATCCAAACACTTGTTAACTTCTAAAAGCAATACGACCTCTACGGAAACTTGTTATGACTCCTATGGAACACCGTACTTAATAAAAATTTCCAAAATTTAATTTTTTTAAAATTATTTTAAAAGTAAAATTGGTGAATGATTTTTATTAAACTTTTCAATTTTCGATAGGCAATGTGATAATCAATTCTTAAGTAAAGAAGAAATTCAACAATGTTTTTATAACAGGTTTTTAAAATATTTTTTAACACTTTTATGAATTATTATAATAAAAAAAAAATATAAACAATTATTTCAAAATTTTATTAGTAAATGAAAAAATTTTTTTTCTTCAGACTATAATGTCCTTAATAATTATTATTTATTCCAGCAATTAAAAGTTTATCAAATTAAATTATATCAGAGTTTTATTGCATTTTTATCTTACTCTTCGGAGCAGATTTTCAGCCAGGTTGTCCACTTTAGAATAAAAAAGATAGATGATTTATATGCCCCAATGAGTCCTGCATTTAACTAATAAAAAAATTTTTTACAGCTAATTAAAATTTATTAAAATTTCATGGATTTACATAGAGGGGAGGTAACAGAGTTAAAAAAAAATATTTTCACCAAGAAATTTAAAAAAATAATAATTTCAAAAATAATTTCATTTCATTTGTGAATGAGTACTGAAAGTTTCATTCAAATCTGACTATTATTTGATTTTTGTGAGAATTTTCAAATTAATGTGTTTGTTACTGTGAAAAAAGTGTGTTGTGTCATCATTACCACGTAACCTATTGTAATAAAGGTGTAATTTTTTTTTAGCCGCTAACTCAAATAAAACAACATTTCCTATCAAAATTTCGAAAATGTTAGCAGGGATTCAAAAAATTTTAAAAATAATTAAAAATTGCTTTGATCTTCCCTCTTAATAAAAATATAAATATTTTGATGGAAAAAGTTTGTTTTATTAAGTTTATGAACTTTTTTATTCATACTATGCTATTTCATGCTGTTTTTTAGCGATCTTTTGGAGGTACCTAGACTTAAGTAACATTGGACATTACACACAACCAAGAAAGAGACCATTTTTATCATAGTTCTTGCGTTCATGAAGATTTTATTTCTGCTGTTAGTTTATTACATGATTTGATGAAAATACTTGTTGGTATATTCGATCATGTTATTTTTAAAGACTTAGGATCTGATTGTTATTTAAAAGAAATAGTATTTCTCAAAAAGCAGACCAATATTTGTTGGTTTAAGTATAAATAGTTTTCTATGATTTTACTTTGAGAAATCTTGCCATTGGTCAATACAGAAAACAAATGAAAAAATGATTTTTTTCCCCAAAATCAGTCATTTCTGTACAGCAAAAATGGTAGATAACCAAGTAAAAGTAAGGTCATTTTCAGATTCAGCACACTCAAATTAGCTAAAAAAAAAAGATGTTTGGTGTTTTGACACCATTCTAAAAAGTTTTTTGTTTACCAGTGTAATTAATCAACAGCATCTTCCCACAAGCCGCTACTTTGTGAAAGACTCTTGAAATGCTTTTCCAATTGTTAAGAGAATCTATTTTTATAAAGGTAATTTCTCCAAGTTCTGGGTCATTTAGATAAAAGACTTTAAAAAACTCTTTAATGCAGTTGGATCACCTTACAAATGGTGGTATCCATATTCATAGGTTGGCACCAAAAATTCAGCAAGTTGGCTAGCAAAGTCAGTTGTTGCAGAAATCTGCCATAGAGCAATCTGTTTATTACCATTTCTTGACTTGACGATACCACAAAAACTCAGCAAACTTCCGACTAAAGTTATTTTGAGATATTTTTAACTCCTTGCCAGTAAGCCTTTGTTTTTTTTTCTTCATTTTAGCCACTGACCCAAATCACTAAAATTAAAATAAAATATTTTTTTTTTTTTGGTTTACCATAAGACTGAGGTTGATTTTCTTGTCATTTCTTTTTTGTTTCATATCTTTTGTTGCACATTCAGTCAGTTAAATGCCATACGTGATACACACTTGGGCGATCATGTCTCTTTCGAGACATGACTGACTGGGCAAAAGATTATCCCGCAGTAGATTGCCATTGCTTTCTGCGGTAGACTGGTTGCCATCCAAGGCTATAGAACCCAATCTGTCCTATTATTTAACATATAACTGGAGGGAAGTGACAGATCATGTTTCGAAAGAGACATGACTGACTGGGCAGAAGATTATCCCGCAGTAGGTTGCCATTGCTTTCTAGAACCCAATCTGTCCTATTATTTAACCCATAACTGGAGGGAAGTGACGGATTAATACCTTTCCCAAGGGTATTTGCACGTAAGTGAATGAAAGGAATTCAACTGGAATTTGAATTCGGCTCCCTGATTTCTCGTTCTGAGCCGATATCCACTGCACTACAACGCACATCCTGTTGCACATTACACCGTTAAAATCTTAACTTCTGCAAGTCTAGGGTTAACCACTATCTTTCTTGTGCTTCATACCTATTATCACTCATACAACCAATCTTTTCCTTTAGTAACTCTCTACTTTGAGAGTCTCTTGAATTTTGTATAGGGAGTGAACATTAGAAAAAACAGAGTTACGTGCTATACCCCAATTTTTCTCCAGTTTCTGAAAGGATTTTTCTGTTGCTGAGGTGATGTGTTGTCCCCCGTGGGGATCTTCATATCGAAATGGCCATTCAACATCTTTGAATTAATCCTTTTTTAATATATATATATATATATATATATATATATATATATATATATAAAATCGATTTTTTGCACTATTGTAAGAACTGCAACCTTGAAACTTCTGAATATCGTTTCTTATGTCTTTGTCTATGAGTATCAAATTTGATTAAAATTGGACCACTCCTATAACCCGATTTTTTCGATTATCGATAATTATCGGGGGTACCTTGACACAAAACCTAGCTAAGAACACTCGCATACGCTTATAGTGCAACTGTGTAAATTTTTAAGAAAATCAGTTCAGCCATTTTGTAGTCTATAGGTAATGGACACACACAAAGTTTCATTTGTAAACAAGTTTAGATTTAGATTATCCTTAACATCTTATAAAAATAAAAATTTCTGGCTTTAAATAACCTGCAAAGGGTTGATAAGCCGTAGAAAACGAATCAATCTACTGATTAAGCAGAAGAAATTACAAGAGGAAATTAGTAAGACTTATAAACCATTATTATCATCGTTAAAATATATTCTTAGAATATAAAAATTTTTTTGGCTTTAAATAAAATGCAAAAATTGATAAGCTATAGAAAAAAAATCAAATCTTATGCTGGCAACCTCTACCAAGACTATAGAGACTAGTCAGCCTTGCTATTTAACTACTTTATTAATTGTGATATCTACAGCTATTTTGATCTTGGGTAGGTTGGGTTAAGCCGTTGGGTGTGATTTTCAAGCACTTCTCAACAGTGCAGCATCCTGGGATCACTTCCCTGGGCCAATAACATCATGAATTCATCTCCCTGACAAAGTAACTATTGTCAGATTCAAACCCTCGGTCTTATGGTTAAAAAAAAAAAAAAAAAAAAAAAAAAATTAGTGTAACCTTTGTGTCTTCATAACAAAAAGGAATTTTTAGTTTCAGTCAATGAGAACTGAAATAGTTTATTTTTCCAGTTGCAAATTAATGAGGTTAAAAAAAAAATCTTTCAAATAAAGCAGTGATTCCCAAACTTTTCTCTGGGCCATATTTTTGGAATGAAAATTTCCTCATGCCTCAACAAACTTTATGCGATAAAAGTATATTAAAAAAAAGAAAAAAAAAAAAAAAAAGTGAGCAAGAGAGAGTAAAAGGGAGATAACCATGGATTCAGAATCAGAACATTATTATTGATAACTCTCTCCTCCAATTTGCAGATCCAAGTTAGTATAGTCTTAATACTTGATGCAATTTAAAAATATCACAATGATAAAATTGGTAAATAATTACTTGTAACTATTTATACTAGGCGTCCTGCATGCAACTACAAGTAATCTATAATAATATTTTTCAATTTTTAAATTGTATTTATTTTTGACAAATTAATTTTTTCAAAGTGTTTCTATATGTTTGATCATCTTTCAATCATTTCACCCCAACTATGAGGTGTGCCACACTGTTTGGGAACCAGTGAGGTAAAGTTTTTGTGTAATAAATAAATAAATAAATAGTTAAAAAGAACCTTGCCTCAGTTATCGGATAAATATATTCAGCTAATTCAGTTATTAATTGCTTCCGCCGAATCCAGAGCTGGGCATTTTCTTTTACCACATGTTCCCTGAAAAGACAAAAAGAAAATAGAAATAAAATATTTTAAAAATAGTTAAAAATATTTATAAAGTGAAATACCAAAATGCATTGGCCGGTGAGCAAATTGACACATGAATCTTGTTAAATACAAATGAATACGCTTTCATCTCTTGTCCATATGCATGATATATAGAATTATTTAAAAAAAAAAAAAAAAAAAAAAATATCAAAATACTTATTGCAGCATTAACTTTTAATATCCTGTATGACACAGTTCTGCATTTTTCTAAAGACTGTCTTTGGTTACATTCAGTTTAAAGTAGGTACCTCTACAGATTCACTAAAAAATGACCATATGTGATTATATATATATATATATATAAAAAACACACACATCAAACTTAAAAACAGTTTTATCATAAGAATCTTTGTTATTATTAAGAAGAAAGACCAAAGGATTTTTTGATTATTAAATTATATTTTTTCATCCTTTTTAGAATATTAAAAATTTTAGTTAAAAATTATTTTTCTTGTGTCAGCATATTAATATAGGAAATTTTCACATTTTTTTCTGGTGAAATATATTGATTTGGAAATTCTTGAAGACGTCAAATAATTGTTGAATTTTAATGAAACTTTTAGGACTTATGAAATTATTTCTAAAAATTAAAAAAATTTTTTTTACATCTGTTAAGGAAATTGAAGTTTAAGGAAATCCTTAACTCAGGCCTCTAGACTGACTTTAGGCTAGTGAGTGACTTGGGAGGGGGGTACAAACAATTAACATGCAAAAGTTTGTTGCTGGAATTGGATTAGATTAATTTTGACATTTTACCTTTGAATTAACTTAAGTTTATTATTTATTTTATTTGAACTTTAAAAGAAACTTTTTTGGTGAGAAATTCACAAGTTTCATTAAGAATTTTATCACAAAAAAAAATTGAATTTAATATTTTTCTTCAACAATGACCATATTAAGTACAGAATTAATTTTTATGAATAATTTATGTTTTTTTTATAACAGGTATTTTTTAAAAAAATGTTTGTTGAATTTTTCAGTCCTCCATAAAGTAATGTTTTGCACCACAAAATTAACGAAAAATGACACTTATTAAAGAATTTGTCACAAAGTTAATGTAAAAAATTAAATTCAATAATAAATTTAATATTTTATGACTATTTTTTAAAAATATACTACAAAAATGTAAGAGACAACATTCTTGTCTTGTCAATATTGTCTGTTTGGCAAATATTTTAAACAGCAAAACTCACAAAAAAATGTCATTATGAAAAATTTTGTTACAGAATGTTCATTTAAATTTTTTTCTTTATGCTATGATTCTTCATAATAACATATTTGAACTATAAAATTCATTATTCATGAATAATTTGTGTTTTCTTAATAACACGTGAAGTCTGTTGCTAACTTTTTTAAGCAAACAAAAAAATGTAACTTTTTTTGCTGCTAATTTTCCTATTTTACTAGATAGAAATTTGCTCATCTGAATAAAAATTTAATTTAATATTTCGTCAATGATTAGTCTTCATTACAACAAATATAAAAAAAAATTTTTTTAAATACTTATTTACAAGTATTAAAAAAAAAAAGAACTATGCTGAATTTTACAAGCATTGTTGTTAAAAATGTAAAATAAAATTAACCAGTATAATATTTTTATAGTAAATTTTTTTAGAAATATTAAACTGGTTAACTTTGTTCAGATAATCTTATTTTATGGGGTTTGACCCACCCCCACAATAGCATTATACAAAATTGAATTTTCTAAACTCTAAAAATTCCCATATCTGAACCCCAAGTTCCTTCGTCCTGATATTTTCTTAATCCAGGAATTAGTCTCTAAAAGATTACAACTTTCATACAAACTTTAAATTCTGAAACAAATTTTGAAATTCAAATCCTCCAGACCTTAAAAAATAAGATTTATGCACTTTTTAGAAGCACCATGTAATTTTCACAAAATAATAGTTTAGCCAATGTTTTTTAATTTCAGTACCCCAAATCCTTTTGCAAAATGGTCAAGAAGTGCTGTGTAACAAATTGTTATGGTAACTATGATGACCAAAATAAGGTTTGCGTCTGTATTTCATCTTCCCACAAATCAGAATAAATGAAAACAATGGTTAAAGGCCATTCCTTGAGACCACATCCCAGCTAAACTAAACACTGTTTGTGAAATCCATTTTCCATTTGATTATGAAACAGTGATTATTAGGAGAAAAGTACAACCCTGAAATCCACCTTCAATGTGCAATCACCAATCATCAACCAAAACCAAGAACAAAGAAAACTTCTGCTTCTGTGTGACATGATCAGCTTTTTTTTTTTTTTTTTTAATAATCGTGTCACCCCAAGCAAGGCATTTTACTGCCACTGTTGTGCAGGGTGTTACATAGGAAGAATGTTATGAGAAAGTGTGAGAGGTTGCAGGGGGTGTCATGAAAAGAGTAGAAGAAGGAAGAAAGTACTGATGAGAGTGGGGTGGACGGAGAAAAAAGCATGAGAGAGAGGATGTAAGTTAGTGAGACAGGAGATGACTATTGACTTTACATTTAAATTCTTGAAGATTATAGTTGTCGAGAAAGCAAGTATGCGGAAGGGAATTCCGCAGGCGGGAAGTGTGAGAAAAGAAGCTGCTGGAGTAGAATTTGTTTTTACAATTTATTGGTTTCAAAGTAAAAAGGTGGGACCTAGTTGCTAATCTTGTGGCTCAAGGAAATTCATATATAGGGGGTACCAGTGAGCTAAGTTCATCGGAGCAGAAACTGTGAAAGTATTTGTAGAAAAGACACAGGGAAGCCACACTGTGTTGATGAGAAAGCAACTGTATCCTAGCTGCCAATGATCACATGACAGATTCTCTGTTGGATTTGTTTGAGGACATCTAAGTGGATAGCAGGTGCACCTGACCAGATATGGCAGCAATACTCAATGCACAGGTGGATGGATGGTTGTTACCAGTTTCTAGATAGGACAAAATCCCTACTTTTGAAAAATTGTATCCAAATATTAATCAACAGGTTTTTTGTCAAGATGCTTTAAATAAATAAATAAATTAAAAAAAATCAGTTGTTCATTCATTTTCACTAGAGATATTCCAATATTTTTAATTAAAATTATTGAAAACTTGAGATTCTAATGTTATCAAGTTATCAATGCTGGTATATATGCAATAATTTTTTTCTCTTTTAAAAAGTCAAATTTCAATGTTTTAGCATTGGTCACAAATCAGTGAAACAATTTGTTGTTTTAGTAACTAAAAAAAACAAAAACAAAACAAAACTGATAAGAAACAAATTAATGTTATATCACCACAAAAGATTGGGACAAAACATTATGATTTTGATATTCTCATCAGGGCAGTTGAATATTTGTTACATCTTGCTCATTATAGAACAGACTTCAATATGATTTTAAGTTACTCAGTGAGACAAATTTGCTAACCATTACACGATGTTGACATACTCATAAGAATTTTCCAGATGAAACTCAATATTGGCATAAGACCGAAAGTATAGAGCACCCAATAAAGATCGAGCTCAATACTCAGCCGTGATTGATTTAGCAAGACAAGATTGCTAACCAATTTGCCATGCTGAAGTGCTCAATGGTTTTTTAAGCACAGATTAGATGTGACACAAGACCAAAGATGTAGAGCTCCCAATGAGGATTGAACTCTCCACCGTACTATATAACATATTTTTAAGGTTTACGGCCATATCACGTTGAATACACCGGTTCTCGCTCGATCACCGAAGTTAAGCAACACTGAGCCTGGTCAGTACTTAGATGGGTGACTGCTTGGGAATACCAGGTGCTGTGAGCGTTTAGTGATGAATGTGTGTTGTGGTGCAGTGGATGTCGGCTCGGAAAGAGAAATTGGTGAGCCGAGTTCAAATTCCAGTTGAATACCCTGCATTCACTTAAGCACTGGTACCCTTGGGAAAAGGTATTAATCTGTCCCTTCCTTCCAGTTATGGGTTAAATAACAAGGGTAGGACTTGGGGACCCTGCCCTTAAAAACAAATCCCAATGAATCTTGATACTTGAAAAGAAAAAACTATTACTAGACACACAACTTATATAAAAACAACAATAAATTGTTGAAAAAAAAAAAAAATTTATTACCAGCAATAAATAAATAAAATTTAGTTGGCAATAAATGACCTGTCAAGGTCGATTTGCCATAAAGACAAACCAACCAACCAACAACATATTTTTAAAGTTTTAGATTTGTAATGTCAGTAACTAGCTGATGTAATTGTGTTACTTCCTTTGCACTAGCAACGCGAAGTGGTAGATTTGTTTTTCATGAAATTCCCAGGCTGTGCCATGTTGCATATGCAACTGAGATGTGAAACTATTAAAGTACAGTGGGCGGACCTGAAGGAGACTACCACTACCTTTAAATTTATTGTTTTTCATTTTATTTTCCCTTTTTTCAGCAGTCTTATCGATTATTACATAAAATTTCCGACTATCAAAAGAAAATTGGAAAAAATTCAATAATTAACAATTTTAGGGTGGGCTCAGTTTCTTATACAATGTTATAGTAAATCGATCCTCCATTTTGGAACCACTCCTGTTGGGGTCACTTTGTTTTATTTTTTTTAAATTTTTTTTTGGACGAGTTGTTGCTCTTGTTTTTGTCTTTTTCAAGTTTTCTTCAGTTCTTACGATGGCATCTTTCTTTGAAAATGGCTTTATTTAAAAATTTCACAAAGGATTCAGTTGTTGAATAGGCACAAGCAGAAAAGTTAATTGCACAAGATCGATTTAATATAACGTTGTATGAAAAACCGAGCCGCCACTAAAATTTTTTTTTGAAATTTTTTATTGCAAATTGGAAAGTTTAGGGTTTAATCGAAATAAGATTGCACTGAAAAAAAAAAAAAATTTGATAATCAACAAATTTACAGGTGGTGGTTATGTCGTACCAGTTAGTGGTTCCAAAATGAAAAACAACAAATTTAAAGGGGGTGGTAGTCTCCTACAGGTCCGCTGAACAATGTACAATTGTAATAATTCATTAAACAAAAAAAAAAAAACAAAAAAAAATTTAAATCCTATATCTTTTTATTCCCTTTAAAATTAATTATGCCTTTTTAAGTTAAGGCCTTTTTCTAATACTTCAACGTTTTTGTGAAGTTGGGTTTTTGAATATGTCCAGCGTCTGTAATATATAAAATATTTTTCTTTCTTTTCTTTTCTTTTTCCCTCCCTTCCTTCATCTCTCTTATCTCCCAACTTTTTTCCGTGTTGCTTAACCTTAAATCAATTTCAACACAGCCGTCTGTTAATTTTTAGTTACAATTCTCTTTCCTTCTTTTGCGAACCCAGATGATGTCTATTGTTTCTTTTCTTGTTTATTTGATTTTATTTTATCTTTTTCTTTTTCTTTTTTAATTTTAATTTCTTTGCAAATCTATTTAAAAAGGAAAATTAGACTGATTTTTCTCCAGTTTCTGAAAGGATTTTTCTGTTGCTGAGGTGATGTGTTATCCCCCGTGGGGATCTTCATATCGAAATGGTCATTCAACATCATTGAATTAATCCTTTTTTAATTTATATTTGCTCTGTAATATTTTATTACATGGAGCTCTCTTCCTGTCTCATTTTTTAATATTAATTAGGATCGGGTTTTTGGAATTTACCTTCCTGCTTTTTTCCCTTGGATTAAAGTATCTAAATTAAGATATATATATATATATTTGAAAGAATCACATGTGAAAACCTAAACCTAATAACAGTATGAATTTGGTGAAATAAAGTGTCGTTTTTGTTGGCACTGATAAAATGTATTAATACAAGTTAAACAGTGGATCAATTTTCTTTTGTTACTCATCAATACTTACCAATTATTTTAGATTCACTACATATTAACATATTAATGTGCATTCTGGTGCAGTGGATATCAGCTCAGAACGAGAAATCGGGGAGTCGAGTTTGAATTCCAGTTGAATTCCTTGCATTCACTTACGCACAAATACCCTTGGGAAAGGTATTAATCCATTTCTTCCCTCCAGTTATGGGTTAAATAACAAGACAGATTGGGTTCTGCAGCCTTGACTGGCAACCAGCCTACCGCAGAAAGCAATGACAACCTACTGCGGGATAATCTTCTGCTCAGTCAATCATACCTCTTTTGAGATATGATCGCCCAAGCGTGTATCACGTATGGCACTTAACTGACTGACTGAATATAATAGTTGGAGACATGATTAAGGGTTCTACTGGGCACAAAATGGGGGATCGGTTTTCTATTGCTATGTAATAAATTGATCCCCCACTAATTAATAAATAATAATATAATACATTTCTTCCCTTTCAAGCCATGAGTCAAATAACAAGACGGATTGGGTTCTGTAGCCTTGACTGGCAACCAGTCTACCGCAGAAAGCAATGGCAACCTACTGCGGGATAATCTTCTGGCCAGTTATGACTCATTAGAGACATGATTGCCCAAGCGTGTATCACGTATGGTACTTAACTGACTAACTGAATATTATAGTGGAAACAATTAAAACTTCTACTGGGCATAAAGTGGGGGATCAGTTTTATATTGTTATTAAGTAATAAACTGATCCCCAATAATTACAACTTAATAATATAATACATCTCTTCCCCTTATAGCTATGAGTCAAATCATAAAACAGATTAGGTTCTATAACTGTGGCTGGCAACCAGTCTACTGCAGAAAGCAATGGCAACCTACTGTGAGATAATCTTCTGCCCAGTCAGTCATGTCTCTTCTGAGACATGATTGCCCAAAGCGTGTATCACGTATGGCACTTAACTGACTGACATATTAACATGAAAACTGAAAAAATAAATTGAAAGCCTTATTCCTACCTGCATTTGTTTAATGGTGTGTCAACTCCTTGTGGGTCATTTAATGCTGAAATTCAATTTTCTTGAGAGGATTGATTTGATTTGTTTGTTTGATGGCATATCAACTACTTATGGGTCATTTAATGTCAAAATTTAATTTTTGGAGGAGCATTAGTAATTTCTTTTACAAAAATGTATTGCTGGTATTTTTGCAATAAAAATGTACTTTTATACTTTTGGTACTAACATAGTAATGACCCCTAACAGGTGCTACGACCCTGGGCCACAATGCACCTTGGAACAACAGCAATTAAGAGGTGTTTCCATGCTCCTTAAAACTTTCAATTTCATGATCAGAAACCTTTTTGTCAGATGTATGCTACCAGCCATAATTATTAGGCCACCCCAGTTTTTTAAAAGAAATTATGTATTCCATACTATTTTTAATTTTTATTGCCAAATGAAAATAGAATGGTTCTTTTGTTATTATTACTTTGCAAAATTTTACAAGTCAAATAGCGACAATTTACACATCGCACCCTGTAGATTTGCTATATATATATATATATATATATATATACTACTGACCATAATTATTAGGCCACCCCAGTTTTTTAAAAGAAATTATGTATTCCATACTATTTTTAATATTTATTGCCAAATGAAAATAAAATAGTTCTTTTGTTATTATTACTTTGCAAAATTTTACAAGCCAAGGAAGCAAAGATGAACTCGTCCGAATCACCCTAAATTTTTTCATTCTTTCCTGGATGAAACTGCAATATAGGTAATTATTAAATATGTATAAATTCATTTGATGCACATGTTATTGTGCAGCATTAACAAAAGAACCATTCTATTTTCATTTAAAATTATTCACTTGGCAATAAATACTAAAAAGTAGTACGAAATACATCAGTTTTTTAAAACACTGGGGTAGCCTAATAATTATGGTCGGTAGTATAGTTATTTCTAATAAAATTTTTTCCCTATTTTTCATTAGTAAACCAATTTACTTAAATAGTGCTGCAGGCAGATGCTTTCAGGTCATTGGGATGGCAATCGAAGCAGCAGCTACAGTCCAGTTGTCAGGAAAGATAATTTTAGTTAACATTGTTCCCCAACCTCTTCTCTCTGCTACCCTGTACAGTGTCTATTGAAAAAAGTTGATAAACTAAAGAAATTTTCATGAGCTTAGGACGTCTCAGTTTGCAGAAGATTGGTCAAGTGAAGGTTTTGGAGAACATCTGAAAAGTTACTTGACTGGTCAGATCAACAATTCAGTCCGAGGTATTGCTGTTAAGTTGGCATCAAAAATTGGCAGCTATTTTTCAGAGAGAGGCTAAAATTTTCAAATTCTGTAAAAAGGTTTTATGGAGGTTTTTGGTATAAATGATAGTGACAAGACTAAAAATGTTTTGGAAAAAAAAAAGAAAAAAAAAAGAGTTCTTATGACAAACAAAAATTGCATTCAAATATGAAAGAGAGGCAGAAAAGAGATAAAAGCAGAATATAGAACTAGAACAGGTTACTGTTAGTTTTGTTGACTTCCAGAGGTCAATTATGAAATCTAACTTCAAACACTACTTTCTATTTAGATGAGAAAAATTTTAAAGGTGTTGATTTATAACATCAACTGAAGTTTTAATATTGTTTTCATACTAAAAGTATCACTGCCAATAAACTTGTTGTTGGTGCCTGCAGATGAAAATGTATCGGAAAATGGCAAGCAGGAAATAACTTGTAGTCAGTATAAGATAACTCATAACAACCATTAGAATAAATACTGATAATTATGAGTTATTTTGTGGTTAGTAGTCAATGTGTTAAATGCCAAAGTTTGCAATATTTTTGGTGGGGAAATTTGGTTATTCTAAATATGAGATTAAAAAGTAAAAAACATCTTTTTGTGGAGGGGGGAGATTTTGTTACTTTAGGTCAAAATAAAAAAAGGAAAGAAAAAAAGGATACAGTAAGCGAAAAAGTATCTTAAGAAGATTGGTGGGTAGATAAAGCCTTATAATAACGAGCCTAAAAAAAAACTTACAGGACATTATAAAACACAGGATTGCCATTTTTTGATGTTGTGTTTTTGTCTACATCTTCAATTTGGGTTGTAGGTTTGCCTTGTTGTGGGTCCTGCCCCGGGGGTTCTACATTAGGGACATTCTGGTCCTTGAGGGTGGAATCCGTGTTAGGGTTGGCCACTTTAATGCCCCAGCATGACAAGTCTTCTAAGTAGCTGGAGAAACCAGCTATATGTGAAGTGATGTTTCCACTGATACAAATGTGAAAAAAAAAAAAAAAAAAAAAAAAAAAAAAATCAGCATATCGACTAGCAGAGTCCTTAAGAGAATGGCCACATATCAAGGCAACTGAATAATATTGATGGTTTTTTAGAGAAAGAGGAAAAAAATCATTTTGCTCAAAGAACTAAAGTCATAAAACAAAAATAGAAATATTGTTAAATCATACATAATGTCTATATTATAATAAACAGGCTTATTATTTACACTATATATATATATATATTTGGACTATTGTCCTCATCTTTGGTGTTGGTTATTACAACATTTCAGTCGCACACTCCAACCATCATCAGGTGTTTTTTTTTTGTTTTTTTTTAATCATTTCACCCTGAGCAAGGCGGAAACGCCACCGATGTGCAGGGGGCTACATAAATGTAAAAAGATTAATTAGAAAAGAGTGAGGAGTACAAACTAGTTAGAAAGGAACAATAGAAAGCTGAGAAAGCAGGTGCGATGACAGATACATAGGTGGAGAGAAAGGGAAGGTTATACGGGGGTGGGGAGAGAGCTAGAGTCCAGTGGTTAGTAGATGAGTATTGACTTTGCATTTAAATTTCTGGAGGTTGTAGCCGTCAGGAAAGCAAGAATACGGGAGCGAGTTCCACAGGCGGGAAGTGCGAGAGAAGAAGCTGCAGGAGTAGAATTGTCGTCTGCATTTGGCTAACCTGACTGTGAATGGGTGGGACCCAGGGAATTTCGAAGTGAAATTTTCATTTAAAATGCAGAAGTAGACTGTTGTCGTTCCCCTGATTAAATAAAGGGTTAGCTTCAGAATTCCCTTCGGTTATTCTGCTCAGTATACACCTGATGAGGGCCTAATAGTATACTGGATAAAATGTCAGGATAATGGCAACAACAAAAGTGAGAATGATAGATTGAATGTAAATAGCATAAATATGATAACTCCTCATCCCAGAAATCCAAAAAGAAAAAAAGGCTTATATAAAGAAATTAAATTACATAGCTACAAAAAAAAAAAGTTTAAAATAGATACTAAACTTTTTACTAATGTCTCAGTTTTGACTAATAGTGGTGTGTGTGTGTGTGTATATATATATATATATATATATATATATATATATACGGACCTTGAATAAGTTCTCACTGTTTTCCAAACAGATAATGTTCCCAGAAGTGTGTGCATGTAGTTTCAGATGGTAACACATCTATAAAGAAGTACTAAAAGCAAGCTTGAAATTCAGTGTATGCCATTTGCCAGAGTCTAAACAACTTTACTTTCATTGGCGTTAAATGTCGTATTTTGTGCTAAATAAAGTGTATTTGCAGGGAATTTTACTGCACTACTTTATTCAAAAGAAATCTGCAGCTGAAGCACACAGAATCCTTGTTGAGACTTACAGTGACCATGCTCTGTCGGAAACTGTTGTAGAGTAGTTTTTGCACTGAAAGTTAAAATAGGGCTATGTTGGTTGCTAATCGACTTAATGCACTCAAAATGTTAGGAACTTGGTAATCTTCCACTGTAAGCTGACTTCTTAGTATTCGGCTAACTGCCGACTAATATCAACTGACTAGTAGTTCTACTGAACTCCAATAGAACTCTAAAGAACTCCTACGAACTTTCTAAGAACTTCCTGTTAACTCTTATTAATATAGGAGGGAGAGTCCATTATCTGAGGAATAGGTGTGTTTCCCCATAACACGTAACCAGTAATGAAAAGTGGATACACTATGATAACCCTAAGTGTAGAAGATTGTAGGATAAACTTAACCATGCATCAATATTGGCAGCAAAACTGAATATCCATGGCTTGAAGGTTCTGCTCTGCACTTGGTGGGATAAGATGGATGTACTTTATTATGAGCTGCTTGAATAAACTCAAACCATCAAAGGAAATTGCTATCGAGAATAACTGATACGTTTGAGTTAAAGAAAAAAATCTTAAAATTTTTTTTCATTATTTTTATGTGTACTTCACTATTATTACTTTTATTTATAGTTTTTCTATAATAGAATTACTTTAATATAAAAGTATATTCTTTTTATCATTATTGTTATGTGTACTTTACTACTGTTTTTATTATTATTATTTTTATATTTATTTATAGTTTTATATGATTTTATATAAGATTATATTTTTTAATAGGTTTTTAATTATTATTTTGTATTTTCATAATTTTTATCATTTATCGTCATATTTTTTGTCTTTATTAGCATCTGTATTATTATTATTATTATTATTTTATTACTATTATTACTTTAAGGTTTTTAAATATTAGTTTCTTTATTATCATATTACTACCAATATGGTTTATAATATATTAATTCTAATTGTAATAATAATACTAAGAAAAACTAACAATTCATTTTTCAGCAAAAATTCAACCCCTAATTTTTAATTTTGAATGTTATGCATCTAAAAATAAACAACTAACAATCCAAGTCAAGATTCACTGACTTCCTTAAGTACTGTTTTTGTAATTCTAGGCCCAGGCCGTCATGTCGTCTAGATAAAATATAGACACTAATATTAAACACTGTTAAGTTAACCTCCTTCCCCCTATTTTTACTTCTTTTTCTCTTTATTTTTTTCTTCTTTCTTTTCTTCACACTTCACCCACATCTATTGAACAGGTGAAGAGGCTCATCCCTTGTTTCCTGTTTAGGATGTGGTTTCCGGTTTTTCTCTTTTCCAATCTTTTCACTCTTACGTAGCCCCCTGCGCATCAGTGGTGATTTCGCCTTGCTTGGAGTGATATGATTTAAAAAAAACAAAACAAAAAAACTTAATATAAAATTATCCAAATGTTGGAGAATTTTTGTCTTTATTTTCACCTGAAATTAAAGCCAAAATACGATGTTTAGAACAGCTCATGATTAAACATAATAGACATTCATTGTCTCTTATATTTAATAGTATCTGTTTAGAAAATTATCTGCTACCTCGATACACTAAATATGTTACTGGTTAAGTTTTGCAGAAAAGAGATCCACTTGGCAGGAGGATAGATAATAAATTGAACTTATCTACAGATATCTTTATCAATTATCTAAGTCCTTGACAAGTGAATCCCATTTGTATGAAACTCAGCAATGGAAAATAAGTTTGGAATATTTTCTTTTGTTTAATATTTATACTCTATTTGATAATCAATCAGTAAATTGCCATATGTGATACACGCTTGGATGATCATTTCTCAAAAGAAACATGACTGACTGGCCAGAGGTTTTCCTGCGGTAGGTTGATATCACTTTTCTGTGGTAGACCAGCTGCTAAAACAAGGTTATAAAAACCAATCTATCCTATTTTTTTTTTTTTTAATCGTATCACCCTGAGCAAGGCAGTAACACCACTGATGTGCAGGGGGCTACGTAAGAGTGAAAAGATTGGAAAAGAGAAAGCCGGAAACCACATCCTAAACAGGGAACAAGGGATGAGCCTCTACACCTGTTCAATAGACGTGGGTGGAGTGTGAACCAGGCGATAGATAGATCTATCTACTCCAATTGAAAAAAAAAAAAAACAAAGTGAGAAGATTGGAAAAGAGAAAGCCGGAAACCACATCCTAAACAGGGAACAAGGGATGAGCCTCTACACCTGTTCAATAGACGTGGTGGAGTGTGAACCGGGCGATAGTTTAGTCTATCTGGCTGGAGAGAGAAGAGATGGATTAATACCTTTACCAAGAGTATTTGCACATAAGTGAATGCAAAAAATTAAACGAATTCAAACACAGCTCTCTGACTACTCATTCCGAGCTGATGTCCATTGCACTGCAACACGCGTCCACATATTTGTTATTAATGAGCACTTATAAAGACTAAACAAGCCTCGTCTTTTAAACACATCATCCACAAGTAATGCTCCAGTCAACTGTCTTTTTTGATTTGGCAACATCTTTGTTGCCATGCATACGATCAAAGTTTTTCATTGCACGAGAAAATTATTTTTAAGAAAATAATTTTTTAAATCATAAAGGGAAACAATTTTATGGAGGTGTTTTTCAGTGGGGGAAGGAATTACAAATCTTTGTCTAATAAATGCAAGGACTGTAGTATTACAGATTTAAAAGGTTATGCTTCTTCAAACTTAGATTATGCTGTCTGCAATGTCTTGATTTTGTTGTATACTCAGTTAATTCAAGAAAAAAAATTACATCAGTGAATTAATGATTCCTTTTGAGGAAAATATCAACTGGGTACATCAAGATAAAATGAAAAAAATATGAAAATCTGCAAGTGTAAAGTAAATAGAAAATGGTTGAACAACCAATATATTTCTTATAGAAATTGGAGGTCAAGGTTTTATTGCCAACTCAACCTTAGCCTACCTGACTAAACTAACAGAAACTCTAGGACTGGGCAGGGGGGTGCTGCATCTGCAGGAATCTGACCATTCCTGGACTGATTTATTAGCCTATGGTTCACTGAAACCACAGAGCCTCCTCCTCTCTCTGGTCGTCTGAAACGTTCAATACTGTGGCCGATCGATGAATTAGTCTCAACATCTGGCCTGATCTTCTCTCACGTGTTTTGTTTGATCGCAGACAGGCCAAGATTTGCCATCAGCTTCCCTGCCTCGGGCTGGCATGAATAGAGTGAAGACATACAGCAATAAGAAGAAAAAAATACTCAAAGTAAATGAAGAAAAGAAATATTACAATTTATCTCTAGAGTTATAATATACAATAATTTTGTTAGTAGTGTTTTGCATGCAAGGCTCTCAATCTAAATTATTGCCAATTGGATGTAAGTGTAAATAAACTGGTAAGGGTTGACTTGTGAATATATGAAATAGTTGATTTTAGTAATTTTTTTTTAGTAAGTCTGGTTCAAGGCTGATATTGGAGTTACGCTTAGGCAGTTAGTCACATGTAGACTTGGGTGATCTTGCGTTGAAGCCTTTGTTTGTGTTTGCGACCCAACTCTCTGATCTCTCTTTTTTTTTTTTAATTAATTTTGCGCATTCACTTTTATTGGTGTCAGCTAAAAACTAGTGTGGAGGTATGAGGTGATTGGGGAATTGGTACCCCCCCCCCCTCATCTTCTCTGCTGTTGTCCTGGAAAAAAAATTTCCAAACTTGATAATCTCCCCTCTCTTGAGTAATGGCTGTAGGCAACGCTCCTCCCACAACTCCTCCTTCCTTTCTCAGTAAGCCGTCTGTGTCTATGACCCCTTGGTGGAGGCATGCAAATTCTCTTATCTTGTCTGTATTTCTCTTTAAAAAAAAAAAAAAAAGCCATTGTTCCCACACAACTTTTCTTTGTTCTGAAATTTTAGTGCATTAGCCGAACATCTTGTGGCAATATTATTCAACACTTGCAATTTGTTTTCACCAAAACAAATTTATCAGCTGAATTCCCTTCATAGGGATTCGGTTTCTGATTTCTTGAGTAACCTTTCCATCTCTTAACTGGCACTTACATTTTTCTGTTTTTTTTTTGTTTTTTTTTTTATTGGCTGTCAACACCTAAATTAGATATTGTCCCTGGCAGACATCTAGCCTGTTTTCACAATATAAAAATCTCTGGGAATGGTTCTTTATACAGTTTAACCCTTTACATGAAAAGCGTATCAATATATTTCTCCGTATATTCAATTTAAAATTTATTATTAATTACCAGCAACCAAGTAATGTCACAGATATAATATTAACAAATTGAATTCTAAAATATTTAAATGGTGCAAAGTTAAAAACGTTTAATTTTTTTATGCGAATCAGTGTTTCAGTCTGAATTTCCAACATGAGTTATCTTTATTCAGATTATTTTATGCTTGGACTAATATCCTTATCTTTATTATCATGCCATTCAGCTATTGTGTTCTCCAACTTTCTTAGGTCAACCTGGAAAACCTACAAGGAATTTCGAACTGAATCCTTTATTCAATATACAGGAGTAGATCATTCTCATTCTACACTGCTCAGTTATTGCTCGCCCTGTTTTCACCTTGTCTAAGTCAGCAGTACCCAGCCCCGGGATTGAGTTCACATTTATTATGACCTCAAAATTACAAACCAATGATTTAATCTGCTAAGCTATCCACATGTGAAAAAAAAAAAAAAAAAAAAAAAAAAAAAAAATGTCTTAATCAAAAGGGAAAGTCAACACGAAATAACATTAACTATGAACACAGCCACAATGTGCTGACCATACTTGGAAGATGAATCCTATAACTTAAGACACATGCTTAAAAAAACCCACATATTTAATTAAAAATAAATATGTAGAACTTTTAGACAGTTTTTACACGATTTATGTCCAAAAAAGAAAACACTTGTACGAACACAAAACAATTAAATAAAAAGCATAATCACTGTATCTTGTCATCCAACTTTAATGAAACATGTCTAAAACAGGGGTTGCTACCCAAATATATATATTTATATAAAATCATAACTTAAATGTACATTGTGACACGGAAATTTCTATGTTTTGAGATAGAATCTTGTCATCAGGCAATGTTGGATGTTGGTTGTGAAAATGATTTACATGTACATCATTTTCACAACCAACATGATTATATTTAAGCTCTACAATATTTATTGTATTGAGCACGGTTTATAAAAAAATAAATGCCAGGGAACCCAATATCGTAAAACCTTGGGTCTTCTTTACCTGGATTTATATATATATATATATATATATATATATATATATATATATATATTTCACAATGTGGGATATTTAAAAACAAAGATAATAGTAAGGAAAGTAAAAAAAGAAAAATTATTAAAGAAATTTTTTCAAATGTTGAAACTTCCAGCGTCTCTCGCTCGTGCACATGTGTAATCATATCAATGTCAACAAACCCAGTATGATGAAATCCTAATGGCTGAAAAGCGCTACAGGAGAACTTTTCCAATTTTGTCTTGCAATTTTCTGAATACTGTTCTTCATATATAAGAATATACATCATACGCCTCCTTGGCCTCACACTCTCAGCGGACCTCAAATGAAATGACTATAACGAATCCATAGCTAAATCCACTGCTAAGAAGGTCAGTTCACTGCAGAGCCAGGAAGTTTTCCCTGTCTGAATCCATCCTGTACATACATAAATCTACCATCCACCTGTGTATTAAATACTGCCACCATATCTGGTTGGGTGCCCCAGCTATTCACCTCGGGGTGATCGATCCCAACTTGGCAGCTCGGCCGAAGCCGCAGTCTCACTGGAGTGACATGGCTTCCCTGTGCCTCTTCTATAAATACTTTCACGGCTTCTGCTCCAATGAACTTAGATCACTGGTGCCCCTTAGGTATAAATTTACACAAGCTACTAGATTAGCAACAAGGTCCCACCCTTTTACAGTGAAACTGATAAAATGTAACTGCAATTTCTACTCTAACAGCTTCTTTTCTCGCACTTCCCACCTATGGAATTCCCTTCCATGTATTTGCTTTCCCGACAGCTACAATCTCCAGGAATTTAAATGTAAGGTCAATAGACATCTCCTATCTCACTAACTTGCATCCATTCTCTCAAGCTCTTTTTTCCTCTACTCCACCCCCATTATACCGGTATTCTCATCCATCTATTACCCTCCTCCTGACTTTTCCTGTAACTAACCCCTCTTTCTCATCACTTTCCCCTATGTAACCCCCTGCACAACAGTGGCAGTAGAATGCCTTGCTTGGGGTGAGTTGATTAAAAAAAAATTTTTTTTTGATTGTACCAAAGGTTGTTTTAATTTTTTTTTGGGGAAGAAGAAAAAAAAAGAAAAGCTTACCTCATCGAATTATGGTTTTTCTTTTTTTCTTCCAGCTCAATGCGGTCAGACTTGATTTTTGCATTCTGTTCCCGTAAGAAAGTTCCTAGAGAAAAAAAAAAAAAAAAAAAAAAATTCACTTTTCAACAAATGGTGTATGATGATGGATCAACCTCAGAAGAAAAAGTAGAAGTTGAGAGAGGAGGAGGAGGAGGAGGAAAGCGGGGCAGAGAGAGAGAGAGAGGAGGAGGAAAGAAAGGGGCAGGGGAGAAAGAGAGAGAAAGGAGGACGAAAGCGGGGCAGAGAAAGAGAGAGAGAAAGGAGGACGAAAGCGGGGCAGAGAAAGAGAGAGAGAAAGGAGGAGGAAAGTGGGGCAGAGAGAGAGAGAGGAAAGGAGGAGGAAAGCGGGGCAGAGAGAGAAAGGAGGAGGAGGAAAGCGGGGCAGAGAGAGAAAGGAGGAGGAGGAAAGCGGGGCAGAGAGAGAAAGGAGGAGGAGGAAAGCGGGGCAGAGAGAGAAAGGAGGAGGAGGAAAGCGGGGCAGAGGGGAGAGAAAGGAGGAGGAGGAAAGCGGGGCGAGAGAGAGAAAGGAGGAGGGAGGAAAGCGGGGCAGAGAGAGAAAGGAGGAGGAGGAAAGCGGGGCAGAGAGAGAAAGGAGGAGGAGGAAAGCGGGGCAGAGAGAGAAAGGAGGAGGAGGAAAGCGGGGCAGAGAGAGAAAGGAGGAGGAGAAAGGGGCGGGGCAGAGAGAAAGGAGGAGGAGGAAAGCGGGGCAGAGAGAGAGAAAGGAGGAGGAGGAAAGCGGGGCAGAGAGAAAGGAGGAGGAGGAAAGGGGCAAAGAGGGGCAGAGAGAGAAAGGAGGAGGAGGAAAGCGGGGCAGAGAGAGAAAGGAGGAGGAGGAAAGCGGGGCAGAGAGAGAAAGGAGGAGGAGGAAAGCGGGGCAGAGAGAGAGAGAGAGAGAAAAAAAAATTTAGTATAGATGAATAATTTCTATATGATAACGCTATAAAATATATTGTTACTCACTTCGGATATGATTGTCATTTATCAAGCATTCAAGATTGGCCCTTTGAGACTGGAGATTATTTTTTTGCCATTCCATCTCACTGTGTAGTTGTCGTACACGAAGCAATCGTTCTTCATGTTCATGTAGCTACAGGAAGAAAAATAATCAGCATCAGAGTTCAAGATTTCAAGAATGCCACATGTTTTTATCCCATTTTTAGATTATCAGAATGTTTTGGGGGGGATAATAACAATTTACTGATACACAGCCTTCTGATTAACCCATAGACTGGGGGGGGGGAAGTGAATTCATACATTTCCTCAAGAGTATTTGAACATAAATAAATATAACTAATATGATTGGAATTGAGGTTTGGCTTTGTAATTTTTAATTACACCACTTGCACATCCAAGCTTACAGCACCTGATGTCCTGAAGTGGTCACCCATCTAGGTACTCCCCAGGCTTGCAATTGCTTAAGTTCTGTGATTGTACAAGAACCGGTGTTTCAATGCAATCTTGTTATAAGTCCTTACTCAGTGGAGAAATTTCCATCCTTATTGGATGCCCTGAGTGTTTTATTTATTTATTACTAGCAGTATAGCCCGGCATTGCTCGGGTGTAATGAGAGCTTTAAAATTAATCCATGGTCCTGGATCTCAGACTAAAGAATATTTGTGTGAAGTTTGGTGAGAATTGAATAAAAATTGTGGATTTGTATAAAGGACATACAGACAGATAAACAGACACACACATAAACATCTAGCCTTATATATAGATATATATATATATATAATAATAATAATAATAATAATAATAATAATTATTAAACCGACTCTGCGTGTATTCTAATCTCAAAATTTTATAGAAGGGACTTTCTAAGACCATGAATGACCAGCAGAATCTAAATCCGTTATTGTCCTCGGCTATAAAGCTTTGGGCAAAGAGGGGGAAAAAAAGAAAACTGCGTGGGACCGACAATACATACGGTTCCTCCCAGTAAAAAGAAAAAAAACCCTCTAACGGAACAAACAACCAGAAAAGAAAAGTGCTCGATACACACAACCGAAAAGTAATTAACTAGAAGGCAGTAACGCAGAGCAAACACACTAACAAAATAGCAAGATCGCCAAGACCTACCGCGGTTTCGCACAACGGCTCGTCAGGGCAAAGGCAGATCATGTACTAACCAAATAAATACACACTACTAAGACTAACCCATTTGCAGAAGAGGTTGGATGGAAGGAAAAGAAAAGAAAAAAAAAAAAAAAAAAAACAACCTGGGAGAGGGGTTACTATAACTTTCGATATCCTAAGCAAGAAACTTCATTTTATGCATTCTACACTTATTTAATATCTCAGTTCTAGAGTTAATAAGCCTATTAGCGGGTTCAAATTTAGCTATAGCTAGCTTCTCCTCGTCACAAAGTTTGCAAAATTTATTATTCTTATTATTGCTAGGGCACTTTTTTATTATTTCCCATTTCAGAATTGGGTCCTTTTTACTTTTGGCTTTTATTTCCCATACATAGGTAGATAAAGCCGTGCTATGTTTATATCTCGCGTTTTTGAAAGAAGTTTTATGGTTATAAAACCTACTTTTAAAATTATCGTGTGTAGATCCTATGTATGTCAGGTTTTTTTTCTTTTTTTTTTTTCTTTTCTTTTCCTTCCATCCAACCTCTTCTGCAAATGGGTTAGTCTTAGTAGTGTGTATTTATTTGGTTAGTACATGATCTGCCTTTGCCCTGACGAGCCGTTGTGCGAAACCGCGGTAGGTCTTGGCGATCTTGCTATTTTGTTAGTGTATATATATATATATATATATATATATATATATATACATACACATACACATACACACACACATATATAATCGATTTTCTGCACTATTGTAAGAACTGCAACCTTGAAACTTCTGAATATCATTTCTTATGTCTTTTTCTATGAGTGTATCAAATTTGATTAAAATCGGACCACTCCTTCTATAACCTGATTTCTTCGATTTTCGATATTTATTAGGGGTACCTTGACACAAAACCTAGCTAAGAACACTCGCAGACGCTTATAGTACAACTGTGTAAATTTTCAAGAAAATAGGTTCAGCCTTCAGGCTATACTGCTAGTTAAGTTATGAATTATTTATTTATGCTGTTAACCTTAGGTAAATAAGTGTAGAAAGAAAATGTGGATCAAGTGAAAACACTGTGCCCTACGGTTCAGAGATTATTAAAAATTTTTTCTTTAAATATATAATTAACCTTTTGTTGCATATTGGTTACAATTGTAACCAATATGCAACAAAGGTTAGAGAAAGGTTACAATTGTAATCCAATATGCAAAAAAAAAAAAAGGGTTAAAAATACCGATACTGAATCAATGGAAAAATAATCTAAAATAAATCAGAAATTATAAAAGGCTTTGTTATGAGGATGCATTTATATACAAAAATAAGATTAATAATGTATATAATAAAAAAAAATTACTTAGTCTTTTCTTCATATCATAAAATGTTCCGTCACAATCCTTCTGCTTCCCTATGACTATTTCCACAGTAAATGTTCTGGAAAGTTCCATCATTACTTAGTGCCACCAGTTCAGACCTTCACAGCTAAGACCTGCCATATGTTGGAACAAAATCATCCCCAATTTCCATTTGTAATTCATGAGTAAAAGAGGAAGTTCTATTGAGACAACTTCTTCCCCAAAATTGCTTATTTGTGGAAAAGACTCTAGACATGCTTCCCGGATCTTAACCTCTTCAAATCTAAGATCAACTGTTATAACCTCATAATCTGTACTTTTTACTTCCCCCTCTTATGCTCATAAAACAACATCATTCAGTAATATCTACCTTGAAAGGCTCTTGGGAACAGTTAGTATAAAAAATTGTGGAATTCTCTTCCAGCATCTTGTTGCCCAGTCAGCTTTGACCCTTAAACATTTAAATGCAATGTCAATCGTTATCTTCTGTCTTCTTAATTCCTGTTCTTTTATTGCTCTCTTCCCTTAATAGTTTTTCTCATATTCTGTAACACTTAGTAACCTGTTGCGTCTTCATGTCTTTACTGCCTTGCATGAAGTGAAATGATAATAAAAAAATTAATTAGATAAATACATATCCTCACACATTCACACAACCACATACACGTGTACACACACTTTTTTTTCCTTTTTGTTCAAGGCCAAATGTGAATGGCATCTAACAAGGATGGAAGTTTTTTATTTAGTAGGAACTTACGGCCATATCACATTGAAACACTGGTCCTTGCATGATCACCAAAGTTATGAAATATCGAGCATGGTGAGTACCTAGATGAGTGACTGCTTGGGAACATCAGGTGTTGTAAACTGGATGTTCAAGTGGTGCAATTGAAAATCAGAGTGGCAAGTTCCAATTCCAGTAAGGGTTGTTATAATCCCTTTTACACAAATACCCTTGACAAAGGTATAAATTCGCCACTTCTTCCCAACCAGCTATGGGTTAATCACAGGCGATGTATCAATAAATCATTATTATCCCCAGAACATTCTGACAATCTAAAAAATATTTTCTGGCTTTAAATAAGCTACAAAAGTTTGATAAGCCATAAAAGAAAAAAAAAGAAAAAAAAAAGAGAAAAAAAAAGAGAAAAAAAAGAGAAAAAAAAAGAAAAAAAGAGAAAAAAAGAAAAAAAAAAGAAAAGCAAAAAAGTGCACATTGATCGATCCATGGTCCATAGGGCTGACCATCGACCATTGCACCCACAATATGGCCATGAATATCATCCCCCACCATACACCAATGAACTTAGCTCTCTGGTGCCCCCTATATATGAATTTACTTGAGCCACAAGATTAGCAACTAGGTCCCACCCTTTTACTGTGAAACCAATTGTAAATGCAAATTCTACTCCAGCAGCTTCTTTTCTCTTACATTTACTTGCTTTCCCGACAGCTATAATCTCCAAGAATTTAAATGTAAAGTCAATAGTTATCTCCTATCTGACTAACCTGCATTCTCTCTCATGCTCCTTTCTCCATCCACTCCACTCTCATCAGTATTCTCATCCTTCTCTTACCCACTTCTTGACACCCACTATAACCCGTCACTCTTTCTCAGAACATTCCTCCTATGTAACTCCCTGCGCAACAGTGGCAGTAAAATGCCTTGCTTGGGACGATCTCTCTCATGCTCCTTTCTCCGTCCACTCCACTCTCATCAGTATTCTCATCCTTCTCTTACCCACTTCTTGACACCCCCTATAACCTGTCACTCTTTCTCAGAACATTCCTCCTATGTAACTCCCTGCGCAACAGTGGCAGTAAAATGCCTTGCTTGGGACGATCTCTCTCATGCTCCTTTCTCCGTCCACTCCATTCTCATTAGTATTCTCATCCTTCTCTTACCCACTTCTTGACATCCCCTATAACCTGTCACTCTTTCTCAGAACATTCCTCCTATGTAACTCCCTGCGCAACAGTGGCAGTAAAATGCCTTGCTTGGGACAATCTCTCTCATGCTCCTTTCTCCGTCCACTCCACTCTCATCAGTATTCTTATCCTTCTCTTAACCTCTTCCTGACACCACCAATAACCTGTCACTCTTTCTCATAACTTTCTTCCTATGTAACCCCCTGCAAAACAGTGGCAGTAAAATGCTTTGCTTGGAGCGATATGATTATTTAAAAAAAAAGAAAAATTTCTATACTATTATAATGTGGATATACAGTGTGGGGGATCAATTCTATATTACAATCAATATATAAACTAATCCCTCACTTTATGGCCAAAGTCATCCTTCTCTTACCCACTTCCTGATATCTCCTATAACCTGTCATTCTTTCTCATAAATTTCCTCCTATGTAACCTCCCTGCAAAACAGTGGCAATAAAATGCCTTGCTTGGGGGGGGGGGGGGGGTTTATGATTATAAATAAATAAAATACACACTTCAAATTAAGTTAAATGAGAAGATTTTAATTAAAAAAAAAAAAAAAAAAAATTATTTTACAATCCGAATTACCTTTTTACTTTTTTCTTTAGAAGCTTCTAATTGGTCTTGTATTGAAAGCCGTAAACGTTTGGCTGTGGCCCGATTTTGCTTGATAGCGCGAAGTATTGTGTTTATCCTACAACGGGAAAAACATAAAACATCAACATATTAAGGATTAAGATTTTTTATTATAATAGTAAAAAAAAAAAAAAAAAAAAATGTAAGTCTTTTCAACAGCATTGCATTTTTCAAATTAGATTTCTGGCTTGTAAGATAATTTGCATGAAAACACAAACTAAGTTTCTTCCTTGCATTGTTGATTTGTGCCAGTGTTATTAAAATGTAGTATTCTAAAGAAAGAATTGAAGCAACTGAAATACAGTTCTACAGAAGGATGCTGAGGATACCATGAACGGAGCACATGAGCAACAATGAGGTTTTGGAGAGGATGGACATGAGGAGGAAAACGATCAAGAAAAGACAGCTTTTCTTGATCGTTTTCCTCCTCATGTCCATTCTCTCCAAAACCTCATTGTTGCTCATGTGCTCCGTTGTTATGTATATATTTCATAAAAGTCTGTTTTTATACTTTCATAGTGATTTGACCCCTGTTTGGCGGGTTAACTATTTGCCCATAACTGGGACCCTAACAGGTGCTACCACCCCAAGTCAAGGTGGACCTGGGAACAACACCATTGAAGAGGTGGTTCCATGCTCCTCGCAACCTTGAAATCTGAGATCTTGCTGCCAGATGCAGTTTATCGTCATACCCAGGACCCTTGATAGACTTGAGCAGATGGATGGTATAGTGGGGATTGAAAGGGATGACAGGAGGAGGGATATTAAGAGCAACAAGGGATAGGAAGATGTGGAAGGCCATGATCGCCTATGTTCTGAAGGAACATAGCACATAGAAGAAGTGTCTTTTGATATCTGTGGCCATCACACATAGACATCAGCGTGCAGGGTGGTAGCCAGATTTTATGGCGGATTTCATCTGATGGTTTTTGTGATTCCCATAGAGAATTTAATTGGGGAAAGTTTACCCTCATGGTAAATTCCATCTCTGCTGAAAACCAATTGTAAAGAACAAGCCAACAAACTTGATAAGTCTCTTCCAGCTTCTTGTTGCCCAGTCAGCTTTGATCCTTAAACACATAAAAGAAATGTCAATCGTTATCTTCTGTCTTCTTAATTCCTGTTCTTTTATTGTTCTCTTCCCTTAATAGTAGTTTTTCTCATATTCTGTAACACTCAGTAACCTCTTGCGTCTTCATGGCTTTACTGCCTTGCACGAAGTGAAATGATAAAAAAAATTAGATTAATTTTTTTTTTTTTTTTTTTAAATCATGTCACCCCAAGCAAGGCATTCCACTGCCACTATAGCGCAGGGGGTTACATAGAGGAATTGGGTATAGGAAATGTCAGAAGGAGGGTGATAGAGGACTTAGGATGTACATAGGGAGAGAGTGGGTGTGAGTTAGTGTGTTAGGAGGTGTCTATTGACCTTACATTTAAACTCCTGGAGGTTGTAGCCGTTAGGGAAGCAAGCATGCGGTAGGGAATTCCACAGGCGGGAAGTGCGAGGAAAGAAGCTGTTGGAGTAGAAATTGCGGTTATATTTCATCGGTTTCACTGTAAAAGGGTGGGACCTAATTGCCAATCTAGTATCTCATGCAAATTCACATCTAGGGGCCACCAGTGATTTAAGTTCATCAGAGCAGAAGCCATGAAAGTATTTATAGAAGAGGCATAGGGAAGCCATGTCACGCCGGTGAGAGAGATACTGCAGGCGGTCAGCCAAATCGGTATCAATCACATTTCCCACACATTCACACAACGTACACACCCACATACATGCGAACATATATATTTTTTTTGCTGCAGGCCAAATGTGAAGGGCCTCTAATGAGGATGCGAGTTTTTCTATTTAGTAGAAACAATTTGAACAATTTAAAAATACATAAAGGAGTAAAGAATTATTAATTTTTCCCTGAAGATTAATTGATGTTAGGAAAATTCTTACTATTAATTAGTAGTTAGTAGTAATTCCTAGTAAATTAAGGGACCTTGATCTTAGCACTCTATTCTAGTGTCTGTTGGTTTGTTAGTAGCAGAAGCAGTGGCAACAAGAGAGAGAATGGTTTCAATGGCCTAATTTTCTTTATTCTGTATTGGCCCTTTTGTATGTGTCAACTCGTTTATGTAAGGAGATCTGCACATCCGACATAAAATGACAGCAAACTATTTGAGAGGTAATAGGGATTGAACTCACGATTCCTCAAGGACACATTGCACAGTGGAGATAGGCGTTGGTTAGTTTTAGTGACTTGACCCAAAGAGTTGTGAGTTCAATACCTGGCTACAGCAGTGGTGAACAAATAAATTACATGGCATCTGGAATTGGCATCATACGTGGAGTGAGAATGATATACCCCAGTTATCGAAATAAAGAGTTTGGTTCAAAATTCCTAGCACCTGAAGAAGGCTGGAGTGTAGAACAGCTGAAACATTGTAAACATGGCAATAAAAATGAGAACAATAGTCCGAACAGTATAAATAATGTAAATACTACCTTATCTTATAAATATAGACAAATATAGACAAATATAGTAAGAATTCCTTCTCAGAATTTTTTTTGGGGGGTGGAGAAAAAAAAATGTCTATATTTCTAAGATGTGGTGTTATTTACAATATTTACATTATTTTGCCATTTGTACAACGTTTCAGGTGTTGTATGCTCCTGCCTTCTTCAGGTGCTAGGAATTTTGAACTGAACCCTTTATTACAATCACTAGGGGATATGATCTCCATTCCTTGCATAGAGCCTCTTCTGGTAGTCATGAGTTATCTCCCTCTGACCTTGTAAGTTACTTGTTCATCACTGCTATGAGTTAACCCAAAGGGTTGGAGGTCAATACCAGGCTACAGCAGTGGTGAGCAAGTACAAATGGTAATAAAGATGAGGAAAATAGTCCGAATAATATAAATATTTGGGAGGGAGGGAGGAGAAAAAAAAAAAAAAAAAAAAGGAAATTACATATTGTTCCAGAAGCAAGTGGGTTGGGGGAGATCTTGTCTTACTAAATCATTATGAATTCTACTTTGTTTATTTCGGATTTTATTCTCCCTGGGCCTTTCTACAGACTCATTTTATGGTTACTAATTAGTATTTCTAATTAGTTCTTTCTTTCCTTGATCTCAACATTTAATTAATTTCCAAGTTTTTTTCATTGTTTAATCTTATTTATAGATTCTACTAATCATTAAGCATTTTCATGCAGTAAAACTGAACAAGGGCAAGTGAAATAGCATATGTTATAAAGAATGTTTGGAAGAATTTCTCAAAGAGTTGAGCCGATAATGTATAACTTTTTTTTATAATCGTGTTGTCCCAAGCAAGGCATTTTACTGCCACTGTTGAGCAGGGGGTTACATACGAGGTAAGTTATGAGAAAGAGTGACAGGTTACAAGGGGTGTCAGGAAGAGGGTAGGAGAAGGATGAGAATACTGATGAAAGTGGAGTGGACAGAGAAAGGAGCATGAGAGAGAGGATGCAGGTTCGTGAGACAGGAGAAGACTACTGACTTTACATTTAAATTCTTGGAGATTATAGCTGTCGGGGAAGCAAGTAAATGGTTGTCGCATATGCAACAAAAGATAAGGAAAAGCAAATTGAATCCCTGACGTGGCTTCCTCGTGTCTCTTCTATAAATACTTTCACAGCTTCTGCTCCGATGAACTTAGATCACTGGTGCCCCCTAAATACGAATTTGCACGAGGTACTAGATTAGCAACTAGATCCCACCCTTTTACAGTGAAACCGATAAAATGCAACCACAACTTCTACTCCAACAGTTTCTTTCCTCGCACTTCCCGACTGTGGAATTCTCTTCCACACGATTGCTTCCCTGACAGATACAATCTCCAGGAGTTTAAATGTAAGGTCAATAGACACCTCCTAACACACTAACCTGCTCCCATTCCTCCTGCCATTCCCTATGACTAACATTCATTCCTTCCTGACATTCCCTATGTATAACCACTCCTTCTCTTTACCTTCCCCTATGTAGTCCCATGCGCAATAGTGGCAGTGGAATGCCTTGCTTGGGGTGAGATGATTAAAAAAAAAAAAAATTTAGTCAGTGGCAAAAAAAGAAAAGAAAAAAAAACTTGAAAAGAGCAAGACGTTAGAAATTTAAAAAAACATCAATTAGGAGTTGCTGGGTTTTGCGGTATCATTTACATTTTGGGACAATGAAGTGTAGCAAACACTCTGCAGGGGGTCAGATTTTGGCAACAGCTGACTTTACTGCCTGACTCGCTTAATTTTGATGCCAACTAATTGAATATGAATACCCAAATGAAAGACAGCTATGTGTAAGTTGGGATCTATCACATTACAGATTCTCCATTGGATTTTGTCAAGGACCCCTAGGTGGATAGCAGGAGCACCCGACCAGATATGGCAGCAGTATTCAATGCACGAGAGGATGCTAAGTTGGGATCGATCTCATTACAGATTCTCCGTTGGATTTTGTCAAGGACCCCTAGGTGGATAGCAGGAGCACCCGACCAGATATGGCAGCAGTATTCAATGCACGGTCGGATGGTAGATTTGTATATATGCAGGATTGTTTCAGACGGGAAAAACTCCGCTCATCAGTATTCTCATCCTTCTCTTACCCACTTCCTGACACCCCCTATAACCTGTCACTCTTTCTCATAACTTTCCTCTTATGTAACCCCCTGCAAAACAGTGGCAGTAAAATGCCTTGCTTGGGGTGATATGATTATAAAAAAAAATATAAATAAATAAAATAAATAAAAAAAATAATCAGATGCTACATTAATGTCTGCTGGATTAGCCACAGAATTTTTTTTTTCTCTATTAATTCGCATACAGCATTGTGCAATTATTGCCTTTATGAGGATTGGTGATATTGTATACAAACCTGGTCTGAGTGTCAAGTGTCACTTAGTGTTGACGATTTATGAGATTTGCAAGCGTTTGCTTTTTTTTAATTCTGTGTTCATGTCTGTTTTAGCATTAACTTAATAAACAAGTGACAATAGTTTTGATATAATAATTTTATTTTATTTATTTTTCAATGATGTTCACCCTGCACAAAATCCAAGAGCTATTCGAGGTATATGGTTACAGAGTAAGAGGCACAGTTTATAAGGATACGTGGGGGAAGATAACAGTTGACCCTAGAGATAAAGAGGCCAGGATTACTGTGATTAGGGAAGCACCCTCTTGGGAGTCAATTTTACAAACCTTTGTTTTGTCGGAAGAAGCTGTACAAGTGGAATTTATATCTCACCAATGGAATATGAAGGGAATTAGGGTGGTCTGCTTGACATGCTGGGTGTTGAGCACAAGAGTTAGAACTCGTGGGAACAAAAGACTGTAGTTCAGTTGAACACTTTCCATGGAAATAGTCATAGAGGCTTGTTTTGTCTGTGGAGAATTGAATGAGTTTGAATTTAGTTTAACGGCATATCAACCTCTGTGGGTTATTTAATGCCACAGAGGTTGATATGCTGTTAAACTAAATTCAAACTCATTCAATTCAATGACTTTTATGGCACATCACGTTGAATACACCGGTTCTCGCTTGATCACCAATGTTAAGCAATGTTGAACCTGGTCAGTACTTAGATGGGTGACCGCTTGGGAATACCAGGCGCTGTAAGCGTTTAGTGACGGATGTACGTTGCGGTGCAGTGGATGTCGGCTTGGAAAGAGAAAGAGCCAAGTTCGAATTCCAGTTGAGTACCCTGCATTCACTTAAGCACTGGTACCCTTGGGAAAGGTATTAATCTTGTTACTTCCCTCCAGTTATGGGTTAAATAACAGGATGGGGCCTGGAGGCAACCCATCTAGTGTCAGTGTCACAATAAAAACACCTTTGGTAGCCCTGGCAAAGCATCAAGTCTTCAACTATTTGACAAGATTATGAATCTCACTACAGAAACTGCGCCAGGGTTCCAAATGCACAAGGAATACTGAAGGGGTGTAGGGAGTTCTATCTGGGCCAATGGCCACAAGACGACAATGCCAAAAATGTGGGGTTTAAGGTATTTTTTTTTTTAATGTTCGGTTATAGTGAGAAGGTTGATTTAGTCAGATTTAAATAAAAATCTTTTGTTTTTTTTTCTTTTCACTTTAGAAAACTGAAAATGACTTCTAGTTTTGTATTCAAAAATGTTTTGCTGAGAATTTTTTTTTTCTTTCAAAAATTTATGGTAGTAATTTTTTCTTCAGAAATGTATTGTTGGCAATATTTTTCTTTCAAAAATGTATATTTTACTATAAAAGTTTATTTTTATGCATATATTTCTATAAGAGTGTATTTTTATACTTCACAGTGTTTTGACCCCAGTTTGGGGGTTAACTATTTGCCCATAGATGGAACCCTAACAGGTAATACCACTCCGGGTCAGAGTGGACCTGAGAACAACAGCAATTAAAAAGTGGTTCCATGCTCCTCACAACCTCCCAATCAGAGGTCTTGCTGCCGGACGCAGTTTATCGTCATGCTTAGGACCTTTGTCTGTGGGGAAAGAGGATGTAGGGTGGAAAATAACTTGTCATAGAAGTAATATGAAAATAAGAGACTTACCGATGCAAAGAACTGAGTCCATAAGAATGCAGGAGATTGGAATGTTCGGTTTGATAGAAAGAGCTGGAGATATCTTTATACTGGCTGGCGCATTTCTAGCAAGAGACAGAAAGATAAGGAAAAGGTTGGTAAAGATTCTCAGAGAATAACATGGTTATTAATTAATACAAACGAAAATAATACAAACACGCTGATGACACTGCCATTTACACCCACCTTAATAAGAAATCTGCCGAGGCTGGCAAAGCAAACCTTGCTACCGACCTTGAAAAGGACCTCCAATTTGTAATAGACTGGGGTAAGAAATGGCTCATAAATTTTAATGCTTCCAAAACGAAGTTGCTATCCTTTAACCACCATAGACAATCACTCCTACCCACAACCAGCATCGCTCAGGCTTGTCTTTCTGAAAGCAAAACTGTGCCTCCTCAAGCTAACTATCAGCTGACCTCAAGTGGAATGACTACATTGAATCCATAGCTAAATCTGTTGCTAGGAAGGTTGGTTCACTGTGTTGGGGCCAGGAAATTTTTCTTGTCTGAATCCATCTTGCACATATATAAATCAATCATCTACCGATACATTGAATACTGCTGTCACATCTGGTCGGGTGCCCTGCTATTTATCTTGAGGTTCTTGACAAAATCCAAGAGAGAATCAGCAAATTAATCGATCCTAACTTGGTAGCTCAATTCCAGTCATTTTCTCACCAACGTAATGTGGCTTCCCTCTGTCTCTTTTATAAATACTTTCATGGCTTCTGCTTCCCCAATGCCTCCACTGCATGAATTTATTTGAGTTACTAGATTAGCAACTCGGTCCCACCCTCTTACAGTGAAACCAATCAAATGTAATCGCACCTTCTATTTTTCAGCTTCTTTTCTCACATTTCCCACCTTTGGAATTCCCTTGCGTATACTTGCCTTCTTGACAGCTACAATCGCCAAGAATTTAAATTGGAAAAAAAAATAAAAAGATTTAGCAAAATGACAAGTCAATTGTGAAACAGCAAACAAAAAACAAAAAGACAAGACAGTTCCAATACAGTAATTAAGTTTAAACAGTCTACCATGAAGTGTTTTTTAAATATTCCATAGTTAGAGTGACTTCACAAAGTCAACTGTTGTATGGGATAATTTATGGTCACACTCATATATATATATATATATGTGTGTGTGTGGGTGGGTGGGGGGGTTTATCACCTACCTGATCAGTGTTGTTTCAGGTATGCCAACTTTGAAAATGTGTTATGGTAATAATTTTTTCATCAAAAAATGTATATTTTTCTATGAAAGTCTATTTTTATGTATATATTTCTATAAAAGTCTATTTTTATACTTTCATTGTGTTTTGACCCCAGTTTGGGACTTACCGATTTGTTCATAGCTGGGACTCTAACAGGTGCTACCACTCAGGGTCAGGGTGGACCTGGGAACAACAGCAATTAAGAGATGGTTTCACGCTCCTTACAACTTCCCAATCAGGAGGCATTGCTGCCAGATGCAGTTTACCGTTATGCCTAGAACCAAGTTGCTCATAGGACTTTTACAAATTGTTGAATATTGCATTTTAATGTTAAATCAAAGTAGTTTTATTACATTTATAACTGTAGTACAATCACAATCCATATTGCAAACATGCTAACCTACTTAACAGTGCCGATACATATTATTTAAAGTTAGTTTTGTGTAACTGTTATATTAAATGACCCCCCCAATTTTTTTTTGTTTTTGGTGAATGTGTGGAGGGTAATTGTTAAGATTTAATGGCTGTTTTATATGCAAAAATATGTTAATTAAAGATAAGTAGATTTATGACAGTTTTGAATACCAGTAATTTTATTCATATTTGTAGCAGTGTACAGGTATATAGGCTGAAACCACTTGAAGACTGGGCTGAACTATTGTAAAATATCCATTAACGAAACTCAAGGTGTTGACTTTAGTGCTTACTTTCATGTTTACATATGCTCTATTCACAGTGCCTTATTTTATTTTTTTGCAATAATTATGTTGTTGAGTAGTGAAGAATAAATAAATTTCTATTATAATAAAAACTATTGTGTGTGTGTGTGTCTTTTTTTTTCTTTTGGAAACAAGTTATTTTGCGACCTAGGTTTCTACCTTTTAGTGTCTTCAGATGATTTACAATATTTTTCAAATGTTCATGTAGCAGGGATCTTTTATGAATGCACAATTCTTCAAAATTAGTAGAAGTTGCTTAAAGGTCTTAGAACACTTTCATCCATTATTGTATGATTGAAGTAGGTACTTAATGGTATGGTTACACTTGGACATAATTTCTGTTCTTTTATTTAGTAATTCATTTTTGCCTGGGAACAACATAATAGCCGATTTTTCCTCCAGGCGTAACCTGCATATTTTACCACCTTTGTAAGGTTTGGCTGTTTTTACTATGCTCCAAGTTATATTGGGGTCTTTTCCACACTTTAATTTTAATTTCTACACATGGCTAGTCAGTTTTGCACAATTTTTTTTTGTAAAATCGGATATTGAAAATCGACTGAAGACACTGAAAGGTACAAACCTAGGTTGCAAAATAACTCATTTCCAAATGAAAAATATTAAAAAATTCTACAATTGTATTGAACACTTTTTAATAAAACCGTGTACTATGTGCGTTGTGGTGCAGTGGATATCGGCTCAGAACGAGAAATCGGAGAGCCGAGTTCAAATTCCAGTTGAATTCCTTGCATTCCTTTACGCACAAATACTCTTGGGAAAGGTATTAATTTGCCTCTTCCCCCGAGTTATGGGTTAAATAATAGGACAGATTGGGTTCTATAGCCTTGGTCGGTAACCAGTCTACCGCAGAAAGCAATGGCAACCTACTGCGGGATAATCTTCTACTCAGTCAGTCATGTCTCTTTCGAGATATGATCGCCCAAGCGCGTATCACGTATGGCACTTAACTGACTGACTGGTCTAATTTAATTATGATCAAAAACTAACTAACTAATTAATATATATTTCCCTCCTGTCATGCTCAGGGGTTGCTTGGATTTTTTTTATCATGTCTTAATGTAAGATACTCAATAGTAGGTACATCAATATATATGTTGCTTTCATTTTGGATGGCATATCAATATGGGTATTTTGCCACCATTTTTAACAGCAGGGTCCCACTCGTATTTTAATGATTTAATAAATGTCGATAAATTTATTAATTAAAAAATTCTTTTCATATTTATTTCTTATAAATTAGTAAATGATAAATATGGTATTGCATTAGGGTGGATCTGAAGGAGACTAACACCACCTTTAAATTTGTTCTTATTCATTTTTTTTTTTTACTTTTTTTCAGCGCAGTCTTATCGATTATTACATAAAGTTTCCGATTGTCAAAAAAAATTTCAATATTTAAACAATTTTAGTGGGGCTCAGTTTTTCATATAACGTTATAGTAAATCAATCCTCCATTTTGGAACCAATCACGTTGGGGTCGCTTTGTTTTGTTTTTTTTTGGGACGAGTTGTTTCTCTTGTTTTTGCCTTTTTCAAGTTTTCTTCAGTTCTTACGATGACATCTTCCTTGGAAACTCCAAGAATAACTTTATTAAAAAATTTCACAAAGGATTCAGTTGTTGAATATGCGCAAGCAAAAATGTTAATTACATAGGATCGATTTACTATAAGCTTGTAGGAAAAACTGCCCCCCCCCCAAATTGTTTAAATGTTGAATTTTTTTTACAAATTTTTTCTGTCAATTGGAAAGTTTACGAAAGTGGTAATGTCATACTGGTGAGTCGTTCCAAAATAGAGGATTGATTTACTATAGCGTTGTATGAAAAACTGAACCAACCCACAAAAATTGTTTAAATATTGAAATTTTTTCAAATTTCTTTTTGTCAATCGGAAAGTTTAGGGTCTAATCAATACGATTGCACTGAAAAAAGTAAAAAAAAAATTAAAAAAATAAATTTAGAACAACAAATTTAAAGGTGGTGTTAGTCTCCTTCATGTCTGCCTATATTAGTTTTTAAAACGCTCTATAGGATGCATAATCTGAAACAAAAGTGAAGATGGTGAGACAAGTTGAGAAATTTTTAATCAAAGACATGTTTCACCAGAGAAAAGCTTAGCTTCTGGTGTCATTGGTGTTATCAGTTCAACTAAATGTGATTTACAAGAAGCAACTTCTCATCAGAGATCCCAAAAATACTCTTCCAACACAGTTTTGTCTTTTTTCTTTTATCTGAACTGATGGTACCAAAGAAAACAGAAGCTAAGCTTTTCTCTGGTGAAACATGACGAAAAATTTCTCATTTTCATTAAGAATCTTTCATTAAGTTTTCTACTTTATTGCGTTTTATTGTTTTTTTTTAACACTCACATGGCAGGGAATTTTTGAATACACAATTTTTAAAATTACAATGGATAAAAACTTTATAATTTCTTCTAATTTTAAAAATTGCACGTTCAAAAATTCCCTACCACCATTATGTGAGCGCTTTAAAAGAAAAAAAGAAAAAAGGTAAACAGTAAAATCAGTTATTGCAAATTGCCTGGAGACACCACTCATGGTAGAAACCTAGGTCGCATAATAACTCATTTATATATATATATTCTTCACTAATCAACAACATAATTATTGCAAAAAAAATAAAATAAGGTACTGCTAAAGAACAAACATACAGCAAGAGCTATCATAACTGGTAGTAAAGAGAATGAACTGAGCTGATGCTGCTTCACCATTATCTCTCTATGAGCATGACAGGAGGGATATATATATATATATATATATATATATATATATAAACTCATTTATAAATGGAACTTTGTGTGTGTGTGTTTGTGTGTGTGTATGTATGTATGTATGTGTGTCTGTTACCTATAGACTCTGAAACAGCTGAACTGATTTTCTTGAAAATTTACACAGTTATACTATAAGTGTCTGCAAGTGTTCTTAGCTAGGTTTTGTGTTGAGGTGCCCCTGATAAATATCGAAAATTGATAATCGAAAAAATCAGGTTATAGAAGGAGTGGTCCGATTTTAATCAAATTTGATACACTCATAGACAAAGACATAAGAAACGATATTCAGAAGTTTCAAGGTTGCAGTTCTTACAATAGTGCAGAAAATCGATTATATATATATATATATATATATATATATATATGCAAAAGGCAAGATGTTTGTGTGTGTGTGTGTGTGTGTGTGTGTGTGTGTGTCTGTTTATCTGCCTGTATATCTTTTATACAAATCCACAATTTTTATCTGATTCTCACCAAACTTCACACAAATATTCTTTAGACTGAGTCTGAGCTCCAGAACCATGGATTAGTTTTAAAGTTTTCATTACACCCGAGCATCGCCGGGCTATACTGCTAGGATATATATATATATATATATATATATATATGCAATTTGTTATATATATTATATTATTTATATATTATATATGTGTAGTACTTATTTAAAAGTGCTCAATATCAGTGATAGAGCTGACATATTCATATAGATAGGTGTGAGTTTGTAACCCTGGGTTTCATGTCCTTGCGTGAACGAGCGTGAAACCCAGTATTACAAACTCACACCTATATTTTTTTATAATAAGGAGGATTCCTGTAAATAAGCAATCCAGTAAATAAAGTGTTGAATATTTTTGTGATAAGTTCCCAAGAACTATAAAAAAAAGAAAAAAAGAAAAAAAAAAGGTGTATAAATTCATTTTTATTATTTTAATATATAACTTTTATTACAGTTCTAGAATTTTTTTTTTTTTTTTTAAGTAAGATTGCCAAAAACTGAAGCAAGTTAAAATAATAGCGGTGTCAAGGGAAAAACTGTCCTTTTTGACACACTGGGTTTGCACAAATGATGCTGGATGTGTCTACAAAATATTTTCTGTGATCATGAGAATTATTCTTGTCAATACTTCCAATGACTGATTGAAAAATTATGAAATGGCGTCAACCTTCGATAAGTTTTTTATATTATTATATCTAATTTAATAATCATTATATATAAAATAAAACAAAGACACCCATTGTCTACAGCTATATCGTGTTGAATACACTGGTTCACGTCCAATCACCGAAGTTAACCAACATCGAGCCTGGTCAGTACTTAAATGGGTGACCATTTGGGAATACCAGGTACTGTCGACGTAAGGACCAAGAAAAGTCCACCGGTTCTCCAGGTTTGGGGGTTGGGTGCAGGGCTAACAACCCTGCCCCGTTTAAAAACAGTTTGGTACAGAAACAGCAACAAAAAGTTGCTGCCCTATGCACAATTGGGTGTGATGGATAAATGATGATGATGATGAAGACGTCCATTAAATAACACTGTCAATCATTCATTTTGTCATGTGGCTGACAAAGATTCATTTTTATGCTAACCCCTCAACCCCCGGTTTATTAAAACAGCTCTGCTTTCTTTATAGTCCAACTTAATTTTTTTATTAAACATTTTATAAATCTACTATTTGTCCATGCGCTGAATACTGTTGCCATATCTGGTCGGGTGCTCCTGTTGCACATCTCAAGGTTCTCAATAAAATCCAAAGAAGGATCTGCAATGGAATCGATCCTGACTTGACATCTTAATTTCAGCCACTTTCTCACTGACATAATGTGGCTTTTTCTTTTGTTTTTTCTACAAATATTTTCATGGCAACTGCTCTATTAAGCTCCCCACCACTGCCACTGGGTCTCCGACAATGTGATTTTAAACATTGCTACTAGATTGTCATCTAGGTCCCACCCTTTACTTCCTGCCTGTGGAACTTTCTTTCATTCACTTGGTTTCCTGATAGCTACAATCTCCAAAAATATAAATGCAATGTCAACTGCCATCTTCTATCTTTAATTGTGATCATCTTTTACCCTTTCTTCAATAGCCCCTGTACCCTGTCTTTTCTCTTACTGTAACCCCCTATGTACTAATGGCAATCTCTATGAAATTAAAAAAAAGGGGGAGAAGGGGGAAAAAAGGGGGAAAAATTTATTTATTTACTTATTTTTTTTTTTTTTTTTTTACACACACAATGTAAAAGTCTTAATGATGCATTTTGATCTCAGGCCTTAGTATTTGCAATTTCTGCACAAATGCACTTACCTCCAGTTCTTCATCTGATGGTGCCGTGAAGAACTGGTCAAACATACCAAATACCAAGCTATTCGGAGGGAACTTGATTCCATCTTTTAATGCCTGAAACATTAATAATTATAATAAAAAGATCAGTCACAGAAAAAAAAAAAAAAAAAAAAAAAAAATTACCAATATTCTTACTCACAAAAATTATCCAAATAAATGTTGCAGCAGTTCTAATATCATCAATCTTACTATCCCAAAGCAATCCATAAAATATGGCTACTTGTAAAATCAGAAGTACTTACAGTTCATAAATATCTATTATATTTTTTGTCTGTGTGTGTGATACACTCTGTCGATGTTTGTTTGTTTTGGGTTTTAGGGCATATCAACCGCTATGGGTCATTTAATGCCAAATGCAGACTGCACATATATATCAAATATATATACTTTGTAAACATAATTTAAGGATAATGTCCTTAAACCACAGCTCGTTTATTCTTACTCTGATAAACTCTGGTAAATGATTTTAGATGTTTCTATCTGGTACAAGTTGGTTATTTATATCAAGAAGATTGATTTATTTGCATGGCCAATTGGTCTAGTTTTTCCACTACCAGTTTTATTTACAGTGGGTAAAGTTCCGATGTACACACTGTTGAGTGGCTGGAGCACTTGCTGGAGGATCTGTCTATGAAACTAGTTAGGATACTGAAAATAACATCAATCAGCTAAGTGACATTTACATTAAACACACGCATGTTTACATTGTGTATATAACACACTAAAGACTGCCTTCCTCCACCATAAGCCGATAGCTTAGTGGTAGAATTTTGACTGATATCAAACCAGTCAGGTTTCAATCCTGACTGGAAGCAATCGGACGTCTAACCATACTGATAAGCTATGATACAGTGAAACAGGACTGTCTGCAGATGAATACACAAACGCATGATCTAAAAGTATCATAGCAGTGCTTTAAAAATAAAACTACAACGCATACCAATTCAACATTTAATATCCTTCGAAGTAGTCTCCTTCTGAAGCTGCACACTTTATCCAGTGTCATATCCACTGATGGAAACATTCCTGGAACTTAGAGGTGGGTAGCTAGCAGTTGTCTAGTAACATTTTCCTAGAATCCCCTGATATCTAGAAGTCTGGTTTCTTTCACACTCCACCCACGTCTATTGAACAGGTGAAGAGGCTCATCCCCTGTTCCCTGTTTAGGATGTGGTTTCCGGTTTTCTCTTTTCCAATCTCTTCACTCTTACATAGCCTCCTGCACATCAGTGGCGTTACCGCCTTGCTCGGGGTGACATGATAAAAAGAAAAAAAAAGTGGGATTTGATCTTTGAGGAGGAAAAAGTTACAAGGGGCAAGATCTGTGAAAAACGGTGGTTGTCAAACCTGGGGAATGACACATTTGGTTAAAAGCTGCTGCTCAAGGCAGGGTCAAGATGTAACCTCTGTTCTGTGATGAGATGACTACACTATCCTTCCAAGCACTCCTATGAACAAAGAAAGTGAGCAAAAACACTGTAACAGTGTGTACACACAATAGAGTTCAAAGTCAATCTGTGCCGTGTATCTTCACTGTATGTACTTTAGCTTCATTCAGTCAGTTAAGTGCCATATGTTAAACACACTTGGATGATCGTGTCTCGAAAGAGACATGACTGACTGGGCAGAAAATTATCCTGCAGTAGGTTGACATTGCTTTCTGCAGTAAACTGGTTGCTAGCCAAGGCTATAGAACCAAATCTGTCCTGTTATTTGACTCATAGATAGAAAGAGAAGATATGCATTATATTAATAAGTAGTAATTAGTGGGAAATCAGTTTATTACTTTATGACAATAAAAAACCGATCCCCCACTTAATGCCCAGTAGAAGACTTAATGTCTCAAACTATTATATGCAGTCAGTCAGTTAGGTGCCATACATGATACACGCTTTGGGCAATCATGTCTCGAAAGAAACACAACTGACTGGGCAGAAGATTATCCTGCAGTAGGTTGCCATTGCTTTCTGTGGTAGACTAGTTGCCAGCCAAGGCTATAGAACTCAATCTGTCCTGTTATTTAACCCATAACTGGAAGGAAGAGATGGATTAATAACTTTCCCATGGTATTTGCGCATAAGTGAATGCAATGAATTCAGCTGGAATTTGAACTCGGCTTCCCGATTTCTCGTCCTGAGCTGATATCCACTGCACCACAACGCACATCCTTAGCTTCAATACCATAGCAAAATTCTTCATATGTTTTGATCAGACCTCATTATTATAATTTGAACTTGATACCACAGAGCATAAATAGCAATTTAAGTAGGTACAAAAGCTTTTTTTTACCTTTAGGAATCCTTTCAGGCCAACATCTTCAGAAAATCAAAAATATTGCCAACAAATCCTCCTGAAGATTCTTAAAGATACCTATTCAAATTGAGACAATCTCTCTCTCTCTCTCACTCACACACACACACACACACACACACACACACACAGTAATTGTTATAATAATAATAATAATAGCATTGGATGTGCATTGTGGTGCAGTGGATATTGGCTCGAAACGACAAATCGGAGACAAGCTTGAACTTCAATTGTGTCACTTACATACAAAGGTATTAATCCCTCTCTTCCTTCCAGTTATAGGTCACATAATAGGACAGATTGGGTTCTATAACCTTGGCTAGCAACCAGTCTACTGTAGAAAGCAATGTCAACCTACTGTGGGATAAACTTGTGCCCAGTCAGTTGTATCTCTTGAGACATGATCACCCAAAGCATGTATCACGTATGGCACTTAACTGACTGACTGAATATAAGAGTTGGAAACATGATTAAGTTTTCTACAGGACATAAAGTGGGGGATCTGTTTTATATTGTTATAAAGTAATAAACTGATCCCCCACTAATTACTACTTATTAATACATTTCTCCCTCTAGCTATGAATCAAATAATAGGACAGATTGGGTTCTATAGCCTTGGCTGGTAACCAGTCTACTGCAGAAAGCAATGTCAATCTGCTGTGGTTGAAACTTCTGCCCAGTCAGTAGTGTCTCTTTCGAGACATGATCCCCCAAAGTCTGTATTACGTATGGCACTTAACTGACTGAATAGCATATTGCATCTCAATAGCTATAAAGTTTGTGTTAAAAAACACCATCATCAGGCAGTAAAATGTGGTTAATTTATTTCGTAAATGTGTGTATATAAAAAAAATTTATTTAATTTACATTGCAAAATGGAAATTTATATGTTCTGAGATTTTACATTATTTATAAATGGAACTTTGTGTGTGTGTGTGTGTGTGTGTGTGTGTGTGTGTGTGTGTGTGTGTTCATTACCTATAGACTCCGAAACAGCTAAACCGATATTCTTGAAAATTTACACAGTTGTACTATAAGCATCTGCGAGTGTTCTTAGCTAGGTTTTGTGTTGAGGTACCCTCGATAAATATTGAAAATCGAAAAAAATCGTGTTATAGAAGGAGTAGTCCGATTTTAATCAAATTTGATACACTCATAGACAAAGACATAAGAAACGATATTCAGAAGTTTCAAAGTTGCAGTTCTTACAATAGTGCAGAAAATCGATTATATATATATATATATATATATATATATAAAAAAGGCAAGATGTTTGTTTATCTGCCTGTATGTCTGTATTTTTTTCAGCTCTTTTATTTTAGTTTTTGCTTCGAGTTTGGCTATAAGTAGGTATAATTGTAGTTCTTAGTCTCAGCCATGATACCATTTACTCAGAGGACTTATTTAGCCTTCAAAATTCAGTTTATGATGAAAAAAAAAAACTTATTTGATATCGATACCAGGAAATCGAAATTTGACTTACATCCATTCATTTTTCTATGGTTTCGCTTTAACTGGAAGCAACTATTGCTTTTTTAGTCTATCATGCCAATTTCCAAAGAGTCTGAGTTCCAGGACCATGGATTAGTTTTAAAGCTTTTATTACACCCGAGCAACGCCGGGCTATACTGCTAGTAAGTGATAAATATCAATATTTTTAAAGTAATATTCTGATATTGATAAAGTGAAAAAAAGTGTTTATAATAAATGGAATAATGTATTAAATAAAATGACATAAAAGCGAAGTGATCTCTAATGCTTCATTTGCTGAGAAATCTGAAGTGTAGCATAAACATAATATAAAGGTGGATAGTAAGTATTTATGTTTTATTGACAAAAATGCCGCTTAAAATATTTATGTTGTAGTTTCAAGGTGTTATTGTTTCATAAAAATGTGCATTGAGCTGACGGTAAATTTGTGTTCCAGCCTTTATTTTTTTAAATATTAAAACTTTAGATTTATGTGGTTCCAAATGTGGTTATATTGTAGGTAAGAACAAAACAGGTAGAATGTAGAAAACAATACATTTGTTATTAAATGAGTAAAATATGGAGGGTGAGATAGAAAAAAAAATTTAGATGTCTGGGTTTCATTTAACCAATCAGAATGAAGCTGAACTTTTAAACTTGAAAATATAGGTTACTAGCAGCATAGCCCGGCGTTGCCCGGGTGTAATGAAAACTTTAAAACTAATCCATGGTTCTGGAGCTCAGACTCTTTGGACGTTGGCACGAAAGACTAAAAAGCAATAGTTGTTTCCAGTTAAAGCGAAACCGTAGACTGAAAGAAAAATGAATGGATGGAAGTCAAATTTTGATTTCCTGGTATCGATTTAACTATACTGATGAGCTGCGATACAGTGAAACAGATCTGTCTGCGGATGACTATATATATATATATATATATATATATATATATATATATAAAAAATCGATTTTCTGCACTATTGTAAGAACTGCAACCTTGAAACTTCTGAATATCGTTTCTTATGTCTTTGTCTATGAGTGTATCAAATTTGATTAAAATTGGACCACTCCTTCTACAACCAGATTTTTTCGATAATCAATTTTCGATATTTATTGGGTGTACCGCGACACAAAACCTAGCTAAGAACACTCGCAGACGATTATAGTACAACTGTGTAAATTTTCAAGAAAATCAGTTCAGCTGTTTCGGGGTCTATAGGTAACGGATACACATACAAAGTTCCATTTATAAATAAGTTTAGATATGTTTGGAGTGACTGGGTTTTTTTCTTTTAGACTTTACAAAAAAGTGTCATCTTGACCAGATAACAAACATCCCTATTGAAATATTTTTGGTATCTAAAAGAAACCAATAAAACTTCCACAAAAAAAAAAAAATAGAAAAAACTAGAATAGGTAAATCTTTAAACAAGCCCTGCCCCTTGAGTCTATATGCAAAAGTAATGATTAAATTTCTTAAAAATAAATGTGATGAAAATAATGTCATATGTAAACACTGCAAAATGTTCACCTTAGAATATGTTTAATAATACTTCATAAAAAAATATCAATTAACCTACAGATACACTTTGTTTTGTATTATGATATAATATTAACTTAATAGATATTAAAATTTATTAAAGTTAAGAGTGTATGAAGAACTGAAGAAAAAATGCACTCTGAACCAAAATTAAAAATAGTTTAATCCTACGAAAAGTCCCTTTAAGTCAGATTAAAAAAAAAAAAAAAAAAAAGTTTTTTTTTCTTTTTTGTTTTTAAAATGGATAGAACCTCATTCTGATTAGGTAAATTAAACACACAAAATCTAAAATTTTTCCTGCCCTCCATATGGAGGGCAGGAAAAACTCTTTAAAATAAATGTGTTGTTTTCTACATTCAAATGTAAATCATTTTCACCATAATTATTCAACCTTGCCTGATGACAAGGTAAAATCTTGAAACACAGAAATTTCCATGTTGCAATGCAAATTAAATAAATTTTAAATAAAAAAACTAAATTAATTATAATTATATTATGCTCTACAATTTATTTTGTATTGAGCACTTTTTAAAAAAGTAAATGCCAGAGAACTTGAGATTTTAAACCTGTTAGTTCTCTTTTCACAAACACACAAAAACACACACAAAATCATTTTAAATAGAGAGAAAAGCATTTGTACCTACATAAATTGGTCTGTGATATCAAGCTGGATATGCGTTGTGGTACAGTGGATATCGGCTCGGAACGAGAAACCGGGGAGCCGAGTTTAAATTCCAGTGGAATCCATTGCATTCACTTACGCACAAATATCCTTGGGAAAGGTATTAATCCGTCTCTTCTCTCCAGTTATGGGTTAAATAGCAATAGCAGGACAGATTGGGTTCTATAGCCTTGGTCGGCAACCAGTCTACCGCAGAAAGCAATGGCAACCTACTGCGAGATAATCTTCTGCCCAGTCAGTCATGTCCCGAAAAAGACATGATCGCCCAAGCGTGTTTCAGTTATGGCACTTAACTGACTGATAGGATGTGCGTTGTGGTCCAGTGGATATCGACTCGGAACAAGAAATCGGAGACCCAAGTTCGAATTCCAGTCGAATTCGTTGCACTCATATACGCGCAAATACCCTTGGGAAAGGTACTAATCCGTCTCTTCCCTCCAGTTATGGGTCAAATAACAGGACGGATTGGGTTCTATAGCCTTGGTTGGCAACCAGTCTACCACAGAAAGTAATGGCAACCTACTGCGGGATAATCTTCTGCCCCGTCAGTCATGTCTCTTTCGAGACATGGCTGCCCAAGCGTTTATCACGTATGGCACTTAACTGACTGATATCAAGTTCTTGTTTTTTTATATATATATATATATATATATATATATATATATATATATATATATATATATAGTTTGTTGTATGAATTAAGTCTGAGGAGCAGTTGATAAGAGAGCCACGAAATATGTTATTGATGGGTTCATAAAAACATTCAACTTATGTTTTATATATATTAATTTTAGTTGAAAATAAAGACAAAAATTCTCCAACATTTGGATAATTTTTTATTAATTTGGTTCTAAGCTTTTGGCTCACATGAGCCATCTTCAGAGAGGTTATTAAGACGGAAACACAATAACATCCACCATCACCGACGACTTCATTTTGTGTTGACATAAAACTCCGCTAGGTAATGACACATAGTTACCAAAAATAACAAACATAGTTTGCAAATTTGCAATGTGGTTCTATGACGTCATACTGTGTGATAGCGCAAAATGACAACAGAACTATGTATTCAAATGCAATGTAATGTGTTATGGCCAGATTTAAAAGTGATTTTATTAAGTGTGAGTTGTTTGGATTTAATATAGATGGCCTCCAATATCTGAAGGTTCTTTTTAATGTGTGTATGAGTAAGGATTAATAACCTCTCTGAAGATGGCACATGTGAGCCGAAAGCTTAGAAGCAAATTAATAAAAAATTATCCAAATGTTGGAGAATTTTTGTCTTCATTTTCAACTGAAATTAAAGCCAAAATACGACGTTTAGAACGGCTCATGATTAAACATAATAGACATTCATTGTCTTTTATATTTAACAGTATATGTTTAGAAAATTATTTGCTGCCTCGATACACACACACATTTTATATGAAAGAATAGGTGGATTAGCTCTCACCTTGGTATAGCACTATCTGTATTTATCTTTATTTCTTTAACAATGGAAAAAAAATTAATTTCGGAATCTCTCTCAAAAACATTCCCAACCCAAACAAACATGAATATTTTGTGAAACTTGTCCAGAAAATGGAGGATTTAATTAGAAGGATAAGATGGAAAGCTTATTTCTTCCTTCATAATTATAAGTTTTGAAATGAACCTGAACCTTATGGATTCAAAAGCATAAAAACTGCACCAGTAATTGAAAGATTATCTGGTTTTGAAAATGATTTATTTGAAAGAATCAACATCACTTTTAACAAAAGGAAAAATAATTTTCAAAGACACCTTGACCATGTTGTTTCAAACATAAAAAAAAAAATCCGACAAAGTGTTTGTTAAGTCTGATAAAACATCGAAAATTACCACAAAGGATTAAACAAAAAAACTTTTCCTTACACCTAATGGTGTGTTGGGGAGTGTTTTTATTGCTTTCATAATGAACTGTTTTTTTTTTATGGGACAGGGTTGTTAGCCCTGCACCCAACCCCCAAACCTGGAGGAAGGTGATTTTCTAAGCGTAGCTTAGATGTAACACACAGTCGAAAGCAAGGGGCACCCAGTGAGGATCGAACTCACTACTCAGTTATAACGATTCTAGCAAGACGAGCTTGCTAACCATTACACCACACCGAGGTGCCCACCACTAAGGATTATACCACTTTAATTAAAAAAAAAAAAATTAACCAAAAATTATAAAAAGGCAAATAATAACTCACTTAATTTAGTTGATAAAACAAATACCAGAAGCAAAACTATAACTGAAAAAACTCAAAATTAGTGATAAAATTAGGAAACTTTGTATTAAAGAAGCTTACACAACTTTAAAAGACCATAAAACTAATTTGGAGACAAATCTTTGCACTAGAATCATCAACCCCAGAAATTGATAAAAATCAGTAAAATTATTCTAGAATGGATTAATAACCAAATCAAACAGAACCTTGGATTACAACTGTTACGAGGATGCATTTATATATAAAAAATAATATTAATAATGTCTAAAAAGTTGTAGTAAAGGACTCTATTGAGTCCTAAGTGTTATTCCAAAAAAGTTTTAATTCATGAAATAGTCGTAAAAATAAAAAAGTTAGAAATAGAATGTTTCGAAGATTGTAGAAAGCTCCATTAGAGTCGAGAGAGTTTGAAAGATTCTAGAAGTATGCAAATTAGGTGTTAGGCCCCTATAAAAATAGGTTTTGGGCAGAGAGCAGTCAGTTGATAGCAGGATGAGCTGACCTCTACAGCTCCAGTTAAGATTCAGGATGTATATCCAGCCAAAAGAATCCCTAAGTCGACGAGAAAAAACTAAAACTTGAAACAGCTGATAAAAGGATGTGCTGACCTCATCAGCACAGATTTCGATTCAAGGAATTATATCCAGCCGAAAGAATCTCTCTAGTCGATGACAAACAAAAACCTGAAAAAGTTGTTCAAAGGATTTTACTGTCATATCAACTCCGGTAAAGATCCTAGGATCCATATCCGGCCGAAAGAATCTCACAGAAAAAAAGTTTGAACAAATAAAAGCTGAAAGAGAACCTCATGGAACTATCTGGGTGAATACATCTTTTTGCCTCTTTCATTGACCAAGCAAATAATTAGTCTTTGTATATTCATTTAAAGATTTCCAACAAGTATAACACTTCGAATTCCAGCCAAATTCATTGCATTCACTTGCGCGCAAATACCCTTGGGAAAGATATTAATCCGTCTATTCCTACCAGTTATGAGGTTAAATAACAGGACAGATTGGGTTCTATAGCCTTGGTTGGCAACCAGTCTACCGCAGAAAGTAATGGCAACCTACTGCGGGATAATCTTCTGCCCAGTCAGTCATATCTCTTTTGAGACATGATCTCCCAAGCGTGTATCACGTATGGCACTTAACTGACTGATAGCACTTAACTTTCTTAGGTTAAGATACTTGACTCCTTACCTTTCTCTCCTCGTAACCCTTTGCCTGCCAGTAGCAAACTATATATTTTCTATTTGAATGTAAAACTGTATATTTGTAAATATTTTTATCTAATGTTTTTTTAATTAAATATTTGTCGGTGATTTATCTCTGAATTGTGGTTCATTTTTATTTTTTTTTATGCTACAATTAACACATAACACTACACTGAACTAATACAACTGATGTCATAAATTCGTTTTGTAATATAAACGATAAAAACAACTGTTGTTTAATTCTTTTTGACAAAGTTGACTATTATCCATCAATTTCCAAAGCTCTTTTCACTTTGGCACTGGAATTCACCACACATTATTCAGACTTAACTAAGGAATTAAAAACATATCATAATGGCCACTAAAACATCCATTCTTATCCACAACTACGAACAATGGATAAAAAAAATAATTCTGGTGACCAATTTTACATGACAATAGGTGCGTCAGACTTTGTGGAGTCTTCCGATCTCATTGGTTTATTTGTTCTATATAATCTCAACGCACACATGACATAGGGTTATACAGAGATGATGGACTTATGACAGTTTTAAAATTTGTGGAATTCTGTACCAATTCATAGAGAATTCAAAAGTCTGAACTTAAAAGTAATAATCAACATTAATTTAAAATTAGTAAACTTCCTTGATATATTGACTTAGTAAATGATACTTATCAACCATACATAAAACCCAACGAATAGCCATTATACATCCACCCAAAGTCTAATCACCACCCAAGTATAATCAAACACGTACCCTCTTCCACTGAATTTGAATTAAGTGAAGTATTTTATAAACAGATTTTTATAATAATGCACTAAAGAATAGAGGCTATAAAAAATCATGATATCAAATACATATAAAAAAATCTAAACTTATTTATAAATAGAACTTTGTGCGTGTGTGTGTGTATCTGTTACCTATAGACTCCAAAACGGCTGAACAGATTTCCTTGAAAATTTACAAAGTTGTACTGTAAGCATCTGCAAGTGTTGTTAGCTAGGCTTTGTGTCGAGGTACCCCCGATAAATATTGAAAATCGAAAATCGAAAAAAAATTAGGTTATAGAAGGAGTGGTCCGATTTTAATCAAATTTGATACACTCATAGACAAAGACATAACAAATGATATTCAGAAGTTACAAGGTTGCAGTTCTTACAATAGTGCAGAAAATCAATAATATATATATATAAAAAGGCAAGATACCGGGTCTGATCAAAATCAGTTTTTCAGCCCTTTTATTTTAGTTTTTGCTTTGGGTTTGGCTCTAAGTAGGTATAATTGTAGTTCTTAGCCTCAGCTATGATACCATTTACTCAGAGGACTTATTTAGCCTTCAAAATTCAGTTTACGACGAAAAAAACTTATTTGATATCAATACCAGGAAATCAAAATTTGACTTACATCCATTCATTTTTCTTTCAGTCTACGATTTCACTTTAACTGGAAACAACTATTGCTTTTTAGTCTTTCGTGCCAACGTCCAAAGAGTCTGAGCTCCAGGACCATGGATTAGTTTTAAAGCTTTCATTACACCCGAGCAACGCTGGGCTATACTGCTAGTATGACTATAACAGGAAAAATAGAAATAGAAAAATCATTTTGTACACACCACCTTTTAACCAAATGGTTAGCATTAAATTAGGGCTAAGTTCCTCAATTTAATTAATAAACATTTCCCTAATAATAACCCTCTAAGTAAATTTGTTAATAAAAATATCCTTAAATGAGGTTATAGTTGTTCAAATAATCTAGAAAAAATTCATTAAAAATCATAATAAAATCTTCAATCAGCTTATAAACCAATGTAACAAGAATTATCCAAATAATGTAAATAACAATACAAATGTATGTAATTATTGAAACTAACAATTGCTCATTGAAAAATAGGTGTTCAACAAATTCTATTGTGTACCAATGTACTATAACATTAAATGAAAATCCAACTATTAAAAAAGTTTTCTAAGAACACTTTTAAGCAGTATTGGTATTTGCATTTAACTTCCTTAAAAAATAGCATATATCAAAACCAAACAACCTTTTCTGCATATTTTGGAAGTTAAAAGATACAAACAAAACCCGCATAGGAAAATTCTGGAAAAAGCAAGAATCTGTAAGTTGTTCTATGACCTCTGCACTCTGTGCCTGAATGAAAAGCTGCAGATTTTAAGGCTCCCTAAAAATAAAGTGCTGCTGAATCATAGATGAATTGCTGTTTTTATGTAAATATCAAAAATATTTTTTTTAAAATTTAATTGTTCATTTATAACTTATGCTCCAATATAACCTAATAATTATTTTACTAAAATAAATGACCCACACAATACTTATTTGGGTTTGATATCTACAATATACCATAATTATTGAATTTTAATTCTAACCTAAACATACCAGCCTCTTTAATTCATGAGGTAATAAAAAAAAAAAAAAAAAAACAAAAACCCCCAAAAACCTGAAATCCAAACTGATGTTAAAAATTATTGTCTACCCATTTAAATAATGTATGGTCCCACTAGGTATCCTACCCAGACAAAATAAAAGTGTCATTCCATGACATCATGATATTATGTTGCTTTTCGCGGCCCAAATCTTCAATTTCATTTTTGATCGAACAATATTGACACACCTACAAGCATATTCTCCAACTACCACTCCCCAATTTTCCCCAATTCATTTTATATTTTTTAAATAAATCATTTTCACCATTTATTTTAAAATATCACCTGAAGAACAGTGTTGTTCTGAAACAAGAAAATTTTTGTGTTGTGATGTTTTTATAAACCATTGTAATAACAAAATTACTGTGTATGTGTGTGTGGAGAAGAACTTGATACCGCAGAGCATAAATAGCAATTTAAGTAGATACAAAGTTTTTTTGTTTTTTTTTAATCTTTAATCCTTTCAGGTCAACATCTTCAGACATCAAAAGTATGCCTTCTGAAGATGTGTTGGCCTGAAAGGATTCTGGAGGTTAAATATTAGACTAGAGTGATAATTATTGTTAAATTAAAAATAAAAAGTTCAATATTTATTAAAGGTCGACTAATAGTTTTGGAATTTTTTTCAAGCACTCATCAAGACTCTTGATAAGCATTGAAAAATTACAAAACTGAGTTGGCTTTTGATAAGTACTGAACATTATTATATTTAATTTAATTATCATAACCCATATCTTTCATTTATTAAACAAACAGATTTCATTAAACATTATTTTTAGTGAATATTTTATTTTTTTTTTTTAAATCGTATCACCCCAAGCAAGGCGGTAACGCCACTGATGTGCAGGGGGCTACGTAATAGTGAAAAGATTGGAAAAGAGAAAGCCAGAAACCACATCCTAAACAGGGAACAAGGGATACGCCTCTACACCTGTTCAATAGACGTGGGTGGAGTGTGAACCGGGCGATAGTTTAGTCTATCTACTCCAATTGGAAAAAAAAAACAAAAAAAAAAAAACAAAGTGACAAGAGTGGAAAAGAGAAAGCCGGAAACCACATCCTAAACAGGGAACAAGCCCTCCTTCCTCACTGCATGTCCCAGGAACTTCGGTTGTCTCTTCCTTATGCTCAATATTAATTTTCTTTTCATTTCCATTCTTTCCAACACCTTGTCACATGCTCAGTCCACGATATTCACAGGATCCTTCTGTAGAACCACATTTCAGCTGCTTCATGTTTTTCCTTTATCTTTGTTGATATTGTCCAACATATTGAAGAACTGACATCACATAGCAATCCAGTACTCTCTTCTTTGTTTCTAGCAAAAATGTCCTGTTTCTTAATACTCTTCTCAACTCCTGGAATGCATCCTTGTGCTTTTTGGTGTCAGAAATATAAATGCATAAAAACTGCTGTGAGCACAAAGTGAGGAGTCAGTTTATATATTTATTGTAATATGGAACTGATCCCCCACTTTATATCCAGTATGCTTCTGTAGAACCACATTTCAGCTGCTTCATGTTTGATGATATTGTCCAATATTCACTGCCATATTGAATAACTGACATCACATAGCAATCTAGTACTCTCTTCTTTGTTTTTAGTGAAAGTTTCCTGTGTCTTAGTACTTTACTCGGCTTCTGGGACGTGTCCTTCGCTATGCCAATTCGCCTTTGGATCTCTGTGCCGCACTTTAATAATAAAATGATGGAAAGTGCAACACTGAAATTTGAAGGCATATTGGGATAACCAAAAAAACAATTCCAAAAGATAAGCAGAGTACTGAGAAATAGAAAAACTTTGTTAGAAACAAGGAAAAAGAGTTCGAAACTCCTAGGTGATATCTGTTCTCCCGTATGGCAGTGAGTGCTGGATGATCTCCTCGAAAATGAAAAGGAGATTTGAAAAAACAGAAGTGTGGTTCTACAGAAGGATGCTGAGGATACTATGCAAAAATGTGATACTCACAGAACAGTTTGAAGGCAGAAAAAAACAGAGGAAAAACAATACATAGCCTACTTGATGAACTTGAGTAAATCGATGGCAGAACAGGGATTAGGAGAAGTAACAGAAGGACAAATTTTATTTAAAGTTACCAAGGACAGAAAGTTGTGGAGAGCCATGACTGCCAATGTCCTAAGAGGACACACCACATAAATAAGTTTCTACTGAGTACTGAATTATCAGTTTCTGTTAGAATGAATTCAGTTTTTTTAACCCCCACACCCCAGTTGCTTCTTGTAAATTTCTGGTAATATTCAGCAAAATGTTTTTCTTTGTTTGCTTCTAGTCTGATTACCTATAAGAATTTACATTTATTGTACTTTACTGATTGAATTATATCAGTTTGCTGATATGTACTAGTACTCATTGATACAAATGTACCAGTACTTTTTTGTTTTGGCAAATTAGTTTCCTTTGATAAAGTCACAAAATATGATTTCTGACTTTATTCTAATATCAGTCAGTTAAGTACCATGTGTGATACATGCTTGGGCGATCATGTCTCGAAAGTGACATGACTGACTGGGCAGAAGATTATCCCGCAGTAGGTTGCCATTGCTTTCTGTGGTAGACTGGTGAATTATATTATTATATTAATAAGTAGTAATTAGTGGGGGATCAGTTTATTACTTCATGACAATAGAAAACCGATCACCCACTTTATGCCCAGTGGAAGCCTTAATCATGTTTCTATTATATTCAGTCAGTCAGTTAAGTGCTATAAGTGATACACGCTTATGTCTCGAAAGAGACATGACGGACTGGGCAGAAGATTATCCCGCAGTAGGTTGCCATTGCTTTCTGCGGTAGACTGGTTGCCACCCAAGGCTACAGAACCCAATCTGACCTATTATTCAACCCATAACTGGAGGGAATAGTTGGATTAATATTTTCCTAAGAGTATTTGTGCATAAGTGAATGCAAGCAAATCAACTGGCATTTGAACTCGGCTCCCTGATTTGTTGTACCCACTGCACCACAACGTACATCTTATTCTAATATGCTATTACAATTCTGTGCTGGGAAATACAATACTGTATTCTAATATCAGTCAGTTAGTTAAGTGCCATACGTGATACACGCTTGGGCGATCATGTCTCGAAAGAGACATGACTGACTGGGCAGAAGATTATCCCGCAGTAGGTTGCCATTGCTTTCTGTGGTAGACTGGTGAATTATATTATTATATTAATAAGTAGTAATTAGTGGGGGATCAGTTTATTACTTCATGACAATAGAAAACCGATCACCCATTTTATGCCCAGTAGAAGCCTTAATCATGTTTCTATTATATTCAGTCAGTCAGTTAAGTGCTATAAGTGATACACGCTTATGTCTCGAAAGAGACATGACGGACTGGGCAGAAGATTATCCCACAGTAAGGTTGCCATTGCTTTCTGCGGTAGACTGGTTGCCAACCAAGGCTATAGAACCCAATCTGTCCTATTATTTAACCCATAACTGGAGGGAAGAGACGGATTAATACCTTTCCCAAGGGTATTTACGCATAAGTGAATGCAAGGAATTCAACTGGAATTCGAACTCGGTTCCCCGATTTCTCGTTCCGAGCTGATATCCACTGCGCCACAACGCACATCCCTGTATTCTAATATACCGATACAATATTGTATTTCCCAGCACAGAATTATACACCCACCCTCTATGAAACCGTTTTTAACTAGATTTTAAAAAATTTAAACATGCTAAAAAAATTTTTTTCCACAAAATATAAGGGGGTGGGGATGTCTTACATAAGAATGTGTGTTACACAAAGGCAAATATGGAAAAGTGTTCAATTTCAAATTACCTGAAGGTTACACAGACTTAAGAAAGCCAGCCAAAATGTTATAACAACAAAGATGAGATCCAAGTGTAAATAATAGTAATTTATTCATTTCGTTATGAACAGAAATTAGCTGATATTGCTAAAGCTTCATATACACTTGTGTTTAGAATAGACGGTATGGCCATCTAAATTTTTTTTTTTCTAACCTACTCATTTTTATTTCATACCTTTTATTTATTTTTTCTCCTTTAACCTTTTCTCCTTTTTTGTTCAAAGGCAAAAAAAAAAAAAAAAAAAAAAAAAAAAAAAATATTTTCAATGAATTTTCCAACTTCTAATTTGGGTCTTAAGAGTATATCCGCAGTTGGCCTACCTCATTTTACTGTTAGTTCTTACTGATTTTAACCTCAACCTAATATTTAAAGTAAATTTTCTCAAATATTAAGATTATATTGTCTAACACTAAGAAGAAAAATAATTTCTCATGAAATAAAATAGTGATATTATAAATTTTCCTATTGAAGATTGGCCCATGGTATATTAATGACAGGTTTATTAAAAGATTAATAGAAAGAAAATAAACAAAACTCACCTTGATATCCTGTAACTGGAGACAGGACAAATGTAATTCCCACTCCAAGAACAATTTAAAGACATCTTGTCCAACCCACACTCTCACCAATAGAGCTGAGAAAGAATAAAGGAAACAACGGCACAAAGAAAATGGTAATTATTGGTCCATTATGACAAGAGTTTAACCATAGAGAAACTTGGGAACAATATACAGTACTGTGCAAAAGTATTAGGACAAGAACTATTTTATCTTTATGAGGCATATTGACAGAAAATAAACAATTTAATGAAATCAGTTTTATTTGATTTACTCAACAAATGTTTTAACAAGAAAAAAATACTTGTTACAAAATAAATTTAATATTTAGTATTATAGCCTTTCACTTTGAAATAATAAAATAATTGTAACAATTTACCAATTGCACCTAGTACACACACACACACATATATATATATATATATATATATATACACACACACACACACACAGTACTGTGCAAAAGTATTAGGACAAGAACTATTTTATCTTTTATGAGGCATCAAAATAATGTTTAAAATCACCCCTGTCCTAACACTTTCGCACACTACCGGTAGTGTGCAAAAGTGTTAGGACAGAGGTGATTTTCCTAAAAACCTTACTGAAATTCAAATACAGGGTGAAAAGCCAAGTAAATTGCAAATAAATACTGATTATTTAAAACTATCTGTAAAAGAAAAATGTATTAAAAAGAAGTTATATTTAATTTTTCCTATTTTCTATTAAACAAGTTATTTTGAAACTACTCATTATTCTATTATCCTTGGATATGACTGACTTTTTTTCTTATTCCTCCCTCTCGAATTGATAAATCTAATGTTACTTCGCAAGACACACTTTGGGAACAAATACAAGCTACTTGGCAGGAGATACCATTAGCTACATTGAAGAAGCTTGTGATGTCAATGCCTGACAGAATAAAGGCTGTGATCAAAGCAAAAAGCTATTATACTAAATATTAAATTTATTTTGTAACAAGTATTTTTTCTCATTAAAGCATTTGTTGAGTCAATCAAATAAAATTACTTTAATTAAATTGTTTATTTTCTGTCAATATGCCTCATAAAAAATAAAATAGTTCTTGTCCTAATACTTCTGCACAGTACCATATATATATATATATATATATATATATATATATATATATATTTTAATTCAGATACTTCAATCCAAGGGAAAAAAGCAGGAAGGTAAATTCCAAAAAACCCAATCCTAATTAATATTAAAAATTTATTTTAATATTAAAAAATGATACAGGAAGAGAGCTCCATTTTTGAATTTGTCCAGCGTCTGTAATATTTAAAAAAAATTTTTTTCTTTAGTTTCTTTCTTTTTCCCTCCCTTCCTTCTTTTATCTCTCTTACCACCTTTTTTCCGTGTTGCTTTAACTGACGTCGATTTAACACGGCTGTCTGTTAATTTTTAGTTACATTCTCCCTTTTTTTGCGAACCCAGACGATGTCAATTTTTTTTCCTTTTCTTATTTATTTGATTTTATTCTATCTTTTTCTTTTCCTTTATTTTTATTTTATTTTATTTTATTATTTATTTTTTAATTTCTTTGCAATCTATTTAAAAAGGAAAAGTAGACTAATTTTTCTCCAGTTTCTGAAAGGTTTTTTCTGTTGCTGAGGTGATGTGTCGTACCCCGTGGGGATCTTCATATCGAAATGGCCATTCAACATCTTTGAATTAATCCTTTTTTAATATTAATATATATATATATATATATATATATAGTATGTCAAAAAATTCCCAATTTACATTTGTTAAATAGCTATTTCAGTGAGAATATTCTTGCTTCTTAAGTAACGATCAAAAATAAAAATTTATTAATTCAAACATGATACAAAGATTCATATTCCTAGCTATTTAACGAATGTAAATTCGGAAGTTTTTTGACATATTATACATATTTGGCTCTGTAAATAGATAATACTATTTACATCAAGCCCTCCACCTTGATCATTTTTAATATTAATAAAATTTATATTAATAGGATCTAGGTTTTGGGATTTTACCTATATACTCATTTTTTTTACTGGTTTTATCGCTGAATGACTGTTTCAATCCTGGGTTAAAAAGCAATCGGAGTCTAACCGTACTGATGAGCTGTGATACAGCAAAACAGATCTGTCTGCAGATGACTATTTATGCTCTCACACCCTGATTGAGCACTCTGGAAGAATGGTAGACTTTGAAAAAACAGTAGCTACTCTAGCATCTATGCATTGCTCATACAGTAATGAATTAGAACACTCTGGCTATTGGTGTATGATACATCATACACTAAAAGCCTGCCTCCTTTTACTGAGCACCCATAGATCAGAGGTAGAATCACCAACTGACGCTAATTCGGTCGGGTTTCAATCCTGGGTTAAAAGCAATTGGATGTCTAACCGTACTGATGAGTTGTGATCTGTCTGCGGATGACACACATATACACACACACACACACACACACACACACACACACACACACAGAGGTTTCATTGAATAATATAGACAAGTTTTGTCTATTTATTTTGTGTAGGATCCGTTCGTATCGTTTGATAAGCTTGATGGTGCTATCGTTGAAAGACAATAAGAAATCACAGTAATTGCTGATTTTTTTTATCAGGTCTAAGCTTTCGGCTTACATAAGCCATTATCAAAGAATAAACATTAACATATATTGAACATAGAAAATTAAGCTATTAACAAAGTGGAATTAAATAAAGAGAATTAAATAAAAGAGACAAGTCCATTTTTACCGTGGCGGATGGCCGCAAACAGTGACAAAATGGTGGTGGTGTGGTTCTTGATCCGATTACAGGCATTTGAGTATGTTAGTTGAGATATCAAAATTTATCGTATTCAAGCCAGGTTTAAATTGTTTGATGTAGATAGCTTCCAGGATTTTGAGTTTCTGTTTATTATTTTCTTGTCTAAGTATACATGTGTTATCAACGAGCGTTTTTCTCAGAAATGTGCGTTGATAACCGTGTTGTTTTAATTGTCGGAATATGTTTGAATTGTCATTTAAGTGTAACGTAAGACGCTGTGAAAGCGAGTTGGTAGTATGGTCAATGTAGATATTATTTAATTTGTTAGAGACACAGTCTCGAAAGGGACATTTGAATTTATAAACTACATTGGTATTTTGCAAATTGCTAACGGTGGGAGAGGAGTCGTTGAGGACGAATGAATTGGATGTAGTGGATTTAGTGTAATATGATAATTCTTTTGTTAGGGTCTGTTGGAGAAATATTAGTGTTTATAAATTCAAATGTAAATTTATAAATTTCAAATTCAAATTCAGGATTTGGCAAAGTTATCTCCCTTGCATAAATGATATTGGGCTTAGTTTTTTTTATACAATGTTATAGTAAATCGATTCTCCATTTTGGAACCACTCGCTGGTACGACATTACCACCACCTGTAAATTGGTCAATTATTTCTTACTTTTTTTAGTGCAATCTGATCGATTCAACCCTAAACTTTCCGATTGATAAAAATAATTTGTAAAAATTTCAACAATTTTCTTGGAGGGGGCTCAGTTTTTCATAAAACCTTATAGTAAATTGATCCTGTGCAATTAACTTGTTTTTTGCTTGTTGCATATTCAACAACTGAATCCTTTGCGAAAATGCCATTATAAGAACTGAAGAAAACTTGAAAAATACGAAGACAAGAGCAACAACTCGTCCCCCACCACCAAAAAAAAAAACTAAACAAAACAAAGCAACCCGAACAGGAGTGGTTCCGAAATGGAGAATCAATTTCCTATAACGTTGTATATAGGAAACTGAACCCCCACTAAAATTGTTTAAATATTGAAATTGATTCAAATTTTTTTTGATAATCGGAAACTTTATATAATAACTGATAAACTGCGCTGAAAAAGTCCCCCAAAAAAATGAAAAACAACAAATTTAAAGGTGGTGGTAGTCTCCTTCAGGTCTGCCAAAGCTTTATAAAGAAACTTGAGAGAAATTTGAAATTGAGACAAGGTTTTTGTAAACCTCCAGAAATCTCATCCTTTATTTTGTGAAGATTCTCTGGAAAGTCCTGTTAACACCATGTATCAAGAACATAATTTCTGAAGGTTATGTCAATGTGCAGCACCAACATAATAATAATAATAATAATGAAAATAAGTCACATGTGAAGAACTTATCATAGTAAAGAAACTTGAATGTGTGGGTGGTGTAATGGATAACGGCTCAGAATTGGAAATTGGAGAGCAGAGTTCCAATTTCAGTCGGGTTCGTTATATTCACTTATGTGAAAAACGTTGTGGTGCAGGATGTGTGTTGTGGTGCAGTGGATATCGGGGAGCCGAGTTTGAATTCCAGTTGAATTCATTGCTTTCACTTACGTGCAAATACCCTTGGGAAAGGTATTAATCTGTCTCTTCCCTGCAGTTATAAGTTAAATAACAGGACAGATTGGGTTCTATAGCCTTGGTTGGCAACCAGTCTATTGCAGAAAGTAATGGCAATGTACTGTGGGATAATCTTCTGCCCAGTCAGTCATGTCTCTTTCGAGACATGATCACCAAAGCGTGTATTACATATGGCACTTAACTGACTGTTGGTAATTAGTAAGTACTGTGTCACTACACCATTATTATTAAAGAAAAAAATGAAACCATGCTTACTTTTAAATTTTCATATTTAAAGCCATTAATGTCCGCTATACCCCACCACCAAAAAATGGGGTGATGGTAAAACGGAAACCTGAATTACAGATATCACCTTGGATGAGGGACATTATAATTACTTTGTTTTCAAAGATTGCATAATTGGGTTTATGAAGAGGAGTCCCAAAAAGTTTTCATTCTGACCCAAGAAGAAATTATATTTAATTTAAAAAAAAAAAAAATTTCACGTCAGATTTTTGGTAAGTTGGTGGGTACTGAAAACTTTTTAGCACCCACTTAATATAAAACGATTGAATTATTTTGTAGGTCATCAAATCTGTTGCAACTGGTGAGAATTCATATACACACGATTCTTTGTACCATTCCAGAAAGTACGGGATTCCTTCTAAAATCGGGGAGCAGAGTTCGAATTCCAGTTGAATTCCTTGCATTCACTTATGCACAAATACCCTTGGGAAAGGTATTAATCCATTTATCCATCTCTTCCTTCCAGTTATGGGTTAAATAATAAAGCAGATTGGGTTCTATAGCCTTGGCTGGCAACCAGTCTACTGTAGAAAGCAATGGCATCCTACTGCAGGATAATCTTCTACCCAGTCAGTCATGTCTCGAAAGAGACATGATCACCCAAAGCGTGTATCGCATATATCACTTGACTGACTGAATATAATAGTTGAAAACATAATTAAAACTTCTACTGGGCATAAAGTGGGGGATCAGTTTTTCTATTGTTATGAAGTAATATACTGATCCCCCTTTAATTATACTTAATATAACAACGTAATATAATCTATCACTTCTCCCTCCAGGTATGAGTTAAATGGCAGGACAGTTTGGGTTCTATAGTCTTGGCTGGCAACCAGTCCACCACAGAAAGCAATGGCAACCTACTGAGGGATAATCTTCTGCCCAGTCAGTCATGTCTCTTTCGAGACATGATCGCCGAAAGTGTGCATCACGTATGGCACTTAACTAACTGACTGATTGAAACAGAATTTCTTAGTTCAACCAGTTCTAACTTTTACGTATGGCACTCAACTGACTGACTGTAGGTGATGAACTATTTCCCAGCCTCCAATCCGTTTCATCACAGATGAAATGTTGCTATCCTTTTGTTGTTCTATCATGATTGCGATGATGAGATTTCTTGGGACCACCAGTTCAGACTGTACAGCTAAGATCTGTTATGGCACAAATACGAAGTTATTTCTTTTGCATTCCACTGATAAGGAGGAAATTCAACTTCTTCCTAAAAGTGTTACTTTGATCAATAGATTTCTCTGTTCACTAATCTTAACTTCTTCAATGTTTGGGTCAACTGCAATCTTTCATAGATATCTTTGTAATATGCACCACTTACTCCCTCTTTGTGCACCTATACAAGGACTTCATTTATCAGCCCTTTATCTTGAGTGGCTCTTGGGTCAGGCATTGAGTGAACAAAAAGGAGCATTCATATTTCAAATGATATGAACATGTCTCAAAGCAAAGGATACATTTTTTACTGGTATCAATCTCTTCTGATTTACTGGTAAGATCAAATGCTTGCCAAGTTGGATTCTGAAAAGAAGTAGACATAATTTTTAATTGTTTATATTTTTTCATGGAAAAAAAAGAAAAAAAAAGAAAAAAAGAAAAAAGAAAAAAAAAAGAAAAAAGAAAAAAAGAAGAAAAAAGAAAAAAAGAAGAAAAAAGAAAAAAAGAAGAAAAAAGAAAAAAAGAAGAAAAAAGAAAAAAGAAAAAAAGAAGAAAAAAGAAAAAAGAAAAAAAGAAGAAAAAAGAAAAAAGAAAAAAAGAAGAAAAAAGAAAAAAGAAAAAAAAGAAGAAAAAAGAAAAAAGAAAAAAAGAAGAAAAAAGAAAAAAGAAAAAAAGAAGAAAAAAGAAAAAAGAAAAAAAGAAAAAAGAAAAAAAAGAAGAAAAAAGAAAAAAAGAAAAAAGAAAAAAGAAAAAAAAGAAAAAAGAAAAAAAAGAAAAAAGAAAGAAAAAGAAAAAAAGAAAAAAAAGAAAAAAAAAAAAAGAAAAAAGAAAAAAAAGAAAAAAGAAAAAAAAGAAAAAAAGAAAAAAAAGAAAAAAGAAAAAGAAGAAAACCCTACAAACGAAATGGGAAGTTTAAAAAAATCTATTCTCGTATGTAAAATGAGGTTTTCTATCTGTTAATAACATCAGTAAAGCTACATGAAAACACTGACTAGTGACCAACACAAACTAAACCATCATCTAATGTGACATGAACCATTATAGATCAATCGTCAACGTTCCTTTCGCAAACAAACTTGTTACACCATGGAAATCAGAAGCCTTTCGTCACAAGAGACGAAAAAAAAAAAAAGAAAAATAAAAAAATAAAAGAGGCTTCTGCCAAGTCTTTACCACTATTTTGGGCACTAGTGAATACATGTACGCTAATTGTTGCTCCTTTTTTTTTTTCTTTGCTTAAAATACCAAACAAACCCGTACTAATTATTAAGATACAAGTGTACCCCTACAATCCAAAAATGATAGAAAAATATTTAAAAGGATTATTAGCTATTTCCTCACAGGTTATCCCCCCTGAGTGTATATAATAATGTGTGTGTGTATATATATATATATATATATATATATATACACACACACACATATACATACATACATGAAACCACAGTAAACTGCAAGCACATTAGGGACCTAACCCTGCAATCATGCTAAGAAACACTAAGAGTTTGATTAGATATTCTTATTATAAAAGATAAAAAATGCTATATAAAAAATCAATCCAATAAATCCGTAAAGAAGATCTATCACTAAAGCCTACACCAATAACCTTACTTAAATACAAAAATATCCTGTACTAGAAAAATCAAAAATTAAACAAATGGCTCCCAAAATTGAAAAAGAATCAAAATTCATATATTCAAAATCAAGATTAAAAATATACTACTTCAGAATAATTATATCATACACAAAAATAAACTGTAAGCACACGTAAGATCTAACCCTACAATCACAAAAAAAAAAGTACTGAAAATTTGAATAGAGATTTTTTTATTATAATAAAAGAAAAATGCTATAGAAAAAATTGATGCAATAAATACTTAAAGATCTAATGCCAGCACAAATATCTAAATAAATAAAATATATAAAAAATTAAAAGAAATAAATAGAATTCCAAACAATAATTTATAGAAAAAAAAAATATAAAAAAATTAAAAGAAAAAACCGACCCTCTGAACTTAAAATTAAGATTAAACATACAACTTTATACAAAAAACTGATAACATACTAATTTGCATTTACTTCCTAAAAAATACAAATTTACATTTCTTGAAATAACTTCACCAAAATATAATACTCTAAACTTGAGTATAAAATATTAATAAGTAAAAAAAAAAAAAAAAAAAAAAAAAAAAAAAAACAACCTATAAAATAAAAAAATATTCCATACCGGAAAAAAAAAAAAAAAAAAAAAAAAAAAATCAAAATTGGAAAGAAAAAACACCCCACCCTTATCACGTCTATCTAAGAAACCCCAAAGTGAAAACCTAGACACAGGATCAAAATAAATACATGAATTAGGTCCACTAACAGCAGACATCAACATCAATCAATTAAACGATAGCCAAAAATAAAAATGACCAATCAACACGCCGCCCTCTTAGAAACTCTAACCAAAAGATATACCCGACGATAAAACAGACACTCCAACAGACAATACCATTAATCAACAATTTCACACTTACACACCAGATTCTTCAAAAGTCTAACGGTCAAAACGAGAACCACATTCACTTAATTACCAATAACCCCAACCAACCCCCACGACAACAACGAACCAAATATAAACAGAGAATGATTCCAAACCTTTATTTCTCCTGATGATGTGTTTGAATCCAAACACTGAAACAGCCATATGATTGTAGAGAAGAAAACATAATTTATAATATATATAGTACACTAAATCTAAAATGCTTTATTTCGTATAGAGCACTTTACTGTTAAGGTTTTCATCTTGGGGGATTTTTTTTCTTTCAAACAAACTCTTGACGCATTGTTCTTGTGCTTGGTTTGTTTCTTTTTTTCTTCTCCTTTATTTAACCTACGAGGTCGTCCTCATTGGGTTATTGACGATTTAAGTTACTGATAGGTTAGCATTGGTTTTACAGACAAAATATAGTCTATAATAATTAGTGCTGCTTTATTGTAATTATATATATATATATATATATATATATATATATATATATATATAAAAATGGTAATATTTTTATTATAAGTTTATAATAACATAGTTTACTGCAAAATAAGAGCCGTTGTGTTTCGGTACTATCTTATTAGCACCTCGTCAGGCAGTGAAATATTTTTTTTTTTTTACTGTTAGGAATTATTATATATAGAGGTTTTTAAAAACAACAATTTTTTATCAAATCTAGACAATTAAGGTGGGGGACTTTTTGGGAGGGTTATCGCAGCTAACCAACAGAACATCAAGTCATGAGGTATAGGATAAATTTGATTGCAAATGTAAAGAGAGGCAGACTTAAAATGAGTTTAGACTGAGACATTTTTTTCATGCCAGTGATGAAATGAATTGAGAGAGACATATGTTGCAATTTTGCAAGCCTGAAAAAATTTTCACATGTCATCGTGAAACGGTCACTGGATTTTCTTTAAGTTATTGTTCAACTGAAAGTAGTGAGCAATAGACAAAGACAGGAAAGTTTTTTATTTTTTTTTTAATTTTTTTGAGAGAATTTTTTAGAGAATTGTTTTTTTAAATACACTGTAAGTCGAACATATGGAGTTCACTTAGTGGATGAGCTATCAATTAAGCAGGAACAAATTAAATGATCAAAAAGTTGGAGAATCAATCAATATATACTAGGGAATAGATTATAGATATCTAGTTATGTTATACTAGCAGTACAGCTCGGCATTGTTCGGGTGTAATGAAAGCTTTAAAACTAATCCATGGCCTTGGAGCTCAGACTAAAGAATATTTGTGTGAAGTTTGGTGAGAATCGGATAAATATCGTGGTTTTGTATAAAGGACATGCAGACAGATGAAGAATATATAGACAGATAAACTGACACACACACACACACACACACAAACATCTTGCGTTTTATATATATATATATATAAAAATCAATTTTCTGCACTATAGTAAGAACTGTAACCTTGAAACTTCTGAATATTGTTTCTTATGTCTTCGTCTATGAGTGTATCAAATTTGATTAAAATCGGACGTTTTCCTTCTATAACCAGATTTTTTTCGATTATCGATTTTCATTGGGGTACCTCGACACAAAACCTAGCTAAGAACACTCACAGACACTTATAGTACAGCTGTGTAAATTTTCAAGAAAATCAGTTCAGCCGTTTTGGAGTCTATAGGTAATGCACACACAGACAAAGTTCCATTTATAAATAAGTTTAGATATTTCATGTCATGCTTTAGATGATATTTACAAATGGAAATTACCTTGTTTCATTTCATGAGTAAGTTGAGTTTTGGAAATTTGATAATTTGTAATTTTTATTGCAAACAGAAAACATGGCTCATGGAAAGATTTACAAGTTCTGTTTTTTTTTTTTTTTTTTTAAAATATTTTACATTTTACAGTAAGGGTTTTATTGGCATCTTTTAATTGCCAATAATAAGTAGAAAGTGGTATGCTATTGCGGTAAGTTTTATTATTAAAGGATAGGGTGTGAAAGTAATGGCAGGTCTTAAAAGTATTGTTGGTACATCCAATATATTTTATTACTGTGGAATTTTTCATGGTGGAAATAGAGCATCGGTAGACTATAGAGTCAGTCAGACATTTATTTGCTAATGGACACTCAATAGATTTTCAGTGATTGCAATTTTTGTGATTGTTAGTTTTTTTTTAGGATCTTATTGATTGTTTAGGCTACTGTGCAAGGCCAAAAAGTTTTTCCCCACCTGAGTTCATCCTGCACATATATAAATCTACCATCAGCCCGTGTACTGAATACTGCTGCCACATCTGGACGGGTGCCCCTGCTATTCTCCTCGGGGTTCTTGACAAAATCAAACGGAGAATCTGTAATGTGATTGATACAGACTTGGCAGTCTGGCTGCAGTCACTCTCTCACCGGCATGATGTGGCTTCCCTGTGCCTCTTCTATAAATACTTTCACAACTTCTGCTCAGATGAACTTAGATCACTGGTGCCCCCTAGGTATGAATTTGCACTAGATACTAAATTAGCAACTAGGTCTCACCCTTTTATAGTGAAACCGATAAAACATAACCACAATTTCTACTCTAACAGCTTCTTTTCTCGCACTTCCCACTTGTGGAATTCCCATCCATATACTTGCTTACCCAACAGCTACAATCTCCAGGAAATTAAATGTACGGTCAATAAACATCTCTTATCACACAAACTTGCATCCATTTTTTCAAACCCTCTTCCCATCTACCCCACCCCCATCCTTGGTATTCTCATCCGTCTATCACCCTCCTCCCGACATTTCCTATAACTAACCAATCTTTCTCATCACTTTCCCCTATGTAACCCCCTGCGCAACAGTGGCAGTAGAATGCAATGAAATGACTAAAAAAAGAAAAATTGTTAAAAGTTCCATGATTATGTTTTTTGATGATCTTTTCAAGGTTATTACTACAGTTATCGCTTAATTTCAGTGTATTTCTGTTAAAAGTTTTGCTAGCTAAGAGGGTTATTTTTTAGGGAAGTGTTTTTCAATTAATTTTAGGATTTTATGCCCTAACTTAGTACTTATCATTTGGTTAAATAAGGGTGCGTACCAAATAATTTTTCTCTTCCTATTTTTATTGTTGTTATTACGTTTGTTGTATTTCAGGTCAGGGTATTTATAGCCACTGTTTTTAAGTGCTATGTTTATGAAAGATGTTTTCATTAGAAGAATTGTTAATAATTCTGTTTTCAGTAGAAGTGGGGATATGTTTGATCAAGGGTGGTTAGTTTTAGGGTGGGTGTATATAGGATTAGCATTAGTTTTTAAGTAGGAGAATTGTTAATAATTCTGTTTTCAGTAGAGGAGGGGATATGTTTGATGACTGATCAAGGGTGGTTAGTTTTAGGGTGGATGTATATAGGATTAGTGTTAGTTTTTTTTTAAGTAGGGAGAGTAAATTTCATCAACTAGATCAAGTGTTACACCTAGGAAGTTGTTGTGAAGTAGCTTTCATACTGAAGGTTATAATAGTGCTATGTTGGTCGCTAATCTACTTAATGCACCCAAAAGGTTAGGAACTTGGTAATCTTCCACTGAAAGCTGACTCCTTAGTATTCGACTAACTGCTGACTAATATCAACTGCCTAGTAGTTCTACTGAACTATAAAGAACTCCTATGAACTTCCCAAGAACTAAGAACTCCCATTAACTCTTATTAATATAGAAGGGAGAGTTCATTATCTGTGGAATAGGTGTGTTTCCCCATAACAGAAGTCTAACTTTTTTTAGATTAATTTTGATTGTCAGCTTAAGGTTAAAACTTTTCAACAGCCTTTATTATAATGGAAAGTGTGTGTGTGTGTATATATATATATATATATATATATATATATATTAATATACGTAATTACAATAAAGCAGCACTAATTATTATAGGCTAATGTCTGAAAAACCAATGCTAACCTCTCAGTAAATTAAATCATCAAAAACCCAACGGGGACTACCTCGTAGGTTAAATAAAGGGGGAGAAAAAAACAAACAAACAAACAAACCAAGCACAAGAACAATGTGTCAAGAGCTTGTTTAAAAGAAAAAAAAAAAAAAAACCCAAGACGAAAACCTTAACAGACGATCCGTTGTGTGAAACCGATCAGTGTTAGCTCGCTTTTAGATTTCATTTATTCTTGTTTATTTCTAGTTTTTGATTTTTAAATAGTAATAAGAGAAAATCTGATCATTTATTTCGTTGTCTGTTTTGTTTTGTGACGGTAATTATAACTCCCTTTTCATCCAGGCAGAGTTAACAGTTTTTGATTGATTATTGTTGCAACCCTATTTTCAGATGGCAGGCATTAACTTTAAGTGATTTTCAAGATGAGAAAAGATTTTTTTTTTTTTTAATCATATCACTCCAAGCAAGGCGAAAATGCCACTGATGCGCAGGGGGCTATGTGAGAGTGAAAAGATTGGCAAAGAGAAAACCGGAAACCACATCCTAAACAGGAAACAAGGGATGAGCCTCTCTCTAAAATTGGAGAATACATTTATTTTTATCGGAAAAAGTAGCCGAAGTGATAAAAAGTGGAAAATACAGATTCAAAGATACAATGAGCGCAGAATTGCTTTTGTCGGGAGAAGTAAGCGAATTTATCAAAGCTAGTTAGTCACAATATTGTCAGTGGGCTTTGACATTATGTGACCCTTGGTCAAAATACAGATTTGAAAATTTCCTGTTGACTGATTATCAGAACAGCTGATAGGGACAGGCAGACAATAACAGAGAGAAAGTTTTCTCCTGTTCCATCCAAAAGTGGAAAGGGTTAAATGATATTACTCACATGTCAAGATAGTAAGTCATATAGGGAGTGGGGAAATAGAAATTCCATACCTAACTTCAACATCCCGGTTTTGTGTCTTTTTAATAAAACTGAGGTGGAAAATGAAATTCAGTGAGATGGTGACCAGCGATGAATTGATATGAACCAGGTGAAATAGCCTACCCCTAGAGATATTGCAAGAGACGGTCAATCTAAATTCAATGAGCTGCAAGTTGAATAAACCATTGTCCTGTGGAGATAATAGATCACAAATATTAATGTGTTATTGAAATACCAGCCAACTGATTTTTTTTTGGCATCACTTAGCTTTGATTCATTTGCAATTTTGTATCTGTTCAATATATATAAATGTATATGAATCAAGACTGTGGTGTGGTAGTCTTAAATCTGATTTTTCATTATATACCATTCCTTTGCATGTCTGGTCTAACCTAGTTGGGTGATTACAAGTGATCCTGCTTTGGACAATCTGAGATAAACAAACAAAATGTGGGCGGAATCGAGCAAAGATTAGGAAGGTTGGCTGGACTCAGTCAGGGGTCATGTTATATTGTAGACTGATGTTCTTATTTTCCATTATATTTTTGGTGTGATTTGTTTTTAATCTCCCAGATATATTTAGAAAGTGTTGTGCTGTTCATATATTTACTATTTGTAAAGAATGTTTTGTAGAAGTAGTTTCTTTGTTTCCAGGGTCCTTCAGTTACTTCAGTATATATTTTTTCTTCATCTTCCGATTTTACAGTGAATTGTTATATTGTTCTGCAAGCAATTGCCATTTAAAAAACATTCATTCTTTACTTTGCAGTTACACGTGGGTTTAATTTGTTGAGGTGGTTTGTTGATTGTTTTCCTTTTGTGCTTTTTTATTGTGTCATGTTCTCAGTGCAACTGTAGATGATTTTTTACTATGTTTTTGTTGAATATCTTGTGACGAGTGCTTGATGCTGGGAAGTCTTCATGTAGAAGTTTAATGAATATTTTTCCTACATTTGTTTATATGTTTTTGTTGTACGGTAGACTGAAATATTTCTCTTCTCATTGGCTTTTTTAGTGCTATGTAGCATGTAGAGTATGGGATGTACGTTGTGGTACAGTGAATATTGGCTCGAAATGAAGAACAGAGTTCGAATTCCAGTTGAATTCGTTACATTCACATATGCACAAATACCCTTACAAAGGTATGAATCTGTTGCTTCTCTCTCTCCAGCTATGGGTTAAATAGCTGGACAGATGTTCTATAGCCTTGGTTGGCAACCAGTTTACTGCAAAAAGTAATGGCAATCTACTGCAAGAAAATCTGCTGTCAGTCAGGTCTCTTTAGAGACATGATCGCCCAAGCGTGTATCACATATGGCACTTAATTGACTGACTGACTGAATATAATAGTTAGAAACATGATTAAGCCTGCTACTGGGCATAAAGTGGGGGATCAGTTTTCTATTGTTATTAAGTAATTAACTGATCCCCCACTAATTGGTACTGGTTAATACAATCCATCTCTTTTTCTTTCAGCTACAGCTTAAAGAGCAGGATATAAAATCTTCTACCCAGTCAGTCGTGTCTCTTTCGAGATATGATTGCCCAAGCGTGTATCATGTATGGCACTTAAATGACTGACTGAATGTGATAGTTGGAAACGCCTTCTACTGGGCATAAAGTGGGGGATCGGTTTTCTATTGTTATAAAGTAATAAACTGATCCCCCACTAATTACTAATTAATATAATACATATAGTTTCCCTCTAGTTAGGAGTCAAATAACAGGACAGTTTGTGTTCTATAACCTTGGCTGGTAACCAGTCTACTGCAGAAAGCAATGGCAACCTACTGTGGGATAATCTTCTGCCCAGTCAGTCATGTCTCTTTCGAGATATGATTGCCCAAGTGTGTATCAGGTATGGCACTTAATTGATGGAGTGTGCATTTAAGTGTTGTCTGGAATTCACTATCCTTTACGGCTGTTTCGTCGAATATGGTGTTACTAGAAGAATCGTCAGAAAGCCTTGGGTTAATTGATTGTGGTATCTATTTGATTATTGATGGTGGGTGTTTTAATGTGTGTGCATATAGAGTGGTTTATCACTGGGTATGGTTGATATGAAACCTTATCTTAGGTTGAAGGTGACATCTAGAAAATCTACTTTGTTTAGGTTAGTGTCAAATCTCATATTATTGAAAATCTTCATGAATATTTTTCTAGTTTTGTCTGTTTTGCTTGTTGGAGTTTAAGATAATGAGACTGTCACCTCGGCATCTTCTACAAATACTTTCATGGCTTCTGCTCCGATAAGCTTAGCTCACTGGTGCCTCCTCTGTATGAATTTACTCGAGCTACTAGACTAGCAACTAAGTCTCACCCTTTTTACAGTGAAGCCAATCAAATGTAACTGCAACTTCCACTCTAGCAGCTTCTTTTCTTGCACTTCCTGCCTTTGGAATTCCCTTCTATATACTTGCTTCCCTGACAGCTACAATCCTCAAGAATTTAAATGCAAAGTCAATTGGCATCTCTTATCTCCTTGATTCGCATCCCTTTCCCTGACAACCTTTGTATCATGTTCTTCTTCCTTTTCACTCTACTCTCATGCAGCTCTCTTCACGTCCGTGTTCTCATCCTTCTCTTATCCGTTCTCTGACACCACCTGTAACTTGTTCCTCTTTCTCATCACTCTCCTTTTATGTAACCCCCTATCACCAAAGAAGTTGTGTTATTTTTGCACTTAGAAATTTCAGGTCACTTAGTAAAGCTATCCACTACCACAAGATTTTGTGGTCCATTTGCTTTTTTGTATGTTTGCTGGATCTGCAAAATCTATGGGCAGTTTAGATGATGATGTGTCTGTCTTTGGCCAGGGTTGTATGTTTGTGGTAGGTGATTTTGCTGTCAGAGCACAACCTCTGCAGGGCTTTTACTACCTTTTTAATGTCTTCATCCAGTTTGATCCAGTATACATAGCTTCTCGTAAGAGATTTCATCCTTCAAATTCTTGGATGTCCACAATAAAAAATGTTTAATATTCACTTTTGTAATATGCTAGGATGTTTGATGTGGTGCTGTGGATATCGGCTTGAAACGAGAAATTGGGGAGCCGAGTTCGAATTCCAGTTGAATTCCTTGCATTCACTTACGCACAAATACCCTTGGAAAAGGTATTAATCTGTCTCTTCCCCAGAGTTATGGGTTAAATAACAGGACAGATTGGGTTCTATAGCCTTGGCTGGTAACCAGTGTACCGCAGAAAGTAATGGCAATCTACTGTGGGATAATCTTCTGATCAGTCAGTCATGTCTCTTTTGAGACATGATCGCCCAAAGCGTGTATCACGTATGGCACTTAACTGATTGAATATGCTAGGTATTACAACTTTAATGCTCTGTCAAATAGCAAATAAATATTCAAGTCTGGATTGCGTTCCTTCATAATTTCAACCATTTTTCTTTTATTTCAGCAATAAACAAGCCTTTTTCTTCTAGGGTAACTAGTAATTCGCATACATTGCAGAATATATATCTTTTTATTTCTATTTCACTTCTTAATGCTGAAATGACAGTGTCTTCAAACAGTTCAGTATTTTTTCGTAGTATCAATCTTGATAACTGATCCACAGGTCCTAATTTTTGGATGGTGGGTAAGTCAGTTAAGTGCCATACGTGAAACATGCTTGGGCAATCATGCCTTGAAAGCGACATGACTGACTGGGCAGAAGATTATCCCGTAGTAGGTTACCATTGCTTTCTGCGGTAGACTGGTTGCCAGCCAAGGCTATAAAACTCAATCTGTCCTGTTATTTAACCCATAACTGGAAGGAAGAGATGGATTAATACCTTTCCCAGGGGTATTTGCGCGTAAGTGAATGCAATGAATTCAGCTGGAATTCGAACTCGGCTTCCCGATTTCTCGTTCCTAGCTGATACCCAATGCACCACAATCGGTACTCCATCTTAAAATTGTAATCTAATAAGATGATATCCCAGCTTTATCTATTTGCTATATGCATAGGAATTCCTTTGTTTTTTAGTTTTTTTTTGGACAGCAAATTCATAACAGAGGTCTATGGTCTCTCTGCAATCAAAAACTGTGTATAAATATGAAAATTTTTCTCTGCAAATTTAATTGCTAATACCATTCTTTTGATATGGCTTTAGTAGTTTTCTGCTGATAGTAGTGAACATGAAGCATGTGTGACTGCTTTCATATTAATGCCATCGTATTTAGTATAGCCTGGTGTTGCTCGGGTGTAATGAAAGCTTTAAAACTAATCCATGGTCCTGGAGCTCAGACTCAGCCTAAAAAATATTTGTGTGAAGTTTGGCAAGAATCGGATAAATATTGTGGATTTGTATAAAGGACATACAGACAGATAAACAGATACACACACACAAACATCTTGCCTTTTTATATATATATGAGTGTATCAAATTTGATTAAAATCGGACCACTCCTTCTATAACCCTATTTTTTTCATTATCGATATTTATCGGGGGTACCTCGACACAAAACCTAGCTAAGAACACTTGCAGACGCTTATAGTACAACTGTGTAAATTTTCAAGAAAATTGGTTCAGCCGTTTTGGAGTCTATAGGTAACGGACACACACACACATACAGATAAAGTTCCATTTATAAGTTTATATATATATATATATATATATATATATATATATAGAGAGAGAGAGAGAGAGAGAGAGAGAGAGATTGCAGCTACTCTTAACTCAACAAACAGGTTCTCTTCCTATCAGTTGATCACTGAACAAGTTAATTGCTAACTCAGAAGTACCTGACCACAAGTTCAGGCATAGTATGTCTGTAATTGGTTTCAAGCAGCTTGAAATAACTTTAATCTCACTTGTGCATCATTTTTCATTAATTTCTAAATCAATTCCAATATCAGTTCTAAATTTTGCACATTATTTCGGTTTGCAATCTGTAAATACAGTACAATTAAATTTTGATTTATTTTTCGAATTTACTTATTTTGATTCATATCAAAAGAAGATAAAACAATCATCATAAAATTTATATAAGATGTACGATATGGATTGGTTGAGTTTTTTAAGGAGATTTATATTTGGGTGTTGTTAACCATCGCAATCATTAAGTGAGGAATGACAGTAAATAAAAATTTTATAAATAAATATTAACTTACCAATGAGCCTGAAATTTTTTCACTTGTATAAAAGGCTGGAAAAGATAAAGAATACACATAAAAAAAATACTTTCTTTAGGGTATGTAAATAGTATATAGCCTTATTAAATTGTTGGGCCCACTTGTAAAAAAAAAAAAAAAAAAAAAAAAAAAAAAAAAAAAAGAGAGAGAGAGAGAGAGAAAATATTTAAAAAATAAATTTTGTATAATGCATACATTTGACCTTCAAAATCATGACATTTGTCAGAATCAGAAAATATTAATTCTTTATAATTTTTTTTTTTATTTTCTATTTTTAAATTTATAATAGGAAGAGTTTAAAATTGATCCCTGGCTTTTTATAAAGTGTTTGGACTTAGTTGTTATTTACAAATATCAAGTTTGAAATTGCTGACATTAATGATATCTGCACATTTTTTTTTTACTTTTTTTTTTTTAATTTTCTGACTTGGTAAAACTGCTTAAAAATAGAGTGGGGGAATTCTGAAATGCATGTGCAAACATTAGATTGAGTCATTCATTTTTTACAGCTTATTAACACTTTACAGGTTATTTAAAGCCATAAAATATTTTTTTTATTGTAAGATTTTTTTTTTTAAGATAATTATTTACTGATACAATTCTTACTAATTAACCCATAGCTGGGAAAAGTGGATTTATGCCTTTCTCAAGAGTATTTGCACATGAGTGAATATAATGAACCCAACAGGAATTGGAACTGTTCTGTTTAACAATTCAGATACATTATCCATTACACCACCCAGACATCCAAACTTATAACTGGTATTCTCACAAGAGGTCACCAATCTCAGCACGAACCAGAATTAACAGGTGATCATACAGGAACAAGTCTTTCAGTGTCATGTGGGTCCTAAGCCACAAACATTGGGAAATAGTAATAATTATCTTAAATGAAGAGTAGTGGGATATATATTTTTATTAATTTATGTCATTTTTGTTCTTTAATTAAAGATAGTTACACTATTTACTATTTGGACTATTGTCTTCATTGTTTTTGTGCAGTGTGATGCAGTGGATATCAACTGGAAACGACAAATTGGGGTGGAAAGTTTGAATTCCAGTTGAATTCCTTGCATTCCCTTACGCACAAATACCCTTGGGAAAGGTATTGATCCGTCCCTTTGCTCCAGTTATGGGTTAAACGATAGGACAGATTATGTTCTACAGCTTTGGCTGGCAACCAGTCTACCACAGAAAGCAATGGTAACCTACTGAGAGATAATCTTCTGCCCAATGAGTCATGTCTCTTTTGAGACATGATCGCCCAAAGTGTGTATCACGCACTTAACTGACTGACTGAATATATTAGCTGAAAACATGTTTAAGGCTTCTACTGGGCATAAAGTGGGGGATCAGTTTCATTGTTATGAAGTAATAAACTGATCCCCCACTAATTACGATTTAATAATATAATCTATCTCTTCTCTGTTCAGCTATGAGTTAAATGGCAGGACAGATTTGATTCTATAACATTGATCGGCAACCAGTCTACCGCAGAAAGCAATGGCAACCTACTGCAGGATTATCTTCTGCCCAGTCAGTCATGCCTCTTTTGAGACATGATCGCCTAAGCATGTATCATGTATGGCACTTAACTGGCTGATTGATTTTGTTATCACAACATTTCAGCTTTTGTGCTCCACAGGCTTCCTCAGTATATGCTGATCTGGATTACAGACAATTCTGAACTGAATCAAGAGAGAAGAGAAAAGAGAGAGAGAGGGACTTTTAATCCCTTGTACCCTGAAAATTGTGGTACAGTGGAAATCAGCTCGGAAGGAGAAACTGGGAAGCCGAGTTCGAATTCCAGCTGAATTCATTGTATTCACTTACGCGCAAATACCCTTGGGAAAGGTATTAATCCGTCTCTTCCTTCCAGTTAGGAGTTAAATAGCAGGACAGATTGGGTTCTATAGCCTTGGTCGGCAACCAGTCTACCGCAGAAAGCAATGGCAACCTACTGCGGGATAATCTTCTGCCATGTCAGTCATGTCTCGAAAGAGACATGATCGCCCAAGCGTGTATCACGTATGGCACTTAACTGACTGAGTGACTCTGAAAATATAATCTTCCCTGGACAATTTCGGATAAATTTCACTATTTTCAGATATGTTTTCTTAACATTAGCAAATGGTTGGTACAAAGTTGCTCATATGAGCAGCCCTATTCTTACAGATTAGGCTGATGCTGAGATAAGGCTCTCTTATATTGATCGCCTGATGATTACTCAAAATATAAGAGGAAGCACATGATACCATTTACTAGACATGCATAATATGAGAACTGAGATTGATTTATAACCACAAGGTGATCAAAGCTAATCAAGGTACAAATATGAAGTTCGATAGAATATTTTCAGGAAATATTAAAAGAAATAGTTACCTTTAGATTTCTTGTCCGTATGTAATGTGAAAAAAGTTTTCAGTTTATTTATATCATTGGCCAGTTGATTTTTGAAAATTATATTTCGCACAGCTACACTTTTCAAATGGCGTACTCTTTTCTGAAAGAAAAAGAAAGAGACCGTTACTAACTAAATACATTAACCCCTGAAAAACAAAAAACGATAAAGTAGGCTCTCTTTGTTACTAAAGTTTAAAGATCATTTATGCTGAAGCCCTGGATGTGTGTTGTGGTGCAGTGGATATTGGCTTGGAACGAGAAATCGGAGAGTCGAGTTTGAATTCCAGTTGAATTCATTGCATTCACTTATGCGCAAATACCCTTGGGAAAAGTATTAATCCGTCCAGTTATGGGTTAAATAACAGGACAGATTGGGTTCTATAGCCTTGGCTGGCAACCAGCGTAACATAGAAAGCAATGGCAACCTACTGCAGGATAATCTTCTACCCAGTCAGTCATGTCTCTTTCGAGACATGATTGCCCGAAGTGTGTATCATGTATGGCACTTAACTGACTGACTGACTGAATAATAGTTAGAAACATGATTAAGCCTGCTATTGGGCATAAATTGGGGGTCAGTTTTCTATTGTTATGAAGTAAACTGATCCCCCACTAATTATACTTGATATAATAATGTAATATAATCTCTTCTCCCTTCAGCTATGAGTTAAATGGCAGGACAGATTGGGTTCTATAGCCTTGGCTGGCAACCAGTATACCACAGAAAGTAATGGTCACCCACTGAGGATAATCTTCTGCCCAGTCAGTCATGTCTCTTTTGAGACATGATCGCCCAAGCATGTTTAACGTATGGCACTTAACTGACTGGTGTTAAAGCCCACTGGAGAAGAGAGTGGACCTCCCTCCACCACTATTAAAAAAATATAGCGGACTTATGAGGTCAAGCAAATGTAAAAAAGAAGTGACAGACAAAAAATTTCAATAGTTGAAAAATAAAATCTTTCCTTTTAATTAAATTCGAGCTGTGACCTTCATTATTTTTCAAAATAATAATTGTCCAGATGTTACACTAAGCATGGCTTCTAATCTTAAATGATCAGAGATGTCAGCAAGGTTTTGTTCTGGCGAATTAAGATGAACTACAATAAACGCCGAATGTGCGTTGTGGTGCAGTGGATATCAGCTTGGAATGAGAAATCTGAGAGCCGAGTTCAAATTCCAATTGAATTCCTTGCATTCACTTATGCACAAATACCATTGGGAAAGGTATTAATCCGTCCCTTCGCACCAGTTATGGGTTAAACGCTAGGACAGATTATGTTCTACAGCTTTGGCTGGCAACCAGTCTACCACAGAGAGTAATGGCAACTTACTGTGGGGTAATATTCTGCCCAGTAAGTCATGTCACTTTCAAGACATGATCGCCCAAGTGTGTATCACGTATGGCACTTAACTGACTGACAGTAAATATCTCATTCAGTAGCACTTATTCACTTGTCAGTTATGAACTTTTTTTTTCTTTCTTTTTTTTTAATTACTTCACCCCAAGGAAGATAATAAAACCACTAAGATGCATAGGGAGAGAGAGGGAGAGAGATGGTAAACAATTGTTGGTTTGCTGTGTCCCCAAAAGTTATACCAAGAGTGATGAAAACTAAATATCCAATCGACATCATGGTGTTTGGACAGAACACTAGTAGTGACATTATACCTCCATTCATATTCCTATATAGTCCCAGACTCAACACACAGGCATGATGTCTTGAGGAGATAGTGCTGTCCTAGGTCAAGAGTGTGGCTACTAGAAGACTATGTCTGGTAACATGATTCTGCACCATGCCAGACATGTAGGAGAACCCAGTCATAGATCTCAGGCAATTTTTGCGGCCACATCACCCCTTATATCTAGCCATCTCACTCCCCAAACTGCAACCCTTTTAATTATTATGAGTGGGGCGCATTTGAACAACAGACCAACATAAAACCTTGTAATACCAACGATAAACTGAAGGCAAGGATTATAGCAACATTCCCCACCTTAAAGAAGGAGACCATACAAAAGAGTTGCAGAAGATTCCAAAGTCATCTGGAGGCTGTGGTTTAATCTTAAGTATTAAGATATTTTTGTATAAGTTTGGTAAATATATCAGTGTTATTTTCAGTGTTTTTTTTTTTGCATAATTTAGATGATAATATATGAAATGATTTGTTTGAATATTATTTTTGATCGATACTCATATTTAAGTAGATATAATACTGTTTCATTAAAAACAGAATATGTTTATATCTACTGGCTTGATTATTTACGACGAATTTTTAATACGAAAATGTGTGTCATTCGGCAGGATTCGAACCTGCGACCCCTTTCCACATAGGGGAAGCTACCATGTGATCTGGCACGTCTTAGACCACTCAACCACGAATGACCAGGAGTCTAAATGAGGTTTTAATCAAGCCTATATAACACAATTTTCGATTCATCGCAACAACCATATCTGCTCTGAAATGTATTGTAATGTCAACAAACGTAAACATGTTACGGAAATTAACGAAGATTAATGAAACTTGGTTATAAACGACCGACAATTTGAAATGATTTGTTTGAACATTATTTTTTATCAATACTCATATTTAAGTAGATATTCTGTTTTCAATTAAACAGTATTATATATTTATATCTACCGGCCTGATTATTTACGATAAATCTTTATTACGAAAATGTGTGTCATTCAGCAGGATTCGAACCTGCAACCCCTTTACGTTTGACATTACGATACATTTCAGAGCAGATACGGTTATTGCAATGAATCGAAAATTGTGTTATATAAGCTTCATTAAAACCTTGTTTAGACTGAAGGTCATTTGTGGTCAAGAGGTCTAAGATGGTAGCTTTCCCTTTGTGGATAGAGGTCGCAGGTTCGAATCCTGCCGAATGACACACATTTTTGTAATAAAGATTTATCGTAAATAATCAGGCCGGTAGATAAAAATATATAATATTGTTTAATTAAAAACAGAATATCTACTTAAATATGAGTATCGATCAAAAATAATGTTCAAACAAATCATTTCAAATTGTCGGTCGTTTATAACCAAGTTTCGTTAATGATAATATATCCATTGCACCCTGTAACTCAATGTAAATTAATGAAGCTGTAAATTACATATGAATAATAAATAATTTTATTTTCTCACTGATAGCACGACCAAGTTTCAGTTTGATATATCAAAATTTAAAATATGTAATGGTCACAATACACATAAAACAAATATACCACCGGAAAGATTCCTTTATCCATATAAACCTAATTTAAAAAAAAAAAAAAAAAAAGAGAAAAAAAATATTTTCAATGCAAAAATTGACAAACACACTTAAGAATTTTATGATAACATTGCCATCAATCATCTTTTAATTTTTTTTTAAAGAACGATTTATTTGTGGACATTGGTAAATTTTTTAGATTTGTAAATTATGAAAATATTCTCATTTTTGTTTAGATGCATGCTGGAATACAACAATGGATTGACAAAAAACAGTAATTATGATGTCAGCGACACAAAGAATGTGTTACTTTGGTGCGATGGTGAATCTAAAAATACAAAGTAAAATTATGAATGTAGTTTTATTCTTTTAAAAATTGATAAGGATTATGTAATGGTGGGTGTGTGCAGATTTCTTAGCCACTAATACTATGGAAAAAATATTTTAAAGCACTTAGAGAGCAAGAAGTGCTAAACCCAAATTAAGATCAACCTGGTTTTATGAAAAAAGGAAAGAAGAAGGAGAAGACAACGATACAGAGAAGAAGAAGACAACGATACAGAGGAAAGAAAGACAACGATACAGAGGAAAGAAGAAGACAACGATGCAGAGGAAAAGAAGACAACGATGCAGAGGAAAAGAAGAAGACAACGATACAGAGGAAAGAAGAAGACAACGATACAGAGGAAAGAAGACAACGATACAGAGGAAAAAGAAAGAAGAAGACAACGATACCAGAAGAAGAAGAAGAAGAAGACAACGATACAGAGGAAAGAAGAAGAAGACAACGATACAGAGGAAAAGAAGAAGGAGAAGACAACGATACAGAGGAAAAGAAGAAGGAGAAGACAACGATGGAGGAAGAAGAAGGAAGACAACGATACAGAGGAAAAAGAAGGAGAAGACAACGATGCAGAGGAAAGAGAAGGAGAAGACAACGATACAGAGGAAAGAAGAAGGAGAAGACAACGATACAGAGGGAAAGAAGAAGGAAGACAGCGATACAGAAGGAAAGAAGAAGGAGAAGACAACGATACAGAGAAAAGAAGAAGGAAGACAACGATGCAGAGGAAAGAAGAAGGAGAAGACAACGATGCAGAGGGAAAAGAAGAAGGAGAAGACAACGATACAGAGGAAAAGAAGAAGGAAGACAACGATGCAGAGGAAAGAAGAAGGAGAAGACAACGATGCAGAGGAAAAGAAGAAGGAGAGAAGACAACGATACAGAGGAAAGAAGAAGGAGAAGACAACGATACCGGGGGAAAGAAGAAGGAAGACAACGATACAGAGGAAAAAGAAGAAGAAGGAGAAGACAACGATACCCAGAGGAAGAAGAAGGAGAAGACAACGATACAGAGGGAAAGAAGAAGGAGAAGACAACGATGCAGAGGAGAAGAAGAAGGAGAAGACAACGATGCAGAGGAAAGAAGGAGAAGACAACGTGCAGAGGAAGAAGGAGAAGACAACGATGCAGAGGAAAAGAAGAAGGAGAAGACAACGATACAGAGGAAAAGAAGGAGAAGACAACGATGCAGAGGAGAAAGAAGAAGGAGAAGACAACGATGCAGAGGAAAGAAGAAGGAGAAGACAACGTGCAGAGGAAAAGAAGAAGGAGAAGACAACGATGCAGAGGAAAGAGGAAGACAACGTGCAGAGGAAGAAGGAAGACAACGATGCAGAGGAAAGAAGAAGAAGAAGAGAACGTGCAGAGAAAGAAGAAGAGAACGTGCAGAGGAAAGAAGAAGAAGAGAACGTGCAGAGGGAAAAGAAGAAGAAGAGAGCGATACAGAGGAAGAAGAAGAGGAGGACGATACAGAGGAAGAAGAAGAGGAGGAAGAAAATAAAAATAGATTCTTTCCTCATTTTTGTCTTTAATCAACTACCATGTAAAGTTATAGAGTTCAGACAGTTTACAATAAAATTATGCTAATGAAACAAATACTGATGTAAACAGAGACAAAATATGTTGGCTTAATTCATGGATAATTTTTTAGCATGTGCTAAATTTTCACTAAAGAGCATACCTGTCAGGTGATGGCCGGGAGGTGTCAATTTTTTTTTTTATTCCTTCCTTTTTATCATAATCATAACTTTCAAAATAAACAGAAAAAAAAAACTACTTAAGTTATTTCAGCAATATTTCTCAAGTGTTTTTGTATAATATGGGAGGGAAATGACAATCCTGTTTGTATTAAAAAAAAAAAATAATTCTATTTTTATACACCAAAATGTAATTGCTATAATTATTTTTTAAAATACTATTACAGTTGATTGATAAGGCATAGTATTATACACTTAATATTTACTACAATTTAATGGACAACGTCAAAACTAGACAAATTTCTTTGTACAAACAAGAAACAAGACATAACAGAAAAAGGCTTCAATGTTAAAATCATCGCTGCCCAAACAAATTTATGTGACTAAAAATCTCAAATCTTGGGAGTAAGAAGCTCTTTAATTCGTTGATTAATGCATAGGTTTGTAAATTTGGTGACAATAATTGTGAATTCAATCCCTGGGCAAAGAAATACAAGTTTAGACTAAGGAAAAATGGTGAACAATAACCGTGTAGTTTATATAATCATCCGCAGAGTCCAATTTCACTGTATTACAGCTCATCAGTATGGTTAGACATCGGATTGCTTCTAACCAGGATTGAAGCCCAAATGAATTGACATCAGTCAATATATATATAATTTATAAGTTATTGCAAATTGCCTGAAGACGATACATGGTAGAAACCTAGGTGATGCAATAATGAAGAATATTAAAAAAATTCTACAATATAACTGTATTGAACACTTTTTAATATAACTGTGTCCTGGTCTAATTTTATTATGACCAAAAACTAAGTAATTAAATAATATGAGTTGAATATATGGATCGGAATACGACAAGATGAATAGAATAAGTAAAGAACAAGTAGGAAGAAACATCTTTAATCTAACATGTTTCACTTTAACAAGATTCTTCAGAGATTTATTAAAGACGAATGATTTAAAAATCCAAGAGACAGCAGGTCGATTGAGGTATAGTTTCATTTATTAGATAAGTGTCACGCGTGATAAATCAATGGATGAATATTAAATGTAGAAGTAAAAACTTGTGTCCGTTTAAGTGCGTGTGCCAATGCATAATAAAAACAGAAGTTTATTATGAATGTAAGTATATGTAAGCCAAAAAAATGTGTGTTAAGCACATCGAAACTATAGATGAACTAAGTGTGTGTGTGTAAAAAAAAAAATCTGCATAGAACATTATCTGAAAAGGTCCTTAGGCATCTGCCAGGGAAAACGAAACACCAACAGAAGATCTAAAAACCTTGGGATCTCACTGTCAGCATCCCACCTAAAGGACATGTAAACCATTTTTAATGAGGTAGAGTTGGTAATGTGCATGCTGTGCTCCTTCTGAAAATGTCTAGCACATAATACTGTAATATGAGATACAAATAGGGAAGGTTTATATATAAATATAGGCATCAACTGGGCTGATGTTTATCCAGATGCTGATAATTCCAAAAGAATATAACAATAATTTGCTGAAGAGAATTATTGTCGGTAGAGTTGAGTATCCTCTTGGCACGTAATCTGTTCAATGAAACAATGTCAAAGATCATCACTCTCGAATCAGACACTCTCCAGAATTGGATTTGATGTCCAATACTCGAAGAAATATGGCCGCCTTTTATGCACGTCGCATTGAATATTTTGAGCTTCCCGATTGGTTAAGCCTTCTATTGGTGAACTATAAAATGGATTGGCTCATTGGGGGGGGGGGGGGTCTGCACAGTATATAATGTTAACAAAAAGTCCAACACCTATAACAATAAAGTTATGTTATTTTTTTTATCAATAAATACATAAAAAATAAGGACTTGTATGCTATTCAGCACTTACAAGCTGAAACAGTATGCACCAGTTACATATTGGACTATCCCAAATTGTTAGACTGACTGACCATCTGCTACAAGTCCATTTAAAAAAAAAAAAGAAAAAAAGAGAGAGAGAGAGAGAGAGAGAGAAAATTTAATATATATATATATATATATTTTATATCCAGACTACTTCTTGCCTACCTCACCAGCAAGAATGTATTAAATATATAACCCATTTTTGTAATCAGTTGGGGAGCACATGATGATTATAGAGAATAGTGGAAAGAATATATATATATAAAAGCAAGAATGCCACCGAGAGGAGATACCATTGGTAAACCAAATTTCTGTCTGTAATGTTGGTTATCAAAAGTACAGAAACATCGTTTGGTGATTAGTTGGCATAATTTTATGATGGTAATAATCATTATTAACTACCTGATGAGACACTGTTCTTTCAATGTCGCAACAAAATATACAATTTTGTAGTAGCTTGTACATGTTCTAAAGTATAATATATACGGTCATATCACGTTGAATACACCGGTTCTTGCTTGATCACCGAAGTTAAGCAACGTTGAGCCTGGTCAGTACTTAGATGGGTGGCCGCTTGGGAATACCAGGTGCTGTAAGCATTATTGACGGATGTGCGTTGTAGTGCAGTGGATGTCAGCTCGGAGAGGGAAATCGGTGAGCCGAGTTCTAATTCCAGTCAGACACTTTGCATCCATTTACGCATTGGTACCCTTGGGAAAGGTATTAATCTGTCCCTTCCCCCCAGTTATAGGTTAAATTACTGAGGTCTGTTGTTCATGCAATCTGTGGCAGACGCCTGCACCGATTGTTGGTTATCAGCAGTTCCAAAAAGTGTGGATGGTGCTACACAAGCCTTCACCACTTTAAACAATTCTTTGTATGGTAGTCTGTGTTAGATGCTCATACATCGAAATCGACCGGAGAGTCCATTATTATATATTGGGTGTATTTTGGCAGCATTTTTTCATTAATGCAGGTTTCATTGAATAATATAGACAAGTTTTGTCTATTAATTTTGTGTAGGATCCGTTCGTACCGTCTGATATACTTGATGGTGATATCGTTGAAAGACAACAAAAATCACAGTAATTGTTGATTTTTTTTTATCGGGTCTAAGCTATCGGCTCACATAAGCCATTATCAAAGAATAAATATTAACACAGTAAACATAGAACATTTAAGTTATTAACAATAAAGAGAATTAAATTGAAGATACCAGTCCATCAAGCTAGTAGAAATTTTTTTTTTAAGATGTTGGGATTAATTTTGAGTGGGGGTAATGAAGGATTACTGTAGACATTTCTTATAATTATATCAATAGTTTCACTGATGGGTACATTAGTAAAAAGGTTTTCCACATCAAGTGAAGCTATGATTTCATTGTTAGGTTTTTCGCTCTTGAGGATTTGGATTGCCTCTAGAATTGACTTAATGCTGTATTTATTTATATATATAGATAGCATAGTGATGATCCACATATACTGTCTTAATATGTATAGGAAAGAATATTAAAACATTTTGAGTTTGAAAATGTGTTTTTTTGACAGTATTTGTTTATTTCTACTATTATATTTTATATTTCAGGCCGCCCTCGGTCCTTCATCAGAAACAAATGATTTTAAAATTTGAATTAGTAACATATTTCGCGAGTTTTCACGAGAGCGTCAATGAAGAGTTTGTTTACATCACGTGACGCGTTTGTGGAGAGAGTTTTTGTTTTTACATCAAGTGACGTTGAAAGCGACAGATTTTTTTAAAAAATTATGTTTGTAAACATAAACCTATCTTTAATAATGCTTGTAAATTTGTTTTTAGATAAAAATTTTTTTTAATTGTATCTAAAAAAGTTTAAAAAATATTTTAAAATCTAAAAACGTTTAGTTATTGAAGTATTTGTAAAGATTCAAAGCACCTAAGTCCCTATTTAAACCTAGCTTGTGTGTATTTAATTTTAAAATCCAGTATTTTTCTTTTTTTTCTGCGTAAACAAATACTGTCAAAAAAAGACATTCTCAAACTCAAAACATTTTAATATTCTTTCCTATATATATATATATATATATATATATATATATATATATATTGTGTATTTAAGCAGCATTTTTTCATTAATGCATGTTTCATTAAATAATATAGACAATATATTATTTAATGAAACATGCATTTGTGTGTGTGTGTGTGTGTGTGTGTGTGTAAGACTTGGAATCACATATAGAACAAATATGGCAAAAGATAATAGGAAACTTATCAATCTGACACGATTCAGGTTTATTAAAGCTTTATAAGAAAGTGAGATATGGAAAACAAAGAAATTCTGGTATTTTCAATTTAGTGCTTGATTCTGATCGGTTAATCAAGACTCATGTGCATTTGACTCATTTAAATAAACATATCTGGTCAGGTGCTCCTGCTATCCACCTAGGTGTCCTTGACAAAATCCAACGGAGAGTCTAATGTGATTGATCCTCACTTGGCAGTCGCTTTCTCACCGGTGCAATGTGGCTTCCCTGTGTCTCTTCTACAAATACTTTCACAGCTTCTGCTCTGATGAACTTAGCTCACTGGTGCCGCCTATATATAAATTTACTCGAGCTACAAGATTAGCAACTAGGTCCCACCCTTTTATTGTGAATCCAATAAATTGTAAACACAAATTCTCTTCCATTTACTTGCTTTCCTGACAGCTATAATCTCCAAGAATTTAAATGTAAAGTCAATAGTCATCTATCTCCCTAACCTTCATCCTCTCTCTCTCTCTCATGCTCCTTTCTCATCCTTCTTTTACCCACTTCTTGACAGTGGCATAAAATTCCTTGCTTGGGGCAATATGATTAAATACATTGTTATAGTAAATTGATCCTCCATCTCATGCTCTCTCTCATGCTCCTTTCTCATCCTTCTTTTACCCACTTGTTGACAGTGGCATAAAATTCCTTGCTTGGGGCAATATGATTAAATACATTGTTATAGTAAATTGATCCTCCATTTTGAAACCACTCGCCGGTACGGCATTACCACCACCTTTAAATTTGTTGATCATCAATTTTTTTTTTTTTTTTTCAATCTTATCAATTAAACCCTAAACTTCCCAATATATATAAAAAAAAACAAAAAAACATTAGTATAATTTTAATGGATGTATCATCTCTCCTTGAATTCAGAACTCTACAAATTACATTAACATTGGTTTAAAACGTCGGATGCACATTAAGCTTTGATGAAGCAATGAAAATAAAAATTTCTTTTTTCACTCTCCATATCTCATTCTCTAATGAATCTTTAATAAACCCGAAACATGTCAGATTGATACATGTTTCCTATTTTTTTCATCATATATTAAATATTTAAATATTTTTTTTTATAATCATATCACCCCAAGCAAGGCAGTCTATTGCCACTGGTGCACAGGGGGTTACATAGGAGGAAAGTTATGAGAAAGAGTGACAGGTTACAGAGTGTGTCAGGAAGTGGGTAAGAGAAGGGTTAAGATACTGAGAGTGGAGTGAACGGAGAAAGGAGCATGAGAGTCAGTCAGTTTCTCATACAACGTTATAGTAAATCAAGCCTCCATTTTGAAACCAGTCGTGTTGGGGTCGCTTTGTTTTGGTTTTTTTGGAATGAGTTGTTACTCTTGTTTTTGTCTTTTTCAAGTTTTCCTCAGTTCTTACGAGGGCATATTCCTTGGAAACTCCAAGAATGGCTTTATTCAAAAATTTTGCAAAGAATTCAGTTGTTGAATATGGGCAAGCAAAAAAAGTTAATTGCACAGGATTGATTTTTACTGTAAGGTTGAATGAAAAACTGAGCCCCCCCCCCACACACACACACTAAAATTGTTTGAATATTGAAATTTTTCAAAATTTTCTTTGTCAATTGGGAAGTTTAGGGTTTAATCGATAAGATTGAAAAAAAAAAAAAAAAAAATTGATGATCAACAAATTTAAAGGTGGTGGTAATGCCGTACCGGCGAGTGGTTTCAAAATGGAGGATCAATTTACTATAACAATGTATTTAATTGGAGTAGAGAGACTAAACTATCGCCCGGTTCACACTCCACCCACATCTATTGAACAGGTGTAGAGGCTCATCCCTTGTTCCCTGTTTAGGATGTGGTTTCCAGTTTTCTTTTTTCCAATCTTTTCACTCTTATGTAGCCCCCTGCACATCAGTGGTGTTACAGCCTTGCTTGGGGTGATGTGATTAAAAAAAAAAAAAAAAAAATAAACAGAGCCCCCTAAAATTGTTTAAATATTGAAATTTTTCAAAATGTTTTTGTCAGTGGGATAGTTTAGGGTGTAATTGATAAGACTGCACTGAAACAAAGTAAAAAAGATAAAAAATATGAAAAACAACAAATTTAAAAAAGGTAGGGGTAGTCTCCTTCAGGTCCACCATCTCATTATTTCAGAGACAACACCCCCACAAAAATCACATGACTATAATTAAATCAAAATATAGTAGCAATGATAAATTTAGCAAGGTTAAAAAAAAAAAAATACAGGATATTATTATAGTCAGTCAGTTAAGTGCCATACATGATACACGCTTTGGGCGATCATGTCTCAAAAGAGACATGACTGACTGGGCAGAAGATTATCCTGCAGTAGGTTGCCATTGCTTTCTGCGATAGACTGGTTGCCAGCCAAGGCTATAGAACCCAATCTGTCCTGCCATTTAACTCATAGCTGAACAGAGAAGAGATAGTTTATATTATTAAGTATAATTAGTGGGGGATCAGTTTATTACTTCATAACAATATGAAACTGATCCCCCACATTATGCCCAGAAAGAAGCCTTAAACATGTTTTCAACTAATATATTCAGTCAGTCAGTTTAGTGCCATACGTGATACATGCTTTGGGCGATCATGTCTCGAAAGAGACATGACTGACTGGGCAGAAGATTATCCTTCAGTAGGTTGCCAATGCTTTCTGCGGTAGACTGGTTGCCAGCCAAGGCTATAGAACCCAATCCATCTTATTATTTAACCTTTAACTGGAGGGAAGAGACGGATTAATACCTTTCCCAAGGGTATTTGTGCGTAAGTGAATGCAAGGAATTCAAGTTTTGTGATCCACCATGTTGTGAATAATGTAGCAAAGCACCTTCATCTCTTTGCATTCCATTGAGAGATGTCGGTTTCACTTGATCAGCTCCTTTCTGGGAACCACTGCTCTTTGGAATCAACACCTAAAGGGATATTTTCTCAATTACTACACAAATTTCTTCAGTAACCCTCTACATCAATTGACAGACAAAGTTCCATTTATATGAAAAAATTCCAGTTGTCTTATTAATGTAGTAACTCTAGTCAGGAAAATTGAAGGTACTTCTAGATCAGGATATTAAAAAAAAAAAAAGAAAAGAAAAGTAAAGAATTTGATAAGCAAACCAAGAAATTATATGGATACTAGCAGTATAGCCTGGTGTTGCTCGGGTGTAATGAAAACTTTAAAACTGATCCATGGTCCTGGAGCTCAGACTCTTTGACATGAAAGACTAAAAAGCAATAGTTGGCATGAAAGACTAAAAAGCAATAGTTGTTTCCAGTTAAAGCGAAACTGTAGACCGAAAGAAAAATGAATGAATGCAAGTCAAATTTTGATTTCCTGGTATAGATATCAAATAAGTTTTTTTCGTTGTGAACTGAATTTTGAAGGCTAAATAAATCCTCTGAGTAAATGGTATCATGGCTGAGACTAAGAACTACAATTATGCCTACTTAGAGCCAAACTCAAAGCAAAAACTAAAATAAAAGGGCTGAAAAAAATACAGAGATACAGGCAGATAAACAGACACACACACACACACACACACACACACACACAAAACATCTAGCCTTTTTTTATATATTATCGATTTTCTGCACTATTGTAAGAACTGCAACCTTGAAATTTCTGAATATCGTTTCTTATGTCTTTGTCTATGAATGTATCAAATTTGATTAAAATCGGACCACTCCTTCTATAACCTGATGTTTTCAATTATCGATTTTCAATATTCATCGGGGGTACCTCGACACAAAATCTAGCTAAGAACACTTACAGATGCTTATAGTACAACTGTTTAAATTTTCAAGAAAATTGGTTCAGCCATTTTGGAGTCTATAGGTAACGGACACACACAGACAAAGTTCCATTTATAAATAAGTTTAGATTAACAAAGTCATTTGTCTGCTTGTTAGAATACATGCTTAAATAGAAAATAAAGATTTGGATATGCAAGCCACTTACTTTCTCACTTAATTTTTTTTTCTGATAACCAACTTGATTGTATCTTTATTTAGGGTGATTTCAAGAAATTCTCTTCCTGAAAATATTTGAAGCATTTCCCATCTTAAGTTTTTAAAAGTTTATAGATATTGGAGCATCTAAACTAAGAATATCAAAATTTAAAAATAATATTTTGATGCAATAGATAACAGAAAGATGGGGAAGGGCTTTTCGTTTGTAAAAATGTCAATTTTTACCTCTTCGTTATCAGGATATTTAAAGCACACATCCTAACCATCAATTCCTATCATAGATTGCTGCAAAAAATCCACAGGAATAAAACTACATAGTTTTTGGTTTCATCTAATTGTGGAGGAATTTTAAAAAATCTATTTTCTAAGATTTCTGCTTTGTTTGTCCATTCATTTGAGGAATACAGAATATTTATGCCTGAAATGTTGTTTTTCTTGCATAACCAAACATGTGCCATCATTAATTATAGGGTACCTGCAGGCTTGCATTTGATGCTGATCTCTTATTAGTACTACCTAATCCATCACATTATTCTTTCCCATGAGATGCAGCAAAAGTGTCACTCTGCATCAATACCAAAGTCAAACTAATGTTTGCACAGTCAGTCAGTTAAGTGCCAGACGTGAAACATGCTTGGGCGATCATGTCTCAAACGACTGACTGGGCAGAAGATTATCCTGCAGTAGGTTGTCATTGCTTTCTGAGGTAGATAATTGCCAGCCAAGGCTATAGAACCCAATCTGTCCTGTTATTTAACCCATAACTGGAAAGAAGAGACGGATTAATACCTTTCCCAAGGGTATTTGCATGTAAGTGAATGCAATGAATTCAACTGGAATTCGAACTCAGCTCCCCGATTTCTCGTTCCAAGCCGATATCCACTGGACCACAACGCACATCCGTACAAATTGATAAAATTTTTAAAATGAGAAGTGGGTCACTTCCCATTAGAGAAATGGATCAGATTTTTTTTATTTTGAAATTTAGATTTTTTTCATTACTTCAATAAGTTTTCTTTGGAATAAATGGACAGTTACTGGGTCATTCTTGAGATAATCACATATAATTACAATATTTATATGCTCAAGCTCTTCGTAATTTCTGTAATAACAGACAAATGGAGGTCATGTGACTTCCAGTGGACGCTTTGTGAAGTATCCTGAAAAATAAATGAATAATTCTCAGCAAAATCTGCAATAACTATGACTTCACCATTCATCAAAGAACTTTTCTTAGAACAAAATTTTTATTTTTCTTTGGCAATAAAATCATACTTTTTCAAGCCTGCACAAAAAGTTTCAATACATTCTTATGTAGATTGTGATACAGTTTGCAATTTGAATTCTCTCAGTTGATAAATTATTATTTATTAAATTTTATTTATATTTTATTATTTTATTTTATATTTGTTATTAAATTTTAGAATTTACTCCTATATATAAAACAAAATCCTCCATCAGATTTCTACAAGTTGAGCAGTCACCCAAGTAGCAATTAGATATGGCTTCATTGGATATAATACCGGCTATGCATTGTTGGTAATCTGTTAAATTGTATTGTTCATCTTGAGTCAGTGTACCATGATGTGCCCCCACAATCATCAGATTCATATTCTGATGTATTGTGCAAACGAAGATAGTCCATTCCAGCACTACCTCCTAGGATACATTCTTTTTGTCTGAGCTCAGTAAATTTCAAAAAACAAATTGTTTGGATTTTTTTTTTTTTTACTTAAATAATTGGTATGTCCCTTACAGGCTACATAGTACAAGATATTTAATTTTCTTGAACTCTTCTACCATTTCTTAAGATCATTTTATTGTAATTTTTTTCAGGTATCATTCTGCAAATGTGCGTTGTGGTGCAGTGGATATCGGCTCGGAACGTGAAATTGGGGAGCCGAGTTCAAATTCATTGCATTCACTTACGTGCAAATACCTGTGGGAAAGGTATTAATCCGTCTCTTCCTTCCAGTTATGGGTTAAATAACAGGACAGATTGGGTTCTATAGCCTTGGCTGGCAACCAATCTACCGCAGAAAGCAATGGCAACCTACTGTGGGATAATCTTCTGCCCAGTCAGTCATGTCTCTTTCGAGACATGATCGCCCAAGCGTGTTTCATGTATGGCACTTACCTGACTGACTGATCATTCTGCTCACTCCTTCACTTTTATAAAATAGCACAACTTGGTCAATTGTCTTTTATGAGAATCTACATGTTTATGTATTTGGTACGGTTAATATTCCTTGTTCATTTACAAGATTGTCTTGCCATGTATATTGTAGCGCTAAATTCCATTTGAATTGCTCCGAGCTTTTTGGAAGTATTACCAAAAAATTTGTACTTTTTGGGACTTCTTTTCACAAGCTGCAAACTTTTCTTTTAATTGTGTAATAATTTCACTTTTATCAGATCTTTTGTGCTCTTCTTGACTTGTAGATTCTTGATGAGAAATTTTAGTTGAAATCAGTAATTTTCTTTGATATTTTCCTTTAATTTTGCCTACATTTTTCTCTGCATAACTGGTTTGTTTGTCAAGTTTTTAATGCTTGTCTGGTTATATGCCATGTCAAATGTCAGCAAATATTGGAGTAGATAGACTAAACTATTGCCTGGTTCACACTCCACCCATGTCTATTGAACAGGTGAAGAGGCTAATCCCTTGTTCCCTGTTTAGGATGTGGTTTCCAGCCTTCTCTTTTCCAATCTTTTCACTGTTACGTAGCCCCAGCACATCAGTGGTGTTATCGCCTTGCTTGGGGTGATATGATTAAAAAAAAAAAAAAGAAAAAAAAAGATTTGTTAACCATAAAACATAATTTGTTGCTTATTTTCATATTTTATGTCAACATTAATTCATGACACATTTTTTAAAACAATTACTTTCATTGTTACTTTAACACATAAAATGTATTTGTATAATAAAAATATTAACAAAAATAAATTAAGTGTTTACTTTCCATCGAATTGGTCAATATTGAACCACAAACACAAATTTTGTTGACTTTATGATCATAGTTCTCATGTGAATATTAATCAGCATTTAAAGAGCTTTATAAAGATACACAACTATACCATATTGGGAGATATAAAAATCTAATCTAATCTATCTAAACTTATTTATACATGGAACTTTGTGTGTGTGTATCCGTTACCTATAGACTCTGAAATGGCTGAACCGATTTTCTTGAAAATTTACAGTTGTACTACAAGCATCTGCGAGTGTTCTTAGCTAGGTTTTGCATCGAGGTATCCCCGATAAATATCGAAAATTGATAATCAAAAAAAATCTGGTTATAGAAGGAGTGGTCCGATTTTAATCAAATTTGATATACTCATAGACAAAGACATAAGAAACGATATTCAGAAGTTTCAAAGTTGCAGTTCTTACAATAGTGTAGAAAATCAATAATATATATAAAAGGCAAGATGTTTGTGTGTGTGTCCGTTTATCTGCCTGTATGTTTTTTATTTTTTCAGCCCTTTTATTTTAGTTTTTGCTTCGGGTTTGGCTCTAAGTACATATAATTGTAGTTCTTAGTCTCAGCCATGATACCATTTACTCAGAGGACTTATTTAGCCTTCAAAATTCAGTTTACGACGAAAAAAAATTTATTTGATCTCGATACCAGGAAATCAAAATTTGACTTACATCCATTCATTTTTCTTTCAGTCTACGGTTTCGCTTTAACTGGAAACAACTATTGCTTTTTAGTCTTTTGTGCCAACGTCCAAAGAGTCTGAGCTCCAGGACCATGGATTAGCTTTAAAGCTTTCATTACACCCTAGCAACACTGGGCTCTACTGCTAGTATTAGCATATGGCAAATAGCAAAATCCACCATTCTGAATTTGGCTCAACTCAGTAGAACCCTTGTAACTCAGGCCACAGTGAAAAGTCCACCACAAAATTTTGTACATACCATGCCATAGGGCAGACAAATTTGTTGTTTTAAAAAAAAAAAAAAATCTTTAAAGACACTCTTTGAGAAATTAAATGTGAAATGTTAAATTCAAGATTAAATTATCTTTAAAACAAAAAATAAATACACCACCATTTAGATCTGTCTAAGTACTTCAAATTCATATGCAGGCTAGCTTTATGAATGAAAAAAAAAAAAAAAGAAAAAAAAAGTGAGATATTGATATTTAAACTTTGTGACTATTTTCCAAAATTCACCTTTTTGTTAAAGGTCAGTAGGTCTTATCTCATGAATCTTTTGACCTAGAGATATCAAATAAGTACCATTCAATAAGTGTACCAAATTTGAAAAAAAAAAAAAAATGTGTTGCTGATAGTCAGACCCTTGTTGATTCAACATGAAATGACTCAAAGTGACAGTTGGAATATCTGGTACACTTAGTAAGAAAAGGCTTGGAGAATTTGACACTCACAGGATCTAGTGAAAGCAAGAGAAGCAGAGAGGCAACAGTAAGTAGCATACCTAATGAGCAAACGGAAAATGATTGCAGGTGCACAAGGAAGGATAGTAAGGGTTCAAACATTGCTTCATGCCTATGCAGGATGGGAAATCATGGAGAAACATGATTGCTCACAGCACATTGAAGTTTATACACAGAGTAAAAAATATGAGAGCACAGGTGAAATCCTGACTATTATTGGGTTACGGCCACATCACACTAAAATACTGGTTCCTGCACGATCACTGGTTAAGCAACATCATTCCTGGTCAGTACCTAGAAAGGTAATCACTTATGAATATCAGTTACTGTAAGTTTGGATGTGCAGGTGGTGTAATAGATAATGGCTTGGAATTGTCAATCAGAGAGCTGAGTTTTGATTCCAGTTAGGTTCATTATATTCATTTACACACAAATACCCTCTGAAAAGTATAAACCCACCCACCATATGGCTTATGGGTTAATTATGAGAGAGAAGGAAATAAAAAAAATACTTGATGAACATAAGCGGACAGTAGAATAGGATTTTGTGCATTGTGGTGCAATGGAAAATGTATTAATCCGTCTCTTCCCTCCAGTTATGGGTTAAATAATAGGACAGATTGGGTTCTATAGCCTCAGTTGGCAACCAGTCTACTGCATAAAGCAATGGCAACCTACTGCGGGATAATCTTCTGCTCAGTCAGTCATGTCTCGAAAGAGAAATGATCACCCAAGCGTGTATCACGTATGGCACTTAACTGACTGACTGGTGTAGTGGATATCAACTCGGAATGAAAAAAATCGGGGAGTCGAGTTCGAATTCCAGTTGAATTCTTCGCATTCACTTATGCGCAAATACTCTTGGGAAAAGTATTAATCTGTCTCTTCCCCCCAGTTATGGGTTAAATAATAGGACAGATTGGGTTTCTATAGCCTTGGCTGGCAACCAGTCTGTAAGTGGAGGTCTATGAATGCATACATCATGAAAGAACATGGCACATAAAAGACAAGAATTGGCCCAAATGCAGGTTTTGTCCAGTCATTATTTTTGCTTCCTTATTCAAATCGTATATCCTGGATTAAAAAAAAAAACAAACTTTACAATAAAATTGTAAAAATGTTACTGATATTTAAAAATCTTTTGCAATATTATATTTGAGAAATAATAATTGATTTTTGTAACCTCATTCCAAAGCAGGAGTTAATCTTACAGTAAGTCATAATTGTAGTCAGAGTCAGCTGCTGGTGTCTACAGGTCTGACGACCATGTGCTTTCTGCTGTACTTTGCACAGAAAAGCTGCTGCTCCACCTACCCAGTTTTCTTTTTGCACAGACAATGACTCACTTGTGACAGCTGTATACCCTGATTTCGCCCACTTCTTTCGGCTAAATTTCAATTTGCCTAATGGAATACTACATGACAATTCCTTAGATATTGAATATCGAGATTTATACAGATTTAAGAATGAGAGAACCAAATCTGAAGCGTTTATTTCTAATACTAAAATTCCCCCAATACAAGGCTTGAGAGTCACTCAAGGCAGTGACTATAATTAAAATACCCATGACGAATGAGATGAATTACAGGAAGTAGAAAGGGAAGAGCATGCAGATAAAGAGGATAGATAATGATTGACACTTGGTTTGAAGAGGTTAAAATTGAATTGTTAAGGAAAGCATCCATATGGGAGTCTGTTTGACAAGATAGCATTTAGCAAAGTTATTATAACAAACATTATAACATAAAAGTACATCATGGCTGCAAAATAAATTTCAAGCAATGCCATCACTTGATCCATATTAGAAAAATGTGTGCCCTTGTGCAGGTCTTGAGCCTGCATTCAAAACACATCAGATCTAGTTTTTCTAGGGGAATGCAGGTTCAAACCTGCCAGAGAGCCTATATTTTCTTAAAAAAAAAAAAGTTCTCAAATATTCAGCCCAGTAGATGAAACTAAATATAGTTTAATAAATAGACAGAGCATCTACTCAAATATGGGCATCCACTGAAAAACAATGTCTAAGTTGTAGAGAGAGTAAATGCAAATTCAGTTAGTCAAGTGCCATACATGACACACACTTTGGGCGATCATGTCTCAAAAGAGACATGACTGACTAGGGAGAAGATTATCCCGCAGTAGATTGCTATTGCTTTCTGTGGTAGACTGGTTGCTAGCCAAGGCTATAGAACCTAATCTGTCCTGTTATTTGACTCATAGCTAGAGCGGGAAGAGATGCATTATATTATTAAGTAGTAATTAGTGGGGGATCAATTTATTACTTCATAACAATATAAAACTGATCCCCCAATTTCTGCCCAATAGAAGCCTTAATCGTGTTTTCAACTTTTATATTCAGTCAGTCAGTTAAGTGCCATACGTGATACACGCTTTGGGTGATCATGTCTCAAAAAGAGACATGACTGACTGGGCAGAAGATTATCCCATAGTAGGTTGCCATTGCTTTCTGTGGTAGACTGGTTGCCAACCAAGGCTATAGAATCAAATCTGTCCTGCCATTTAACTCATAGCTGAAGGGAGAAGAAATAGATTATATTATTAAGTAGTAATTAGTGGGGGATCAGTTTATTACTTCATGATAATATGAGACTGATCCTCCACTTTATGCCCAGTAGAAGCCATAAACATGTTTTCAACTAATATATTCAGTCAGTCAGTTAAGTGGCATACGTGATACACGCTTTGGGCGATCATGTCTTGAAAGAGACATGACTCATTGGGCAGAAGATTATCTCGCAGTAGGTTGTCATTGCTTTCTGTGGTAGACTGGTTGCCAGCCAAGGCTATAGAAGCCAATCTGTTCTATTGTTTAACCCAGGGAAGAGATAGATTAATACCTTTCCCAAGGGTATTTGTGTGTAAGTGAATGCAAGAAATTCAACTGGAATTCGAACTCAGCAACCCGATTTGTCGTTCCGAGTCGATAGCCACTGCACCAAAACACACATGCACAAAATAAGTAACGGAATTGTTTAACAAACAGAATCAACAAAGTTTGTAATAAGCAATAACAAGTAAAAGAAAAAGGAAAGAATAAGGCAAAAAATAATATAAAGCAAGTAAACAAATGTAATGAGGCAAAACGTTTACAAACTAAGAATCGACACACAAAAGCAAATTCAAACACATTATTCTTACTTCAAAGCAAGACAGACTGGGACCGAGTCAGGTGAAACCAAGAACTGGCCTATTTTATAGGTAAGGAAAAAAAAAAAAAAAAAAAAAAAAAAAAAAAATGGATATACATACAAGTATATTTCTGGTATTATTAAAACAGTGTTCAGTGTCTCTTCTACAAATACTTTCATGGCTTCTGCTCCGATGAACTTAGCTCACTGGTACCCACTATATATGAATTTACTAGAGTCACAAGATTAGCAACTAGGTCCCACCCTTTTACTGTGAAACCAATACAATGTAAACATAAATTCTACTCCAGCAGCTTCTTTTCTCGCACTTCCACCTGTGGAATTCCCTCCCATTTACTTGCTCTCCTGACAACTACAATCTTCAAGAATTTAATGTAAAGTCAATAGTCATCTCCTATCTCACTAACTTGCATCCTCACTCTCAGGCTCCTTTCGCCATCTACTCCACTCTCATCAGTATTCTCATCCTTCTCTTACCCACTTCCTGACACCCCCTATATCCTGTCACTCTTTCTCATAATTTTCCTCCTATGTAACTCTCTGCAAAACAGTGGCAATAAAATGCCTTGCTTTGGGCAATATGATTATAAAATAAAAATAAATATATATCAATCAAAAATAATGTTCAAACAAATCATTTCAAATTGTCGGTTGTTTATAACCAAGTTTCATTAATCTTCGCTAATTTCTGTTACATGTTTACATTTGTTGACATTACGATACATTTCAGAGCAGATATGGTTGTTTGCGATGAATCGAAAATTGTGTTATACAGGCTTGATTGGAACCTTGTTTAGACTGGAGGTCATTCGTGGTCGAGCGGTCTAAGACGTTGCCAGATCAAATGGTAGCTTCCCCTATGTAGATAGGGGTCGCAGGTTCGAATCCTGCCGAATGACACACATTTTCGTAATAAAAATTTATCGTAAATAATCAGGCCGGTAGATATAAATATATAATTTAAATATATAATACTCTTTGATTATAAACCGAATATCTACTTAAATACGAATATCGATCAAAAATAATGTTCAAACAAATCATTTCAAATCGTTGGTTGTTTATAATCAAGTTTCGTTAAAATTCGTTAAATTCTGTAACATGTTTACATTTGTTGACATTACGATACATTTCAGAGCAGATATGGTTGTTTGTGATGAATCGAAAATTGTGTTATATAGGCTTGATTAAAACCTTGTTTAGACTGAAGGTCATTTGTGGTCAAGAGGTTTAAGATGGTAGCTTTCCCTTTGTGGATAGGGGTCGCAGGTTCGAATCCTGTCGCTTGACACATTTTCGTAATAAAAATTTATCGTAAATAATCAGGCCAGTAGATATAAATATATAATACTGTTTAATTAAAAACAGAATACACTAAACTATCGCCCGGTTCACACTCCACCCATGTCTATTGAACGGGTGAAGAGGCTCATCCCTTGTTTCCTGTTTAGGATGTGGTTTCCGGCTTTCTCTTTTCCAATCTTTTCACTCTTACGTAGCCCCCTACACATCAGTGGCGTTACCACCTTGCTTGGGGTGATATGATTAAAAAAAATCTACTTAAATATGAGTATCGATCAAAGCGACAATCTCCAAAGGTTTAAATGCAACATCAATTGCCATCTTCTATCTCCTTGACTACAATCCATCTCTTATCCTTTCTTTGACACCCCCTGTACCTGTTTTATTTCTCACTGTAACCCCCAGCATGCTAGTGGCAATCCTGATGCCTTGATTGGGGTGAAATGATAAAGGTGTAACAGTCGACACCTTCTAAAATAATAAAAAATAATAAAAATAAAAAATATTTTTTAAAAATTCAATATTTTTTTTTTCGAAATGTCATGCATTGAAAGTGTAAAGAAAGCTGATTAAGAAAGAAATTGTTTCACTTTCTTTTTTTTTTTAATGTGTTACTGGATTAACCTATTAAATTAAGGCCTCATATATTAATTCTAGGATTACTTTTGGTAAATATAGCTTAAATTCTGACAAATTATGTTTTTCTTTATAAAGTTCTGCTGGATAGCTACCTAACCCCTGCAAAAGACCTCAGTCACATTTGTGCTTCTCCAAGAAATACAGAGCTAACCTATCTAAATCTAAACTTATTTATAAATGGAACTTTGTGTGTGTTTTACCTATAGACTCCGAAATGGCTGAACCGATTTTCTTGAAAATTTACACAGTTGTACTATAAGCGAGTGTTCTTAGCTAGGTTTTGTGTTGAGGTACCCCCGATAAATATCGAAAATCGATAATAATAAAAAAAAATTTTTAAAAAAATCGGGTTATAGAAGGAGTGGTCTGATTTTAATCAAATTTGATACACTCCTAGACAAAGACATAAGAAACGATATTCAGAAGTTTCGAGGTTGCAGTTCTTACAATAGTGCAGAAAATCGATTTTATATATATAAGACAAGATGTGAGAGTCTGTTTATCTGCCTGTATGTCTGTATTCTTTCAGCCCTTTTATTTTTGCTTTGGGTTTGGCTCTAAGTAGCTAAAATTGTAGTTCTTAGTCTCAGCCATACCATTACTCAGAGAACTTATTTAGCCTTCAAAATTCAGTTTACAACGAAAAAAATTTATTTGATATCGATACCAGGAAAAAGTTTGACTTACATCCATTCATTTTTCTTTCAGTCTACGGTTTCGCTTTAACTGGAAACAACTATTACTTTTTAGTCTTTCGTGCCAATGTCCAAAGAGTCTGAGCTCCAGGACCATGGATTAGTTTTAAAGCTTTCATTACACCCGAGCAACGCTAGGTTATACTGCTAGTGGTTTATATTGCAACAATGCTGAACAATCGATAAAATTTCTAGAAAAGAACACAATCAGGCATGACCAGCAGTTAAACAAAGCTGGTACACTCAAACTCTTGGTCACAATGACTTCTTGCTTCATGTGAGCGTTACACCAGCCAGTACTTGGCCAGAAACAACATTTTTCTTTTTCTTTCTTAAAGTGAAAATCTGCTCTGGATCATAAAATAAAAAGTGCAATAAAACTAAGGCATTATTTAGAAGAGATTTTAATTGCATTCATTCATAAGATATTATTTAATGTATCAAGGCAGAAGATAATTTTCTAAACATATACTGAATGAATATCTGTTATGTTTGATCGAGAGTCGTTCTAAACATCGTATTTTGGCTTCAATTTAATTTCATGTTAATGTCTCTGTAACCGCTCTAAAGATGGCTCATGTGAGCCGAAAGCTTAGAACTAACTTAATAAAAAATTATCCAAATGTTGAAGAATTTTTGTCTTTATTTTCACTTGAAATTAAAGCCAAAATACAATGCTTAGAACGACTTATGATTAAGCATCATAGACATTCATTGTCTCTTATATTTAACAGTATATGTTTAGAAGATATATTATGGAGACTATTGATGTAAGAAAAAGATTTTTTGATGAATAATACATTTTTATTAGAATTATTTATATTTTATAAAAACTTCAATTCGAATAATTTGTAAAACTTAAAATCTTTTTAAATTCTGTATTAATTTGTACTGGTTATGTAATGTAGTTATTAAGTAAAAACTGTATTTACTAATCATAAAAGAAAAAATTTTCAATTCAGCAACCCACATTATTTTAAAGAAAATTTTTAATTTTTTTTTTTTTTAGTGCTTATAAAGGTGTTGATTTTTGTAAAAACAGTCATCCATACATCATATAAGATCCTAACACACTAACCTGCTCCCATTCCTCCTGACATTCCCTATGTCTAACATTCATTCCTCCTGACATTCCCTATGTCTAACATTCATTCCTCCTGACATTCCCTATGTCTAACATTCATTCCTCCTGACATTCCCTATGTCTAACATTCAGTCTCCCTCCTGACATTCCCTATGTCTAACATTCATTCCTCCTGACATTCCCTATGTCTAACATTCATTCCCTCCTGACATTCCCTATGTCTAACATTCATTCCTCCTGACATTCCCTATGTCTAACATTCATTCCTCCTGACATTCCCTATGTCTAACATTCATTCCTCCTGACATTCCCTATGTCTAACATTCATTCCTCCTGACATTCCCTATGTCTAACATTCATTCCTCCTGACATTCCCTATGTCTAACATTCATTCCTCCTGACATTCCCTAATAATAACATTCCAGTCCTCCTGACATTCCCTATGTCTAACATTCATTCCTCCTGACATTTCCCTATGTCTAACATTCATTCCTCCTGACATTCCCTATGTCTAACATTCATTCCTCCTGACATTCCCTATGTCTAACATTCATTCCTCCTGACATTCCCTATGTCTAACATTCATTCCTCCTGACATTCCCTATGTCTAACATTCATTCATCTGACATTCCTATGTCTAACATTCCCATTCACTCCTGACATTCCCTATGTCTAACATTCATTCCTCCTGACATTCCCTATGTCTAACATTCATTCCTCCTGACATTCCCTATGTCTAACATTCATTCCTCCTGACATTCCCTATGTCTAACATTCATTCCTCCTGACATTCCCTATGTCTAACATTCATTCCTCCTGACATTCCCTATGTCTAACATTCATTCCTCCTGACATTCCCTATGTCTAACATTCTCCTCTGACATTCCTATGTCTAACATTCCTCCTGACATTCCCTATGTCTAACATTCATTCCTCCTGACATTCCCTATGTCTAACATTCATTCCTCCTGACATTCCCTATGTCTAACATTCATTCCTCCTGACATTCCCTATGTCTAACATTCATTCCTCCTGACATTCCCTATGTCTAACATTCATTCCTCCTGACATTCCCTATGTCTAACATTCATTCCTCCTGACATTCCCTATGTCTAACATTCATTCCTCCTGACATTCCCTATGTCTAACATTCATTCCTCCTGACATTCCCTATGTCTAACATTCATTCCTCCTGACATTCCCTATGTCTAACATTCATTCCTCCTGACATTCCTATGTCTAACATTCATTCACTATGACATTCCCTATGTCTAACATTCACATTCCTCCTGACATTTTCCCTATGTCTAACATTCATTCCTCCTGACATTCCCTATGTCTAACATTCATTCCTCCTGACATTTCCTATGTCTAACATTCATTCCTCCTGACATTCCCTATGTCTAACATTTCATTCCTCCTGACATTCCCTATGTCTAACATTCATTCCTCCTGACATTCCCTATGTCTAACATTCATTCTCCTGACATTCCCTATGTCTAACATTCATTCCTCCTGACATTCCCTATGTCTAACATTCATTCCTCCTGACATTCCCTATGTCTAACATTCATTCCTCCTGACATTCCCTATGTCTAACATTCATTCCTCCTGACATTCCCTATGCCTAACATTCATTCCTCCTGACATTCCCTATGTCTAACCACTCCTTCTCTTTACCTTCCCCTATGTAGCCCCATGTGTAATAGTGGCAGTGGAATGGCTTGCTTGGGGTGAGATGATTTAAAAAAAACCCAAAAAACATGACATCAGAAAATAAGTGTTAACTATAGTAAATTAAAACCAAAAAGTACCTAAAATTCACTAAAACATTATTTAGAATATTTTCCTAATTTTTTTAGGATTGCTGGCTAGAAATTTCATTGCCTGGAATCTTGTCTTAGTTTGCCATGTTTTCCTCTTCTCTGCTGGCTGATTGGCCAGCCTCCCATTTCCACATTCTGTGATGAAGAAGTTAGAAATATTTTTTCAAAGTTCAGTAGCTTTGTTTTAGGCTTGGAGTTAAAATGTCTTTAATACTGTTGAATTCTGTTCTGGGTGAGCCATTATCCTTTTTTTTTTTTTTTTGGTTCGTTTTGCCTAATTTTTGTTTGATTTTAAAACTTTTTATGCTTAATTGAAGGATTGATTTTGTTTTCTTAGAAATTTCATTGCCTGGACTTTAACTCAGTTAAAACTTAGCAATTCAACAACGTTTTCTCCTTTTTTTTCAATTGGAGCGGATGGACTAAACTCTCGTCCGGTTCACACTCCACCCACGTCTATTGAACAGGTGAAGAGGCTCATCCCTTGTTTCCTGTTTAGGATGTGGTTTCTGGCTTTCTCTTTTCCATTCTTTTTACCCTTACTGCGCATCAGTGGCGTTATCACCTTGCTTGGGGTGATGGGGTGATATGATTAAGAAAAAAAAAAAAAAAAGAAAAAAGTTAAACTTATATATAAAAAGTGCCCATGTTACATTTGTCAAGCAATTTTTACAGATATGTTCCCTGTAGAAAAAGTTTCTAAACTTAAGTATCAAGATAGTTGTCAAAACTTCCTAAAATACCCATATCTGTGTTAAAAAATACTTTTCTACCATATTTTAAACTAAAAGTAACATTCATTCAAATCAGGTTAATCAAAATTTAACTAATCTTCAAATAAAGTTTAAGAAAAATATTTTATTTGTGAAAATACTTTAACAAAAGATGATTACCTTGTACTGAGAGAATTGTAAATATGGCAAAAATCAGCTATTTTTATAAACTTCAAATGACACATTCCAATAAATTTAAATTTGTTTGGAAATACGGCAAAGTATTTTGCTTCTCGAAAATATTAAATTTAATCCATTAGCTTGAAATTATAACTAAATTAAATTGCTTCAAGAAAGATTTTTCATTTTAAAAAATTAATTGTAAACATTAAACAGTGCTTTTCTTTGGAGGTATATCCCAGTTAACAAATGTTTACCCAAAAACATAATATACGGAGCTACTGTAACTAATAACATTAACATATATTAAAACAATGGTTTATATAGGTGCAACAGTAGAACCCTAAAATATACATATATATATGTACATATGCTTGGCGTGATATGATTAAAAAAAAAATAAAAAAAATAATATATATATATATATATATATATATATAGACCCACAAAGAAAACACTATCCCTACCTAAATCAAATGATAAAAATAAATAATCCCATACAGCATTAACAGCAAACTATGCAGTATTAACACTATTCGGACTATTGCCCTCATCTTTGTTGCCATTTGTACAACGTTTCAGCTGTTGTATTCTCTGACCTTCTTCAGGCGCTAGGAATATCGAACTGAACCCTTTATTACAATCACTGGGGTAATATGAACTCTATTCCTTGCATAGTAGTGCCTTTTTGGTAGTCATGAGTTATCTCCCTCTAACCCTGCAAATTACTTGTTCTCCACTGCTGTAGCCTGGTATTGAACTCACAACTCTTTGGGTCAAGTCACAGGAACTAACCAACGTCTATATTCACTTAAGGACAAGAACATGTGGCCAAGTACAAGAAAAACTGAATTTTGGCGACTTATAAACCTGATGTTCCGTAACTAATTTTTTACCAGAGTTCATATTGCAATTTTTTTTTTTATGATAATGGGTTTCTCTAGTATTTTTTACCTGAACTCATATTGAGATTTTTGACACTAATGATTTTGTAATAAAGGTTTGATTTAAAATTCCTAGCATCTGAAGAAGGCCAGAGAGTACAATGGCTGAAACATCGTACAAATGGCAACATAGATGAGGACAATAGTCTGAATAATGTAAATCCTACCTTATTTCAGAAATATAGACAAATAGCAAACTATGCTTAGAAGAAAAATTGAAAATAACTAGATTTAGAAACTAAAACAAACAAGTAAACAAGAAAAATGAAATAATCGGTAGAGGAAGGCATAAACAAATATTTACTTTGCTATTTAAGCACTAGTTAAAGAATATATATATATATATATATATATATATAATAAAAGACTGAAGACACTGAACCCAAAATATACTTAGATGCTACCCAAGATATTCTCAAAAAAAGATATTACAATCATATTAGTAGCTTTAAAAATGAAAAGTATAAACATAGCACTACCATATCCACTTATGTGTGGTCCATTAAACAAAAGCTTAATAAAGACCCTATTTTGAAATGGGAAGTAATAAAGAGATGTGCTAAGTATAAAGACAGCCAGAAATTTTGTAGGTTGTGTGTAGAGGAAAACCTGGTTATAGCTTTATATAAACACGTCAATAATTTATTAAATTCTAAAACGGAAATATTAAACAAATGTAGGCATAGAAAGGCTTGGCTTTTTAATTAAATTTGCTTATGTTAAGTTGTATCATTTATTGCTTTCGTTTTTACAATCACTAATCTTTGTAAAAATTTAATATATATGAAATTTGTTTTCTTAATAAAGTTCTTCCCTATTTGTGTTTGGTGTCTTCTTTCTTGGTCAAGTGGGTTGATCGAATTTCCTTTATACTTGTCGTTTGTTTTTTTTTTCCTTGTTAGCCACTTTCCCTGACGATCCGTTTAGGTGAAACCTGGGTAGGTTGTCTGGCTCTCTAGGTATTCTTTATTTATTCTGCTCTACCTAAGTATCGAGCCCTTTTTTGTTAGTTGATTTTTTTTTTTTTTTTGGGCTACGTGCTGACTCGCTCTGTGCTCCTTTAACTGATGTTCATGTGCTTAGCTCTTTCTTTTTAAAACCATTTTTCCCCCCTTCTTCGTAGATACGTGGAAGGTTTTTTTTTAACACAAGTATAGTTATTATCTCTTTTATAACTGTCTGAATTTCACATACATATTATATATATATATATATATATATATATATATATATATATATAGTGATGATCATCCACGTATACTGTCTTAATATGTATAGGAAAGAATATTAATAAAAAGTTTTGAATTTAAAAATGTACTTTTTTTTGAACAGTATTTGTTTATTTTTATTATATTTTATATTTCAGACCGCCCTCGGTCCTTCATCAGAAACAACTGATTTTTAAATTTGAATTAGAAATGAACGCTATCGTGAAATACGTTTCAAAATTCAAATTTAAAAATCAGTTGTTTCTGATGAAGGACCGAGGGCGGTCTGAAATATAAAATATAATAAAAATAAACAAATACTGTTAAAAAAAAGTACATTTTTAAATTCAAAACTTTTTATTAATATTCTTTCCTATATATATATATATATATATATATATATATATATAATAATAATAACTAAATAGACTCTGTAAGTATTTAGGTTGTAAATTTATACTAAGATAAACCTTTAAAAAAACCATTAACAAACAGAACCTAATTCCGTTACAATCCGGTGCACTGAGGCGTCGGATGAATGGGGAGAAAAAAAGAAATCCACGGAATAAGAACAAAACATTCAATACTCCGCAGTAAAGAAAAAAACCCCAAACGGAACCAACCACAAGAAAAAGTGCTCGATACAAAGTACAAAAGATATACAAAAGTAGAGCAAAGACACACAAAAAGAATCTCAAGCGAGCCAAAACCTACCGCGGTTTCACCCTACGGAGATATATATATATATATATATATATATATATATATATATATATATGAAATTCAAACAGTTATGAACTTAATCTTCCATAATTAACATGCTAATATTTAAGATACCACAAAGAAAAATAAAATGGATTGAAATCCAATGATTGAATAAATAAAGAACAAAGTAGAAAATATCTAATATAAATATTTCACTTTTATTAAAGCTTCTTCAGAGATTTGGTTTAAGACAAGAAATGAAAAATTGTAAAAACACTGGAATGTTGCTTTTTGTTGATTGGTTGTTTTGTTTTCATGGCATATCAACCTCGGCGGGTCATTTATTGCCAACTAAATTTTTTATTTATTTATTGTTGGTAATACCTTTTTCTTTCAACAATTTATTATTGTTTTTATATAAGTTTTGTGTCTAGTAATACATTTTTTTTTTCAAGTATCAAGATTCATTAGGATTTGTTTTTAAGGGCTGGGTCCCCAAGTCCTACTCTGTTATTTAACCTATAACTGGAAGGAAGGGACGGATTAATACCTTTCCCAAGGGTACCAGTGCTTAAGTGAACGCAGGGTATTCAACTGGAATTCGAACTTGGCTCACCGATTTCTCTTTCTGAGCCGATATCCACTGCACCACAACGCACATCCATCACTATATGCTTACAGCACCTGGTATTCCCAAGCGGTCACCCATCTAAGCAGTGACCAGGCTCAATGTTGCTTGACTTTGGTAATTGAGCAAGAACCGGTGTATTCAACGTGATATGGCCATAAGCCGAATGTTGTTTATGGTTTGATTCTTATTGGTTAAAATATGTCATGTAATAAAGCAATATGCTATTATTTTAAATGTATGTGTATATTGGAATGTTTGTTTATGCGTACATAATACATGTGTCAAGTATTAAAATGATAGACAATTTTTTTTAATATGGATAGAAGAAAATTTTGAATGGTAAAAATGTGTGAGTTTGTTGGTCGGTGATGTTAGTGTATTTCTGTTTAAATTTGTAGTGAATTAATGTATACAAATGTCATGTTTGTAGCCATTTTTTTTTATAGAAATAAATAAATCTGAATGTAATAAGTTTTTGCAATTGGAATTTTTTATTGAATTTGTATGCATTATATTACTAATATTATATTTAAGTAATAAATAAAAATAATATTTAAAAACATAAAAATTAATATCTAGAAATGGTCAGTTCATAATACGCACCTGATGATTGCATAGTGCATGAAACTGAGTCATGCTATAGTATTAGGACAGGGGTGATTTTTCTAAAAACGTCACTGAAATTCAAATACAGGGTGAAAAGCCAAGTAAATTGCTAATAGATATTGATTATTTAAAACTAGGTGTAAAAGAAATGTATTAAAAAGAATTTATATTTAATTTTTCCTATTTTCTATTAAACAAGTTATTTTGAAACTATTCTATTGAACATCTGTGGGATATTTTGGATAAAAAAAATGATATATCTAATGTTACTTCGCAAGACACACTTTGGGAATAAATACAAGCTGCTTGGCAGGAGATACTATTAGATACATTGAAGAAGCTTGTGATGACAATGCCTGACAGAATGAAAGCTGTGATCAAAGCAAAAGGCTATTATACTAAATATTAAATTTATTTTCTAATAAAGTATTTTTTCCTTGTTAAAGCATTTGTTGAGTAAATCAAATAAAATTACTTTAATTGTTTATTTTCTGTCAATATGCTTCATAAAAGATAAAATAATTCTTGTTATAATACTTTTGCACAGTACTGTATATGTGAAATTTTTTTTTCATCTCTTATAGTAAAGTTATCTCCTTTGCACGGGCAACATTTGGAAAATATATTTGAAGATTAACATTTGGAAAGATAAATATTGGCTATATATTCTGATCCCCAATATGGCAGGTATGTATGTATGTATGTATGTATGCCGCATTCACCCTAGTCGGGTTGAGCGGGCTTCCTCCCTGACGGAGCAAGTCTCATTGGGATTTGTTTAAGGGCAGGGTCCCAAGTCCTACCCCGTTATTTAACCCATAACTGGAGGGAACGGACGGATTAATACCTTTCCCAAGGGTACTAGTGCGCAAGTGAGTGCAGTGTGCTCGACTGAAATTGGAACTCGGCTCACCGATTTCCCCCTCCAAGCCGACATCCACCGCACCACAACGCACATCCGTGAACGCTAACAGCACCTGGTATTCCCAAGTGGTCACCCACGTAAGTACTGACCAGGCTCAACGTTGCTTAACTTCGGTGATCGAGCGGGAACCGGTGTATTCAACGTGACATGACCGTTATCCAATATGCAGGTGGTGTTAGGGTTAGTAGCTTAGAAAAAGAAAACAGTAAACTGATTTTGAATTCCAGTGTACATAGTTACATTCACTTTTGTGCACTCTTGGGGAAAAAAACATTAATCCATCTCTTCTCCCCAACAGATATAGGTTAAATAGTAGGGCAGAATGGGCTGTTCAGTTCTGGTTGGCAACCAGGTTAGGAGAAGAAAAACTGAATTCACAAAACTGGGTAGATGGAAATGATGTGGGAACACAGTGTTGTCCAAGAGAATGAAAGCCCGGACAGAAAAATCTCCTCTTTGAAGCATAGAGGTTAAGCATAGAGGTTGAGCATGGGGGTCAAAAAAGCAAAGCTTGTGGGGGGAAAAAAAAAAGAGCAAAGATTGGAGGGAGGGAAGCAAAGATTGGAAGGGGGGGAAGCAAAGATTGGAGGGGAAAAAAATGCAAAGATTGGAGGGGGAAAAAAAAAGAAAAGATTGGAGGGGGAAAAAAAAAGAAAAGATTGGAGGGGGAAAAAAAAAGAAAAGATTGGAGGGGGAAAAAAAAAGAAAAGATTGGAGGGGGAAAAAAAAAGAAAAGATTGGAGGGGGAAAAAAAAAGAAAAGATTGGAGGGGGAAAAAAAAGAAAAGATTGGAGGGGGAAAAAAAAAGAAAAGATTGGAGGGGGAAAAAAAAAGAAAAGATTGGAGGGGGAAAAAAAAAAGAAAAGATTGGAGGGGGAAAAAAAAAGAAAAGATTGGAGGGGGAAAAAAAAAAAGAAAAGATTGGAGGGGGGAAAAAAAAAGAAAAGATTGGAGGGGGAAAAAAAAGAAAAGATTGGAGGGGGGAAAAAAAAGAAAAGATTGGAGGGGGGAAAAAAAGAAAAGATTGGAGGGGGGAAAAAAAGAAAAGATTGGAGGGGGGAAAAAAAAGAAAAGATTGGAGGGGGAAAAAAAAAGAAAAGATTGGAGGGGGGAAAAAAAAAGAAAAGATTGGAGGGGGAAAAAAAAAAGAAAAGATTGGAGGGGGAAAAAAAAAAGAAAAGATTGGAGGGGGAAAAAAAAAAGAAAAGATTGGAGGGGGAAAAAAAAAAGAAAAGATTGGAGGGGGAAAAAAAGAAGAAAAGATTGGAGGGGGAAAAAAAGAAAAAAAATTAAAGCTTGGGAAAAAGAAAAAAGCAAAAATGAAAAAGGAAGTAGCATAAAAAGCAAAGAAAAATAGAGGGAGAAAAAAAAAAAAGAGAAAAATGAGGAGATATCTGGAGACATGAACAGTGAGATTATAATAATCTACATTAGTAGATTAAAGGGTCTACTTCAAAATTTCTTAAAAATTACATGAACGCACACTAAAAAAAGAAAGAAACCCACACAACAACCGAAATATTGTGACATGAACAAAAATGAAGTCAAATCAATTCTTCATCCAAAAAATTCAAAAAGAGTTTAAAGAAAAGCTAAAAATATCCTCAATCACAATGATCATGTAAGAACGAAGATTTCCCAGTTACAGATGAAAAAAACTTGATGGTCTCCCCTCCCCACTCAATATCATACCTCAAAACATTTTTAACATGAAAAAACAAAAAACGTTTAATACATAAAAATGAGAGTTATGTCCCTTAGAAAGAATTCCTATTCTCAAACCTGATTTTAAATAGCGTGTTCTCTTCCTCATCTATGCTTTGATAATCCATGACTGACAACTAACTTAGGATGATGATTAACAAGTTCAACCTTAAATGAGCTTTATACTTGATGTCTTATGCCACACTAAACATTTACTTCGAAATTCAATTTTTTTTTTTTTTTTTTTTAATCATATCACCCCGAGCAAGGCGGTAACGTCACTGATGTGCAGGGGGCTACATAAGAGTAAAAAGATTGGAGGAGAGTGAAGAGAAGGACGAACCAGTTAGAAAGGAGCAAGAGAAGGATGGGAATACAGGTGTGATGACAGTTGCAAAGGTGGAGAGAAAGGAAAGGATATTTAGGGAGGTGTGGAAAGAACTAGTTGCATGAGTAAACACCTGTTGCGGAGGCACCAGTGACTTAAGTTCGTTGAAGCAGAAGCCATGGAAGTATTTATAGAACAGACACAGGGAAGCCACATCCCGTCGGTGGGGAAGTGGCTGTAGTTGAGCCGCCAAGTCGGTACCTATCACATTACTGATTCTCCTTTGGAGCCTGTCAAGAACACAGAGATGAACAGCGGGGACACCTGACCATATATGGCAGCAGTACTCAATGCATGGACGAATGGTTGATTTGTATATATGCAAGATGGTTTCAGGTGGGAAAAACATCCTGGCCCGACACAGTGACCCAACCTTCCTAGCAGTGGATTTAGCTATTGACTCAATGTAGTGGTTCCACTTGAGATCAGAAGTGAGAGTAAGGCCGAGGAGGCGCAGAGTATTGCTCTTGGGGAGACTCGCTTGGTCCATGCTTAGAGGGGTAAATTTTTGTTTTGTTCCCCCGAAGGCCTTTACTCTTCAAATTTTTTGAAAACATACTTATTTCTGTGCAAATGTATATGCTGAACTCAGATCAATAATTGTTTATTGAAAAAAAACCTACCTTTTTTTCATTTTATCGAGAAGAAAAATATGGAACTTGTGGCTGTTTATCTCACCCGCTAACCATGGTTCCAAAATGTTATTCATTGCAGACTGACTTCACGCGTACTTTTCTGATTTCTCAGCCTTTTTACTTCCATTTTGCAATTATTACGCGCAAAATGAGTTCTGAAACCAACAAATCAGAGTAAAGGAAGTAAATAGAACAAATTCAGTATCCTATGCCTCAAGTCATTCAGCGGTTAATCATATATGAGAACAGTGGTAAGGGGTGAGATATAGTTAGATTTATTTCTTGTCGATAACATGAAAAAAAAAAAAAAGGTACGTTTCTTCTATAAACAATTATCGATTTTAGTTAATCATATACATTTGCATGGAATTAAGGGTGTTTTGGAAAGATTTGAAGGGGTAAAGGCCTTCAGGGAACAAAACAAAAATTTACCCTTAGAGGTTGCCTGTGATGATTGACAGACAGCAGCTTAGGGTGAATAAAAAATACTTATACAAACTTTGTGGGCAAGTTCCTCAAAGCAAAACAAGAACAACACATATCGGCAAATCCTTCCTTTTTGAGTTTAAAGAAAGTTTAGGGTAGATGCCGGTATGTTGCCATGTAGATGAGGTTACATTTGTTATTCATGTACATTTGTGGATAGTCTGTCTTCAATGTTTAACGTGCGTAACAGTGAGTTAACAGAGAAGTGTTGCGTTTAACAATAGCAGGATATTCATATCGTGAACTGGCAGATATTTTTACAAGAGGAGGGAAGAGACATCCAGATGTGCATTGTGGTGCAGTGGATATCGACTCAGAATGACAAATCAGGGAGCTGAGTTCAAATTCCAGTTGAATTCCTTGCATTCACTTAAGCACAAATACCTTTGGGAAAGGTATTAATCCATCTCTTCCCTCCAGTTATGGATTAAATAATAATAGAACTGATTGTGTTCAATAGCCTTGGCTGGCAACCAGTCTACTGCAGAAAGTAATGGCAACCTATTGCGGGATAATCTTCTGCCTAGTCAGTCATGTCTCTTTCGAGGCATGATCGCCCAAAATGGGTATCACGTATGGCACTTAACTGACTGACTGAATATAATAGTTGAAAACATTGTCTTCTACTGGGCATAAAGTGGGGGATCGGTTTTCAATTATTATGAAGTAATAAACTGATCCCCCGGTATTTACTACTTAATAATATAATACAATGTCTTCCTCCTCCAGCTATGAGTCAAATAACAGGACAGATTGGGCTCTATAGTCTTCGCTGGCAACCAGTCTACCGCAAAAAGCAATAACAACCTACTGCGGGATAATCTTCTGCCCAGTCAGTCATGTCTCTTTCGAGGCATGATCACCCAAAGCGTGTATCATGTATGGCAATTAACTGACTGACTTCTGAGACAGGGTCTGTGACACCACAAACTATGGATCAAGAAAGACCAAGATCCACTGGTATGCCCGACTACAAAGAACACATTCTACAGTCTGATGGAGACAATCCAGGTATCAGCACATGTCAAGTGACCCAACCATGTTTTACATCTTATAATACTGCATAAAGGGTACTCTACTTCTACTCCATTAGCTTCTTTTCTCGCACTTCCCGCCTGTGGAATTCCCTTCCATTTACTTGCTTTCCCGACAGCTATAATCTCCAAGAATTTAAATGTAAAGTCAATAGTCATCTCCTATCTTACTGACTTGCATCCTCTCTCTCATGCTTTTTTCTCCATCCACTCCACTCTCATCAGTATTCTCATCCTTCTCTTACCCACTTCCTGACAACCCCTATAACCTGTCACTCTTTCTCATAACCCCTGCAAAACAGTGGCAATAAAATGCCTTGCTTGGGGTGATATGATTATAATAAAAAAAAAAAACAAAAAAAAAACAACAGCACTTCAATAGCAGCTTCTGTATTCATATCATTTGCAACATGTTTGGTCCTATAATCACTCACCAGGGGACAAACTTTTGCTGACGGCTTACTGCACACACTGTCAATTCATTGTTTTTCTCTTCAGCCTTTTTTATGGATGAAGCAACATTTGGAATTTATACAACTAGCATTTGTGGGCAGATCAGATTCCCCACAGTTTGGTTGGTTTGTTTGTTTGTTTGTTCTATTTTACGGCATATCAACTCATCTTAGGTCATTTAATGCCGAATGGAATTATTAAAAATTGAACAAAAAGTTAATAATTTCAAGAACTTTGTATATTTAACAAATTAATACATATAACAGACTTATACATTTAACAAATTGATATATTTAACACATTTTAAATTAATAAAATATTTTATAAAAATGTACATATTTAATTTGACGGTTTAAATTTTATGGAATACCAACCACCACAGGTTATCTGAAACCAAATCTGGCCTACATACATTATATGTATTACATATACAAGATCTGCAAATGCACATTTGGTAGAACCAAATTTTGGAATATATAGCAAGTTGGTAGAAATACATATATCTATGTGTGTGTGTGAAATAGTATTCAACCAGTAATATTTTTGAGTACATTCTGATTTCTTTTAAGAATTCAAGTATCCTGCTTGGTCTCGTTTCCATAAATAGTTTTTCAAACTACTTGTTTGGTAATATTTCTTTCGCACTCTATTTAAATTTATACACTCTAAAAGTATATGTTTTACACTTAATCTTTTTTTGACAGCTGGTACATATTGGGGATTCTGTGCCCTCCAGGAAATGATGGCGCGTGATGTAAGTATGGCCTATATGAAAGTGGAGATTCTCTGCGGTACAATACAGGCTAGACACTAGCATCAGTTTATGATTAATGTGCCAACTGGAATTTCTGGTGACTGGTAGGTCCATATGTTCTCACAGCAATTCTTACAAGAGCCGTCTATCGGAACTTTTTCCAATCTTTTCACTATTACGTAGCCCCCTGCACATCAGTGGCGTTACCACCTTGCTCGGGGTGATACGATTTAAAAAAAAAAAGACCTGTTAGAGGACGTAACACTGCTAACGTGAAGACACGTGTGGTTCATGCATGATGGAACCCCAACACATTTTAGTCACATTGTTCATGATGCACTGGTTGACATCTACCATGAAAGATGACTTGGTAGGAGAGGACCGGTTCCATTGCCTGGATGTTCCCCCAACCTTAATCGTTTGGATTTTTATCTGAGCAGCTCACCGTAAACAATTATTTTATCCAGCAGACATTGATAATAAAGCAGAGATGCTTTATCAATGCATCATGGGGGCCTACAAAAACCATTTGACACTGTGCAAAAGTATTTGAACGGTTCCATCAGCCAATGATCAGACGAGCGTATGAATGTGTAGAAGCAAGTAGAGGACATTTGTCATAAGTTGGTGTGTTGAGGTACAACGACATATGTTTATATGAACATTCGGACATATGTTTATATGAACATTTTACCCAGTTCTGGTGTAAGGAACCTGCCCCCAAAATTTGTAAAAGTATTTTTTGATTGTATTTTAGATTGCTTAACAAAGTTTAAATTTAATAACTCAAAAAATGAAGGATTTGTGGACATGTTTACGTTGATTTTTCTCTTGGTTTTGGCATGAGGAACTCACCCACAAAATTTGTAAAAGTATTTTTGATACTCACTGTATATTAGAATTTATCTTACATATTTCTAAGTCTATGATACTTTGAATACTGCTGCAACATCTGGTCTGGTACTCCTGCTATATATTTCAAGGTTTTTGATAAAATTCAAAAGAAAAATCTGTAATGTTATTGGTCCTGACCTGGTATCTCAGCTTCAGTCCTTTTTCCATTGCTGTCATGTACCTTTTCCATAAATACTTCCATGGTAATTGTTTGGATGAACCTTCCTATATAGTACCAAGACTATGAATTTAAGTGCAGTACTAGATTGGCAGCTACATCTCATCATTTTACGATTGAAATGGAAAGATGTAACCAACTGTAAGTTACAACACATCACTCAATAAGTCCCAGGCCTGACATATAAAACTAATCCATGGTCCTGGAGCTCAGACTCTTTGGACGTTGGCACAATAGACTAAAAAGCAATAGTTGTTTCCAGTTAAAGAAAAATCGTAGACTGAAATAAAAATGAATGGATGTAAGTCAAATTTTGATTTCTTGGTATCAATATCAAATAAGTTTTTTTGTCGTAAACTGAATTTTGAAGGCGAAATAAGTCCTCTGAGTAAATGGTATCATGGCTGATACTAAGAACTACAATTATACCTACTTATAGCCAAACCCGAAGCAAAAACTAAAATAAAAGGGCTGAAAAAATACAGATACAGGCAGATAAACGGACACACACACACACACAAACATCTTGCCTTTTATATATATATATATATATATATATATATATATATATATATAAAATCGATTTTCTACACTATTGTAAGAACTGCAACATTGAAACTTCTGAATATCGTTTATGTCTTTGTCTATGAGTATAGCAAATTTGATTAAAATCGGACTACTCCTTCTATAACCCGATTTTTTCGATTATCGATATTTATCAGGGGTACCTCGACACAAAACCTAGCTAAGAACACTTGCAGACGCTTATAGTACAACTGTGTAAATTTTCAAGAAAATCGGTTCAGCCATTTTGGAGTCCATAGGTAACGGGGACACACACACACACACACACACACACACACACACACACAAAGTTCCATTTATAAATAAGTTTAGATGGCACTAATAAAAAATCCATATGATTTTTATGAAGTACTAACCTTTAAATAGCATGTGACGAAATTTGGGACCAAGCAGATTATTAGTTTACAAATATACAGGTATTTAAGTGAAGCTACTGTTGCAAATTTTCAAAACAATGGAAAAATATGAATTGCGTGTGTTGATAAAGCACTGCTTTTTGATGGGAAAGAATACTGTTCAAGCAAAGCAATGGCTTGATAAGTGTTGTTTAGACTGCTCTGTCAGAAACAACAGTTAAGAGGTGGTATGCTGGCTTTAAACGTGGTCGTATAGACACAGATGATGCTGAACACTCAGGTCACCCAAAATTGGCAGTTTTTCCCACAAAAAAAAAAATAAATAAATAAATAAATAAATAAATAAATCAATCCACAAACTCGTTTTGGCCGGTCGCAAATTACAGTTGCATGAGAAAGCAGAGGAGATGAACATATCAGAAGGCAGTTTATTCACCATTTTGCATGAACGTTTGTCAATGAGAAAGATGCGTTCAAAGTGGGTGCTGCGTTTGCTCACAGTCGATCAAACACAACAACACATTGACTATTCAGAGTGTTATTTGTACATGTTTCAATGCAATAAGAAGTTTTTGCGTAAATATGTGACAATGGATGAATCATAGATCCACCACTTCTCTCCAGAGTCAAATTGGTAGTCAGCTAAGTGGACAGCAGCAGGTGAAAGTCGTCCAAAGCAACCAAAGGCACAAACATCATCAGGCAAGGTTTTGGCTTCTGTATTTTGGAATGCGGAAGGTGTTATGTTCATTGATTTCTTTGAGAAAGGAGGAACTATCAATAGCAAATATTGTATCGCACTATTAGTGTGTTTGAAGAAATTGCAAAAGAAAAAAATAAAAATGCCACGAATGAAGAAGAAAAACATGATCTTTCATCAAGACAATGCACCGTGTCGCAAGTCGATCACAATGATGACAAAACTACATGAATTGCATTTCTAACTGCTTCTGCATCCACCCTATTCTCCAGATCTGGCTCCCAGTGACTACTGGCTGTTTGCAGACCTCAAAAGAATGTTCCAGGGAAAGAGATTTGGCTCCAATGAAGATGGTTGGTTGGTTGTTTTGTTTTATGGCATATCAACCTCGGCAGGTCCTTTATTACCAACTAAATTTTTTTTAATTTATTTATTTACTCATTTATTGCTGGTAATACCTTTTTCTTTCAACAATTTATTGTTGTTTTTATATACGTTTTTGTGCCTAGTAATAGTTTTTTCTTTTCGAGTATCAAGATTCATTGGGATTTGTTTTTAAGGGCAGGGTCCCCAAGTCATACTCTGTTATTTAACCCATAACTGGAGGGAAGGGTTGAATTAATACCTTTCCCAAGGGTACCAGTGCTTAAGTGAATGCAGAGTATTCAGCTGGAATTCGAACTTGGCTCACCGATTTCTCTTTCCGAGCCGATATCCACTGCACCACAACGCACATCCGTCACTAAGCGCTTGCAGAACCTGGTATTCCCAAGCGATCACCGGCTCCAATGAAGATGTGATATCGAAAACTGAGGAGTATTTTGAAGCCAAAGACAAATTGTTCTACAAAAAAAAAAAAAAAAAAAAAAAAAAAAAAGCATCGAATTGTTAGAGAAACGTTTGAATCAGTGTATCGCTCTAGAAGGAAACTATGTTGATGAATAAGTTGAATTTTGCCTGAAAGTTGTTTTATTTGTTAGGCCCAAGATTTATTGAGTGATGTGTTATGTTGACAGTTTCCTCTATAGCACTTTTCGTTTGTACAACTCATCCAGCTTCTTAGTCAACTTTGAAATTAAAAAAATTGAACTGTAGTATCAATCGTTATCTTAATTCTTGTTCGTTTATTGTCCTCTCTCTTAACAATATATTTTACTCACACTTCTTTAGCCCTTGGTAACCTCTGGCATCTTAATAGCTTCATTGCATTGCTTTGGGAGTAAATGGATATTAAGATAATTTCATTTATCAGTCACTTTTTCAGTAAACATTAACTATTCATTTCTTGCTTACTTAAAGAAGTTAATTAATTGGGGAGAAAGGAATACCTATTTCTAAGGGTACAAACAATTATGGTTTTCCATAACTTCCTTTTTCTTTGGAAATCCAAAGTTATTGTTTCTGGGAAAAGATAGTCAGCAGTTTCTATTGCCTTCTCTACTTTTTAATTCAGTATATATCCTCCTAGAGAGCACTTCTTTTAGGAGAGAAGGGATGGTTTCATGCCTTTCCCAAAGCTAATAGTGTGAAGTGAATATAGTTTCAAGTGGAATTTGAACTTGATTTGCTGATTCTTTTGTCCATGTTGTCTAGGCTTTTTCCACCTCAATTACATGATTAAGAGATTACAAAACATTAGCCAATCATGTCAAGTAAGCTTTAATTACGTAAGAAATTCTATAGAAGGAAAGTTTTCAATGGTATAAAATAATTAGAACGAGCATAAAGCTGTTGTAAATCCCCAACTGTGATTGCTAAGGCAATGGAAAGTGAGACATTATCAAATTTCAATTACAACTGATTATAAACTAGTGTATTTAAAAAATTTAAAAAAAAAAAAAAAAAAAAAAAAAATATGGTTGATTAGATTTTTGTCAGTTAGTTTAGTGCCATACGTAATACCTGATGGGCAATCATGTCTCTAAAGAAACATGACTGACTGGTTTGGTTATTGGATTTTACGGCATGTCAAGTCCTATTTGGGTCATTTTATGCCGAAGCCTTGTTTATTTATGTATACAGGGTAGTTGTTCTGTATAAAAGGTTGGGAGGTTGTTGGCTTTTATGATCTCTTTTTTTTCTTTATAAATTGCTTTATCTTGTGATTATTTCTGATTGTATATCTGCATACCTACATACATGCGTGTGTATATATATGTATATACATATGTATACATTTACAATATTTGAAAGTATTATATTTTGTTGAGGATCTTGATTTCTTTGATAAAGTTGTATATTTCATCTGTGTCTGTATTTTTAAAAATTTCTTTTAAGCTTTTTCCATTGAAATATTTTTGTCATATTTTAGTTATGGTTTTACATTCCAGTAGAATATGTTTTATTGTAATTAGGCTTCCGCAAATGCATTTTGGTGGATTTGTCTTTTTTAATATATAAGAATGAGTTAAGTATGTGTGTCCTATGTGTATTCTTGTTATGATGACCCGTTTTTTTTCCCGAGTATTTCCAAGATTATGATTGACTGGGCAGAAGGTCACCATTACTTTTTGTGCTAGACTGGGTTGGTTGCCAGCCAAGGCTATAGAACCCAATTTGTCCTGTTATTTTAACCCATAGCTGTAGGGAGAAATAACAGATTATTATTTTTCCCAACAGTATTTGCACATAAGTGATTGCAACAAATTCAACAGGAATTCGAATTTGGCTCTTTAATTTCTCATTCCAAGTCGATATTGACAGTGCCATAATTTTTGAGGTTAAAGCTTTCTTTGAAAATGCAACAAATATTACAAGATCGTTACAGACATTTCCTCCATACTCCAATTGTGAGAAGGATATTCTACAGTTTTAACCTCTTCAAGTCAAAGATCAATCGTTGCCGATCCTCCTTATTGTCATAATCATTATTTCCTTCTATTCCCCATACATTTCCAAATATGGCTAAGATATAGAACATTCAACTTCAAATTAAAATTTTAGTAGATAAACTAAACTATCGCCTGGTTCCCACTCCACCCATGTCTATTGAACAGGTGAAGAGGTTCATCTCTTGTTCCCGCTTTAGGATGTGGTTTCTGGCTTTCTCTTTTCCAATCTTTTTACTCTTTTCTTTTTCAATTGGAGTAGATAGATTAACCTATTGCCCGGTTCACACTCCACCCACGTCTATTGAACAGGTGAAGAGGCTCATCTCTTGTTCCCTGTTTTGTTTAGGATGTGGTTTCCGGATTTCTCTTTTTCAATCTTTTCACTCTTATGTAGCCCCCTGCGCATCAGTGGTGTTACTGCCTTGCTCGGGGTGATATGATTAAAAAAAAAAAAAAAAAAAGTCACAGACAAAAAATAAACATACATGAAAAAAAATTTTGCCTGATCGGTAAATTTTCATAAACTGATAAATCTGATTTTAAAACCAAAAATGGGATTGATTGTTTTTCATGACTTACCAACCTTTGCAGGTTATTTAAAGACAGAAAATATTTTTAGATTGTAAAATTTTTATGAGATAATTCTTACAGGTGGGGTTGGGGAATGAAGACCAGACATTTGCATAACAAACCTAACTGGAATTGGAACTCGTTTCTCCGATTTCAAGCAGTTATCCATTACACTACCCGCACATCCACATCTGATATTTCCAAACTGCCACTCATCTATGTACTGACCAGACTTTCTTTTTTTTTTTTTTTTTTTAAATCATATCACCCCAAGCAAGGCGGTGATGCCACTGATGCGCATGGGGCTACTTAAGAGTAGAATGATAGGAAAAAAAGAACATTGCTTAGTTTCGGTGATTGCACAAGAGCCTGTGTCTCAATATTCAAAAGCACGAAGGTTTTTTTTTATTATTAATAATAAAATAACACCCTAAATGGGAAAGAATTGAGGTAGCCTGACAGAACCGAGTCTGAATTTCAATATAGAGTCACTAGAGAGAGTTAATTACATACATTTTTATTCTGCAATTACTCATCTTGGGAAAGGTACAAATCTACTTATTCTTTTTGGGTTAACATTAGAGAAGACTAGAATATTCTTCAGCCTTGGTTGAGAACCAGTCTAGGAGAAGGACAACTCTGAATTCAAAATATGGGGCTAGCAACTCCATACTAATAAATAAGAAACACTTGCTACACAAAAAAAAAAAAAACGTGTTGAGGGCAGTGGTCACATACTCCTCAATGAAATATGAGGGCCAAGAAAGGAAAAGTATGACCTAACAGTAGCAAAGAAGAAATACAAAATCAAAACAATATCATTCAAAATGAGATGTCCCAGAGTTAATGAGGAATGCAGCAGCTGTCAGAGTTTTACATACAGAATCAAGTTTTTTTTTGTTTTTCTTTTACAAACTGGAAACAATTTTTGGTATGATACTGACGAAAAAAGAAAAAACAAGTTAATTTATTTGGGAAAAAGAAATTAATTAGTGAGAAGAAAAAAAAACATTCAGTAAAATTATGAACAATTTTTAAAAAGTAAACTAAAAGCAATCATAGAGGATAATTTATTTTTAAGTTCAACAAATGAATATATAAAAAATCATCGTCATAATAATTATCAACTAAGTTTGCTCTCACATGATTATAGAAACAAAACAAAAAACAAAAAAAGAAACAATTAGTATTTTTAAAATAATTTCGGTAAACTTTCAAATATAAAAAAAAAACTTAGAAATAAAACTAAAAGTAACTGAATCCGATAATTGTTTTATTAAAAAATAATTTTTAAAATAGTTGTTGCTACAAGAAGAAATAATAACATAATAATAACAACAATAACAATTGTCACAATTAAATTCAGTTATTAAAATTAATTGAATTAATTATATACTTCGTACGATATCAGTGTTTCTTTATTTAATTAAATTCAAACTTCTATTATTTTCCTTTTTGCAAAAAAAAGTGTAGAAACGAATTTCTCTCTTATAAAACTTATTAAAATTAATTGATAATTTGTGACGATGATTTTTTACATTCATTTTGAACTTAATAAAATTGCTAAAAATAAATTATCCTCTGTGATTATAATTAATAGCTTCAATTAAATTTTTAATTTTCTTTTTGGACAGTCAAGCAAAAATAGATTTAAAAAAATCATAAAAATTTAAAATAAATCATTTTTTAACAAAAATATTTCACTTTCAATTTCAATTTTTTAAAATTTTAGATTAAAAGAATAATTGACTGGTAGACACCAAAACAAATAAAAAGTAGACATTATTTACTTTTTTAAAAAGTAAAATAAAATCGGGATAAAAAATATAGGAATAATTTATTATTTTTAAATTGTTTTTTTTTTTCGCATATTTTAAAAAGTAAAAGATGAAATAACAAAAAAAGACTTTAAAAAATAAGAAAGTTAGGATCATTCTCAAACTGTAGTGTAAAAGCCTCTAATAAAAGTTTTATTATAAAACTTAAAACACTTTATTAATTTACATCATCGAGATATTTTAACCTAATTTGGAAGGATTTTTTAGTATTTACTTAGGCTGTGTTAAAGTTTTCATTTAATTTAATTTTTTAAATTACTTTCAGTTTTAGGAAATAAGTAACAATTTAAAAAGACTGTAAAAATTAAGCACACAAATTAAACAAAAAACAATATCTGTTGTTTGTAAGTTTAATTTAAAAATTTTTTAGTTTAAATACAATAAAAACTTTAAGGGTCTTTTTTTAATGATCAAGCAAGAAGAGGTTTTTTTGTCCCACAAGTAGTGACAGGCAATTCTGATGTTTGTTAAGTAACCGAAAAGAATAACAAGGTAGAGGTATAAACAGTATATTCTATTTATTCGTTTTTCACAGACATATATTGATTTATTTATACAAATCTCATGTAATGCTCACTAATCTTTGATACCCAAGGGGGTGTGTGAATAACTGGGAGGAGACCAAAGTCGAAGAGATCAGTTAGCAACAATGACACCCACAAAACTAAAGCCACCCTCCCCAATAACTTTTTTGCAGTGTTTTGGTAGCATGAAACACGTGCACCGAAGTGATGCGAATTTTTTTTATTTTTTTTATATATATATATGTTGAACTATAAAACATTTATCTATTATGCCATGTTTCACAGTATCGAAGGGTTTTCGCGGAATTTTTTTCGCCATTTAAAAACAAACTTACGCGGTGGGACGAATTTTTAAAAAGTGGGTGTACCTTGACCCATAGATCCTCAGTGGGTATAATCAATTGTAAATGAATGTACAAAGTATGAAAAAAAAAAAAGCCTCATCGTCTCTCTTTTTATTGATGTACAAATCTGTTTTTTTAAGTAGATCTCGAAAGAGGGGAAAAATCTAAACTACTAGTGTTTCTCTATTTTTTCTTTTCTAAATGAAAAATGATACAAAAAGTGAAAAAGAAAAAAAAATGCTGCAATTATCAGTAATCGCGAAGATATCTGAAATATTTCTATCACGGATATAAGGAAACAGATAATAAATTAGAAATTATTATTCCAGTCCATGAACTATAAATATTTAAACGTTGTCTTCAGTCATCAAAGCTACGATGCCATTTGCCACATTAAAAACCACAACACATGGTTGGAAGATCTGATAATTAAAAAATATAACTCAAACTAGTGATGAACGGAACTTTCTTACCTGCCGAGTTGCCAATTCAAAGATGCTACTCACAATAGAAGCACTATCACTAGCCATTACCAAAGCCAGTTGCATCTATATCTACTCCCATGGTTGTTTCACCTGGCCTAATGAATTGTTAGCACCAAGACGGCAACTACTACAGGACACAGCCACCATATTTGTTATTATGGCAGATCACATGACCTCAAAGAGAAGGGGGCGGCATCATTAACAACAACATCAACAATTAAAACATAAAAATCATCACAACAAAAATATAGAAAATATTTTAAATATTACTTTAATTTACCAATATTGATAATTTATCACTTCATTAAGATTATCGATTATTTTTACTAGTTAAGTAAAATGCATTAAAAGGACAAGGAGTGGTGTAAAACTGTAAGTGCAAACTGCTACAACTACGAGTAACATCGCTATAAAAACATCTCTATTAAAACGTTTTGAAAATAAAGAATTTTTTTAATCCTTCAAATATATAATTTTACATTTTTTTTAAAACTTGATCTTATTGGAATTTGCTGCTTAACAAATAAACTCAACTTCCTTTCAAACTGCATTTTGACCGAATTTATATTTGACGTCACTTCCGGTTTTTTATTGCATGTGATGTGAGTCGTGTTTTGGTGATTTTGGGAACCGCATACCGGATTTTTGTAAAGGTAGAAAAAAGTTTTTACAATTTCAAATTGAATTTTCGCATACCTATGAATGTAACTGAGTGTTTAGTCTACATTGATTTCTTTTTTCATCTTGCATATTTATATTGTTCCTATGTCACCTTTTTAAATTATTGAGGTATGTTGTGTAGGTACCCGGAACCCACAGGTGGTCATGAAATGGGGGTTCTATTATTAATATTTTCTCGGTAATCACAATTTCACTGATTTAAGTTACCAAAGTTTTATTTAATAGAAGAAAGATTGAATGTGGATTGTAAGTAAGTTTTACTAGTTAGCTATATTATCCATCTTTTTGGCGATAACTTTTGATTGATTTACTACGACGTACGCTGAAAGTTTTTCTTGGGTGTTGTTTTTGTGGGGTAGTTATGAAAATATAGTTTCTTTCTTTTTTTTCCCTAAAAAGAAATGAAACCAGTAATAATCACATTTTATTCCTCTCTTAAATTACGTGGATAAACAAAAGGCCAAAGTCTTTGTTTTGTCTAAACTTTTACCCTGCGTATAACAACCACCCACCATACAGGAAAAAATGATCTCGAAATGTTTTTTTTTTTCTTCAAAACTTTTCAAAAATTTTTTAAAGCTAATTTAAAACTCAATAAAAAGTAAAGATTGGAAAAAGAATGTTTATAAAAAAATATAAACAATCGTTGCTTATTTTCAGATGAAAGCTGACATCTGTAGTTTTAAAATTTTATATTAATCATTCATTATTACATAAAGCTTGGAGATAAAAAAAAAAATACATTCTCTCTTAGTCATCTGACTAAAAAAAAAATTAATTACCAAAACACATTAGTAAACACTAAACAGTCACTAAATAAAACACTAAACAGAATGAATGTTTTGTTAGTTTGCTTGTGGGATTTATGTTTCTGTTGATGAATACAAAACTTTTAAAATATCGAAACTAGACAATTTTTTATACTTTCTTGTTTTTGATTGGGAAAATATATATATTTTTAATACTGAATTTTTAATATCTGTAAAGACTAAAGACAAAGAGTCTCTATATTTTTATAAGGTAATTATTTTACAACACTTTTCACTATATATTTTTTGTATATTGTTCACAAACAAGCGGAAACCTCATCTTTGATGTTTATTCACGACGTTTCAACTGTTGTACGTCCCGGTTTTCTTTAGGTGTTTAAAATTTCGAACCTTTATCTCGTCTACAAGGGGTAGATTGTTCTAGTTTCACGTGCCGTGCCTCTTCCACAAATATCAATATCAGTTATCTTCCTTTTACTGAACTCGTGACTCTTTGGGTCAAGTCACTGTATTCGATTGACGCTTTTTTTCATTTACTGAGTTATGTGTTCTGAATTTTTAATAGAAATGATTGATTCTACTTATCTTTTTCTTTGCAGATTTTTATGATTTCAACAATGAGCCAGGTTATGAATCTAAAAATAGAAAAAAAAAATTATTTTCCTAGAAAGTAATTTTGCAATTGTTTTTTTTTTTCTAGACAAATTTCCACTGATATTTCCTTAATTAGTTAACTTAAGAACCCTAAAATAAAATTGGAGTCATTGTTTTAGTGCTATTGCTGTTGTTAATTTACTTTCTTTTCTCAAATTGTTATCAAGGCTGTCGTGAATGTGAGGTGCACTTGCTCAGTTTACAAAAGGTGTAGAAGAAAAAATTAGGATTAGCATTTCAAACGATTTTTGATTTCCAAATGCTGACTAAGCTCCCTTCTTCTTCTTCTATGTGCCTTGTCCTTTCAGGACGTAGGCAATCATGGCCCTCCATGTCTCCCTAAATCTGGTGGCTCTTAGCACGCTTTTTCCTATTGCACCACGCAAACCCCGTTCTGTCATTTACCTACTCAACTCAGGCCTTTCAAATATGTTATCCGCTGCCTTCCTCTGTCTCTTTTTCCCTCTATCTGGCCTGTTAGTATCAGATTCTCCAAGCTCTCCTTCCTCATTGCGTGTCCCATGAACTTCAGCTGTCTCTTCCTGATGCTCAATATTAATTTCCTTTTCGTTGCCATTCTTTCCAACACCTCATCATTGCTCACATGCTCGGTTCATGATATCCGCAGCATCCTTCTGTAGAACCAAATTTCAGTTGCTTCAAGTTCTTTCATCTTTCTTGATATTGTCCAACATTCAATGCGGTATTGAAGAACTGACATCACATGGCAATCTAGTACTCTCTTCTTTGTTTCTAGTGAAAGTTTCCTGTGTCTTAACACTTTACTCAGCTTCTGGAATGTGTCCTTCGCCATGCCAATTCGCCTTTGGATCTCTGTGTCACACTTTTGAGTATAAATCCCTTTATTTTGGAACCTGTGCACATAATGGTTCTTGACAAAATTCAAAGAAGGATTTGACTTGGCATCTCAACTTCAGTCACTTTCTCACAAATGGGTCAAGGCTTCCCTCTGTCTTTTCTACAAATATTTTCATGGCAACTTCTTTAATGAGCTTTTTTTCCCTGTACCCAGTGTACACTAGTGGGAGTCCTGTCTTGTTTGGGGTGAAATGATTTCAAAAAAAATTATTGATTATTTACTGTGACAGATGTTCCCTCAGCCTTGAGCACCTATTGGGCCTTAAACTCAGCCCACACCTTGAGTGAAACTCGTACATGCGATCCATTGTTAAAGACGGTGGAAAAATAATTGGTTTCTTGTTCCATTCCAGTAAGCATATAACGACTCTTACTATGCTCTACAAAAACCAGATCAGGTCTAAAATGAGTAACTCTTGCTATATATGGGCAGGAGCTGCCCAGTCTTCACTTTCCAGTGTCCTGGGTATGATGGTAAACTGCATCTGGCAGCAAGTCCTCTGATTGGGAGGTTGTTAGGAGCATGGAACCACCATTTAATTGCTGTTGTTCCCAGGTCCATCCTGACCTAGCACCTCACGGGGTCCCAGCTATGGGCAAATAGTTAACCCCCCAAACACTATGAAAGTATAAAAATACACTTTTATAGAAATATATACATAAAAATAGACTTTATAGAAAAATATGCATTTTTGAAGGAAAAATATTACCAACAATACATTTTTTAAGAAAAAATGATTACCATAACACATTTTTGAAGGGAAAAAAAAATATACCCAGCAAAACATTTTTGAATACAAAGCTAGAAGACATTCTCAATTTTCTAAAATAAAAAAGAATAAAAACAAAAAATTTTAATTCAAGTCAGACTAAATAAACCTTCTCACTATAACCAAACATTAAAAACAATACCTTTAAACATTTTTGGCATTAAATAACCCACAGTAGTTGATATGCCGTTAAACAAAACTCAAACTCACTTTCCAGTCTTGAAAAAGTCCAAAAGTATCTCCATGTCCCTGTGGGTGACTAAATTACTTTTCACCCTACAACCTTTTTGTCAGTGACAAAACGCTGCAAGTCTCTTGCTGTTCTATCGCTATTTCCGTGTGCACATTTAAACTACATTTCTTAGTTCCACGATTCTTAACCCCTCATGGCTAAAACCTGCCATGCTACTCACATTGTAGTGAACCGCCCTCATTCCCTTTGAATTCCATTGGTGAGCTGTGAGTTCCACTTAAGCAGCTTCTTTCTACGAATCGCTGCTTTATGAAACCAACCTCTAATCTTAAGCTGTTCAAATCTAGAGTCAACAATTATATTCCCAACATCGCTAAATCTCCTGCTAGGGAGGTCAGTTCACTGTGCAGGGCCAGAAAGATTTTCCCACCTGAATCCATTTTGCACATATATAAATCTACCATCCGCCCTGTATTGAATACTGTTGCCACATCTGGTTGGGTGCCCCTGCTATTCACCTCGGAGTTCTTGACAAAATCCAACAAAGAATCTGTAATGCGATTGATCCCGACTTGGCAGCTCGGCTGCAGTTGCTCTCTTACCGGCGTGATGTGGCTTCCCTGTGTCTCGTCTACGAATACTTTCACAGCTTCTGCTCCAATGAACTTAGCTCGCTGGTGCCTTCTATGTACGTATTTACTCCAGCTAGCAACTAGGTCCCACCCTTTTACAGTGAAATCGATAAAATGTAACCGCAATTTCTACTCTAACAGCTTCTTTTCTCGCGCTTCCCACCTGTGAAATTGTTTCGTATACTTGCTTCCCAGACAGCTACAATTTTCAAGAATTTAAATGTAAGGTCGATAGTCATCTCCTATCTCACTAACTCACATCCTTTCTCTCAAGCTCTTTTCTCCATCTACTTCACCTCCCCCAATCACCAGTATTCTCATCCTTCTATTACTCTCCTCCTGACACTCCCTATAACCTACCCCTCTTTCTCATCACTTTCCTCCTATTTAACCCCTTGCGCAACAGTGGCAGCAAAACTGCCTTGCTTGCAGGGAAATGATTAACAAAAAATTACTGTATAACTGTTTCCTTACTATGTTTCTCACTCGATCACCGATGTTAAGCAACATTGAGCCTGGTCAGTACTTAGATGGGTGACCACTCGGGAATACCAGGTGCTGTAAGCATTTAGTGATGGATGTGCATTGTGGTGCAGTGGATATCGACTTGGAAAGAGAAATCGGTGAGCCAAGTTTGAATTCCAGTTGAATACCCTGCATTCACTTAAGCACTAGTACCCTTGGGAAAGGTATTAATCCGGCCCTTCCATCCAGTTATGGGTTAAATAACAGGGTAGGACCTGGAGACCCTGCCTTTAAAAACAAATCCCAATGAATCTTGATACTCAAAAAGAAAAAAGTATTATTAGACACAAAACTTATATAAAAACAATAATAAATTGTTGAAAGAAAAAGGTATTACCAGCAATAAATAAAATTTAGTTGACAATAAATGACCCACCAAGGTGTTGATATGCCATAAAACAAAACAACCAACCAACCAACCAACCTTACTATGTAACCTACCCTAAATACCCCCTGCGCCTTGCACAGGGTGAATATCATTGTAAAAGAAATATCCAGCTACGTATGATATCTGTACCTTTAATCCATAGTAAATTAAAGTATATAAAGGCTGTTGCATTTTTATTTTCTGTCAGTGTCAAATGATGTGTCCAGGATTGGTTCATTAACAGCTTGATATAAAGTAACAAAGACCAGCTGAAATGATGGGTCAGACACTATTGTTAAATTACTACTGTTGTCCTATAATAGTTAGGCCATGATGTGTATGACTTGTGAACATAGTTGTACCAACAATTATAGGACCAAAATTGACTAATAATAATGCACTACCTCTGTCCCATAATAGTTGATACATTTAGTATATGAAACGTGTATGCAGTGGAATCAACTATCACTAAACAGATGTAGTAATGTTTACTGATATCAGTTTATCCTGTAAAAATCATTAATCAGGCATAATCTTAGAGTCACAGATGTTGAAATATTAGCTGAGTATATACGAGGTATGAGGAGAGGGTGCTGAAAAGTTATTGGATTACGAAGATCTGACTAAATGGCCAAATATAATATTTTTCTTTGCAGGGGTTTCTTGGTTGGGCTGATAACTTTTTAACACTTACTCATATATTGAACTTGAGAAAAATTCATACTTATTGTAATTTTCAATGTCATTGCCATATTTTATCAAAATTTATTTATTATATAAAATATACCATTTTAAAAAAATTCTTAGTTCCAAGTAAATTATAGATATATATATATATAATTTTATAACGGATTTTTGATTATTAGTTTCAAATGGCACAACAGTAGACATGTCTACTGTTGTACCATTTGGATCTGACGAGTCATGCTAAGAACACCAAAGCGGTGAAATATGTATCATCTAAACTAATAATCAGAAATCCGTTATAAAATATTACTCTGTTAAATAAACGAATTTAACATTGAGTTCTCCCGAGGTTGTCTCTTTTGGAATTTACCCGGATTACATACCAAGTGTACTACGCTATATACAGTCATTCGCAGACAGATCTTTTTTTGCTGTATCACACCTCATCAGTATGGTTAGACATTCGATTGCTTCTCTAGCTAGGATTTATTTATTATATAAAATATATAATTTTAAAAAAATTCTTAGTCCTAAGTAAATTTTATATATATATATATATTATAAATTATGTTTTAGAATATGTACATTATTTTTTAATATATGTCCTCTACAATCATATGTTTATTTCAACGTTGGGTGCCCAACGTTTCTTTGGGAGGTAAAAGCAAAACTGAATTCGTCTGCTCCCTATATTTGGTTCATTGTTGTTGTGGGAGGTTGGTTGGGGTTATTGATAATGAAGGGAATGTGTCTTCTAGAGTTTTGAAGAGCCTGGTGTGTAAGTGCTAAATTGTTGATTAATGGTATCTGTTGGAGTGTATGTTTTTATGTCGGGTATATCTTTTGGTTAGAATTTTGCAGAGATTGGTGTGTGTGGGGGGATTTATTACATGGTCAGTTTTGTGTGTTTACGTGGGTTTTTCTTGTGTGTGTGATTGGGAACTTGTCTTGTTTGTTGACCTTAAGAATTTTTAGGCATCTTGCTTAGCTAGCGCTTGATTTATTTGTGTCTGTTGTTACCAGACAAATTTTATTTATTCTCTTTCATTTAGTGGTGAGGCTGTGAATAATAAATATTCACAGCTCTATACATCATATATCAAGCACTGTTTTAAATTAATATTTTGGATGGAAAAAATTCTTTCTTCATTCTGTACCCGCTCGGATATATATATATATATATATATATATATAGTCATCCGCAAACAGATCTGTTTCACTGATTGCTTGTAGCCAAGATTGAAACCTGACTGAACTGACATCAGTCGGCGATTCTACCTCTGAGCTATGGCCGCTCAGTAGAGGGAGGCAAACTTGTTTTATACAATGTAAACACACGCCATTAGCTGAGAGTGTCCAAATTCATTACTGAATGAACAATGTGTATGTGCACACACACACACACATATATATACTATAAACTGGGGTCATTTAATAGAAAAAGTTAGGCTGGATAAGTGCCTAGCTTTAGATACTTATCTAAGAGAAGAATATCTCTAAAATAAAAACCTCTATGTATATTCTGTGTAGAATAGGGTAGTCTGAGCTCTCTAACCTTAGTAACTAATATTCCTAGAGATGATGCCTCAATAAAAGCAATGAGTTTCCAGTTTTCTAAACTGGTTGGTGTCAGTAAAGGCATGCAGCTGTAAAACTTGTTCCAATATTTCCTGATGGTTCAATTACAGAGCCATCAAGAAAGCTCAAACCAATGTTAGCATGGAAATGGATGTTAAACAATAGTGCTGATTCAACCAAAAAATTTATATGTACAAGGGAAAACGGCTTACTTACTGGAACTCACATGTCTTGCATGCAAAATACATGACAGAAAATATGACCAATCCAAAAGCTACAATTTAAGAACAACTTGATCTCATCACTCCAAGATTTTGTGCTTCATGCCAGTTTTTGAGCCTCGGCCACCCCATAAAATGAACAAGAGCAAGAGAGCATTAGATGGGCTACAGAGACCGACAAGTCGAGCGGTCATGCTTTGCATGTGGCATTTTTTGGTAGACTAATCGATTCTGATTGAAAAGAAGACAGGGTACATCTGGTACTTCAAACAGCCGTGCCATATTTGCTACAATATACATACTTCAGGAAAAGAAAAACTTGGAGAGATATTGTAATACTAAATTTATGCAGACATCCCAAGTTACCTTTGGAATCCAGAATCACAAGAGATTCTCAAAATGGATGTCTTTAGCTTCCAGACATTTATTAGTACGGTGAACTACTATTTGGGCAACACTGGCCAAAGAATCCAGTGGAATTGATGCATGTGCATTTTGAATTTCTTGTCTAAGGGCCACTGATGTAGTGGGTTTTCTGTGCTACACAGCATCCTGCAAAAACATGGCTAATCCAAAAGCTACAATTTAAGAAAAACTTGATCTTATCACTCCAAGATTTTGTGCTTCATGTCAGTTTTTGAGCCTTGGCCACTTCATTGATGCCATTTTAAGTGGTAGAAGCTTAATATATTAAAAAGCAATAAAATTTTCAGTGATCTGGGACCAGCCATGACTGCTAGTTTCTGAAGGGCTGCCGATTCGACTTGTTTGATGAAGTCGAGGAAGCGTGTTAAAAATACTTTGATTCGAAGACAGCTGAATGATACTTTGACCAGATCCGAAAGCTTGCAGATCGATGGCAGAAAGTCTTGGAAAATGATGGTCTTTATTTTTAGCAATAATTTTTGTTGTTTTTGCAAGTAAAATTTCAATTTTTTGCAAGTGTTTACGAACTTTTGGGACAACCTAATATTAAAAAGCAATAAAATTTTCAGTGAACAGGGACCAGCCACTACTGCTAGTTTCGTACGTTTATGCACAATCGTCCGGTCAAAAATATATCCGTAAAAAGATAATATTCTGGAAGGGCATGGCGTATAGAAGACTGTCCTCTTGATGATTGTGTAACGACGTATGAAACTAGTAGTCGTAGCAGGTCACTGGAACATTGATTAAAAATATATACACAGAGTCCAGCCAAAAATATATACACATTTCAGTAAGGGAAAAACTTGTATCGGCATTTTAATACTAAATTTATTCAGACATGATGTGATAAACATAAGTTAACTTTAGCCTCCCAAGAGAAGCTCAAAATGGATGTCTTTAGCTTCCAGGCATTTATTAGTACGGTGAACTACTGCTTGGGCAACACTGGCCAAAGTATCCAGTGACATTTCCGCATGTGTATTTTCAATTTCTTGTCTAAGAGCCACTGATGTAGTGGGTTTCCTGCATTACACAAGATCCTTTTCTACTCCAACAGCTTCTTTTCTCGCGCTTCCCGCCTGTGAAATTCCCTTCCACATGCCTGCTTCCCTGACAGCTACAATCTCCAGGAGTTAAAATGTAAGGTCAACAGACACCTCCTAATACACTAACTTGCATCTATTCTCTCAAACACTCTCACCATCTAACCAACCCTCATTCTCGGTACCCGTCTATCATCCTTTTTCTGACATTTCCTATATCTAACCATCCTTTCCCATCACTTCCCTGCCCCTATGTAGCCCCCTGCGCAATAGTGGCAGTGGAACGCCTTGCTCGGGGTGAAACGATAAAAAAAAAAGAAAAAGTAAAGAAGTTTAGTATAGAAAGGGGAGAGAGGGAGAATAGATAGGAGTGGAAAGAAAGGCAGTTTGCCCAAGGGGTCTGGAGTACCTCCTTTTCTAAACTAACCCTTATTTCCGGTCACACTAAAATTTCTTCATTTCAAGTCCAGTCCTGGGTATGACGGTAAACTGCATCTGGCAGCAAGACCTCTGATTAGAAGATTGTGAGGAGCATGGAACCACCTCTTAATTGCTGTTGTTCCCAGGTCAACCCTGACCCAGAGTGGTAGCACCAGTTAGGGCCCCAGCCATGAGCAAATAGTTAACCCCCAAACTGGGGTCAAAACACTAAGAAAATATAAAATTAGACTTTTATAGAAAAATATACATTTTTGAAGAAAAAAAATATTGCGGTAATACATTTTGAAGGAAAAAAATGATAACCAGCAATACATTTTTGAATACAAAACTAGAAGCCATCTTCAGTTTTCTAAAAATAAAAAAAAATTTAATCAAAATCTGACTAAGTCAACCTTCTCACTTTAATTGAACATTAAAAAATATACCTTAAAAACACACCTTTTTGGCATTAAATAATCCACAGAGTTTGATATGTTGTTAAACAAAACTCAAAAACTCATTTCACATCTAGCTGGGGTTGATAATGCGGGCTTTTAGAATATGTAGAAATAGCTATTCCCTAAATGTAAAATATTGAATTTATATATGAAATAGATGTGTGTGTTTTTAGTGGAAAGTATTTATCCAGTCACGACGAGCAAAGACATCATAATGGTGTTCTCATGAAACTTCAAAGTTGGTATGAACCTTCTCAGTTAAAGTGACCAATTCTTTGCACTAAAACTTTCAACACTCTATCATCACCCTGATATTGAGCACTTTCTAATAAAAAACCTGCTTACCAAAGTACCTTTTATCAGTGAAACAACTGAAAAAGCAACAATCTTGGTGCAAAAAATAAACATAACCCAACACGTGTGTATATATATCTATCTAAACTTATTTATAAATGGAACTTTGTGTGTGTATCCATTACCTATAGACACTGAAACGGCTGAACCGATTTTCTTGAAAATTTACACAGTTGTTCTATAAGCGTCTGCGAGTGGTCTTAGCTAGGTTTTGTGTCGAGGTACCCTCAATAAATATCGAAAATCGATAATCGAAAAAATCGGGTTATAGAAAGAGTGGTCTGATTTTAATAAAATTTAATACACTCATAGACAAAGATATAAGAAACGATATTCAGAAGTGTCAAGTTTGCAATTCTTAAAATAGTGCAGAAAATCAATAATATATATATATATATATATATATATAAAAGGCAAGATGTTTGTGTGTGTGTCTGTTTATCTGTCTGTATGTCCTTTATACAAATCCACAATTTTTATCCAATTCTCACGAAACTTCACACAAATATTCTTTCGGCTGAGTCTGAGCTCCAGGACCATGGATTAGTTTTAAAGCTTTCATTACACCCGAGCAACGCCGGGCTATACTTCTAGTATATATATAAATGCATGTTTCATTAAATAATATAGACAAGTTTTGTCTTTTATGTAAATTTTTTTCATATTCTATGATAAGCTTAATAGCATTATCATTAAATGAAGAAAGAAAATTACAATATTGATACATAATTTTTTTTAATGATCCAATTTAAGCTTATTGGTATCATCATTATTAACTACCTGATGAGACCTTGTTCTTTCAACGTCAAAACAAAATGTACAATTTTGTAGTAGTTTGTTGTTTGTACATGTTCTAAAGTAATAACAATATATATTCATTGCTCTATTTTTATATTGAGCACTGTTTTAAATTAATGTTTTGAACATTGAAATTATTTTCTTCTTTCCTTATTCATTTGGATATACACACACTCACACATTGCCAGACAAAACTGAAAAAGTCGAAACAAATGGTAGTGTAATTGGCTGATCTCACTAACTTAAATATCTAAAATCTCTACATGTTAAAGCTTCATTTCCCTTCAAACATGTATTGAGCACTTTCTAATACAACTGTTTACTGGTCTTATCCAAATCTAATTTAAATCTGACCTGTTTAATATACATTCCCTCCTGTCATGCTCAGGAGGGATAACATGTGAGGAAACAACTAATAATCCTCTGAAATATTTTGCTGTCATTTTTGATACTTGTATATTTATGTGCGTCGTGGTGCAGTGGATACTGACTTGGGGCGACAAATCAGGAAGCCGAGTTCAAATTCCAGTTGAATTCCTTGCATTCACTTACGCACAAATACTCTTGGGAAAGGTATTAATCTATCTCTTCCCTTCAGTTATGGGTTAAATAATACAACAGATTGGGTTCTATAGCCTTGACTGGCAACCAGTCTACCACAGAAAGCAATGGCAACCTACTGCGGGATAATCTTCTGCCCAGTCAGTTATGTCTCTTTCGAGATTTGATTGCTTAAAGCATGTATCATGTATGGCACTTCACTGACTGAATATAATAGTTGGAAATATGATTGGGCATAAAGTAGGGGATCGGTTTTCTATTGTTATGAAGTATTAAACTGATCCCCCATTAATTACTACTTAATAATATAATACAATGTCTTCCTGCTCTAGCTATGAGTCAAATAACAGGAGAAATTGGGTCTACAGCCTTGGCTGGCAACCAGTCTACTGCAGAAAACAATGGCAACCTACTGCGGGATTATCTTCTGCTCAGTCAGTCATGTCTCTTTCGAGATATGATTGCCCAAGCGTGTTTCATGTATGACACTTAACTGACTGACTGTTTTTGTTATTACAACATTTCAGCTTTTGTGCTCTACAGGCTTCTTCAGTTATATGCTGATCTGGATAAACTACAAACAGTTCTGAACTGAACCAGGAGGGAAGAGAGGGACTTTTAATCCCTTGTACCCTGAAAATATAATCTTCCCTGGACAATTTCAGATAAATTTCACTATTTTCAGAAGTGTTTTCTTAACAGAACAGTAGCAAATTGTTGGTACAAAGTTGCTCATATGAGCAGCCCTATTCTTACAGATTAGGCTGATGCTGAGATAAGGCTCTCATATTTTGAGTAATCATCAGGCGATCAATATAAAAGAGGAAGCACATGATACCATTTACTAGACATGCATAATATGAAAACTCTTTTGTGACATGATCGCCCAAAACGTGTATCACGCATGATACTTAACTGACTGATTGATATCAATTTACTAACAGTGAAGTAAAGATGTAAAGTGATATAGCGTTTGTACTCTGATAGCTGGATGTAAACATGCTTGGCAGCTAGGATACAGTCGCTTTCTCACCAACGCAGTGTGGCTTCCCTGTGTCTCTTCTACAAATACTTTCACGGATTCTGCTCTGATGAACTTAGCTCACTAGTACCCCCTATATATGAATTTCCTCAAGCTACAAGATTAGCAACTAGGTCCCACCCTTTTACTGTGAAACCGATAAATTGTAAACGCAAATTCTACTCCAGCAGCATTTTTTCTCGCACTTCCTGCCTGTGGAATTCCCTTTTGCATATTTGCTTTTTCGACAGCTACAATCTTCAAGAATTCAAATGTAAAGTCAATAGTCATCTCCTGTCTCACTAACTTACATTCTCTCTCTCATGCTTTTTTCTCCATCCACCCCAACCATCAGTATTCTCTTCCTTCTCATACTCTCTTCCTGACACCCCCTGTAACCTGTCACTCTTTCTCATAACATTCCTCCTATGTAACTCGCTCCCATATTCTTGCTTTTCTGACGGCTACAACCTTCAGGAATTTAAATGCAATGTCAATACTCATCTATTAACCACTTGACTCTAGCTCTTTCCCCACCCCATATATCCTTTCCTTTCTCTCCACCTTTGAAACTGTCATCACACCTGCATTCTCATCTTTCTATTGCTCCTTTCTAACTGGTTCATCTTCCTCCTCACTCTCTTCTAATTAATCTTTTTACACTTATGTAGCCCCCCCCCCCCCCAACATCAGTGGCATTTCTGCCTTGCTCGGGGTGAAACAATTAAAAAAAAAACCCTCTGCACAACAGTGGTAGTAAAATGCCTTGCTTGGAGCCACACAATTATAAAAAAAATAAAAATATCTGAGACTTGGACTTGCTAGTCTGGTAAGCTATTAAATCCTTAAAAATTTAATTTTTTTCGAAAAAATACCTAGCTAATTATAGGTGTAGAATCCTTAGATAGCAATAGCCAGTAATCAGTTGAAGTTGAAACTGACAGCTCCAAGCTACCCAGCAAATTGGTAGGTGGTTCATTTGACCAGACCATTGGGTTATATGCAGCACAACTTCTACTACACCGTCGTCTACGGGATTTTATACCATCCCAACCCAGGTTATACAAGCCGTATGTGAAATGGATAGCTGCAGCTCAAAATTGTGAGAAAACTTTGTCTCAACGTAATGCCCACCTGATAGGAAGGTATAACCATACGATCCGCACCCTGCTTCCTCTTCCAAAAGGAGGCATAGTATCAATACAACATCCAACCAATCACAGGTGGGACACAACAGGTAGAATTGTCGAGACACTACCTAACCGTCAGTACTAAACCAGGATGGATGGATCAGGCAGAATCACCTTGTGAAACCGCCAATTTCTCAAGAAGCTTCAAACACTACTCCTATCCCTCGTGCTCTACCTGAGCCAAGTATCAGGGATGCACAGGAGCCCAATACGCATGTCCCACACATCGAAGAAAATAAGACATCATCCAGTGTCACCCAGCCACAAAAAAATCACTCGAGCATTGTCAAGACTACTTCCATACAATCAGCCGAGCCACAAAGTATTCATATCCCCTCAAAGGCCATTACCCTCACATGATGTGGGGGGAAGGGAGATGAACAATTAAGAGTATGCGACTCATCTTTGCAAGGATGTTTCCAACTAGTGTCCAGTTGGCAGACAAAAATAAACAGGGTTGTAACTCAATACATGTTCCTCTCTCCTCTCACCCATTCAGTGGATATTGTGCTGATATTTATTGAGCCCCATATCCACAATGAAATCATCAGCCAATCAGAATCTACAGAATGGACTTGCCTACATGGCAGAGTGGAATCTCCCAGGCTGTCATATAAACCACCTACCAATTTGCTGGGTGGCTTGGAGCTGTCAGTTTCAACTTAAACTGATTACTGGCTGTTGCTATCTGAGGATTCTACAATAGGGTGTGTCTTATTACTTATAGCCTCTTAGCAGGAAATCTTTTCTTTTGTCTTCAAAGACAATTCATGTCATTAATAACTTCACTGAATTTTCTTTTTTTTTTTTTTTTTTTTTTTTTACAGGTGTTCAAGATGGATAAAACATTGAACATGGATAAAATTCCTGGTTCAGTTGGTTACCAGATACTAAATGAAGAAGGTGCAATCTTGAGTGTAAGTAATTTGTCTTTGTGATAACAATATATGAGAGTTGGTCTGTGGCTGAGTGGTTAGAACATTTGCTTTCTGACCATGAGGCTCAGGTTTAAATCTCACCATGGTCAATATACTTATCACCCACTGCTCTGAGGTTCATAAGGAAGAAGTTTATTGTGGGAGTGGAGAAAGTGAATTTTGAGTGACATTCAGCATCCCACATCTTCATAAGCCTGTAACAATTTCTCGATACACTCTTGTTAATCTGGTACCTGTGTGTTACCAAGGAATCTATGGCAGACTGACTTAAATGCTTCCCATGCTTTCGGTTCATTTAAGACAAGAATCTCTACTGTAGAACAAACTGTTCTCTATGTCAAAGAATAAGGTGAAGTCCTTGTTCCATGTATGAAACTGGTGACTCTTTTATCTGCCACAACCAGTTTATCTATCTAATCTAAATAAATGGAACTTTGTCTGTGTGTGTGTGTGTGTGTCCATTACCTATAGACTCTGAAACGGCTGAACCGATTTTCTTGAAAATTTACACAGTTTTACTATAAGTGTCTGCGAGTGTTCTTAGCTAGGTTTTGTGTCGAGTTACAACTGATAAATATCGAAAATCGATAATAAAAAAATTGGGTTATCGAAGGAGTAGTCCGATTTTTAATCAAATTTGATACACTCATAGACAAAGACATTAGAAACAATATTCAGAAGTTTCAAGGTTGTAGTTCTTACAATAGTGCAGAAAATTGATAATATATATATATATATATATATATATATATAAAAGGCAAGATGTTTGTGTGTGTGTGTTTAGCTGCCTGTATGTCTGTATTTTTTTTCAGCCCTTTTATTTTAGTTTTTACTTCGGGTTTGGCTGTAAGTAGGTGCAATTGTAGTTCTTAGTCTCAACCATGATACCATTTACTCAGAGGACTTATTTAGCCTTCAAAATTCAGTTTACGACAAAAAAAACTTATTTGATATCGATACCAGGAAATCAAAATTTGACTTACATCCATTCATTTTTCTTTCAGTCTATGGTTTTGCTTTAACTGGAAACAACTATTGCTTTTTAGTCTTTCGTACCAACGTCCAAAGAGTCTGAGCTCCAGAACCATGGATAAGTTTTAAAGCTTTCATTACACCCGAGCAATGCCAGGCTATACTGCTAGTATTGCTTAAAGCCAGGATGCTAGGTGCTCCGACCGCTGCTTAGATAGGCACAAATCACAGGCAATGTCATTCTGATCTTCCAATGTCCCTATTTATTCAAGAGCAGGTGGCAGAGAGCCACCTGCTCTTGAATAAATAGAGACATTGTCTTCAGAAGAGATCAACTTGGCAGAATTTTCCTCTGAAGGTAATTTTTTATATGATGAAGGAAAAGGGGGTGTAGAGACAAGGAGATCACATGGTTGAGCAACAGCAGATTCCATAGGTGAATGCAAACAGTAACCTGGATAAAGTTTTAGAAAAATGGATATGAAAAAAATATCAGTCTACAAAACTACAAAGTTGGATGCCAGGATTGATTAAACATTTACAATTAAGTGATTTTATATATACCAACTTATTTTATACATTACTAGTATCATAGCCCGACGTTGCCCGTGCAACTCGGAACATTTTAATTTTTTCAGTGGATAAAACAAATACGTTTAAATTCACTACAGACACTTAAAATATATTCTATAGATATATAAAAGGCAATCTGTGAGTCTGTGTGTGACTGTTCCCTATTCACGCCTACATTTTTTAATATTTCTTTTGTTTCAAAATTATGGGAAAAAATATTAATTTTTTTGTTGACCAAATGAATTTTTAAAACGTTGGAATAAAAATTAAATATAAAGACTCTTTTTTTTTTTTTTTTTAAATAAAAATTTTAGTCGTGTTTGATACGTGTGATTTGATTTTTTTGACGTAATCTAGCAACCATCTTAGATCTTAGATGTTTTATGAAGCAAAGTAAACAATCTGCAACATTGGCCAAAAAATGCGAAAGAGAAAATTTGCTGAACTGAAACACAAAAAGTATGTGTCGACCTAGCTTCCCTGTAAATATGTGCCCCTAGAAATTTTGAATGGCATAGCTTAAAAAATGTAGGCTTGCATAGGGAACAGTGACACACAGGTTCACAGATTGCCTTTTATATATATATATATATATATATATCTAAACTTATTTATAAATGGAACTTTGCCTGTGTGTGTGTCCGTTACCTATAGACTCCAAAATGGCTGAACTGATTTTCTTGAAAATTTACACAGTTGTACTATAAGCGTCTGCGAGTGTTCTTAGCTAGGTTTTGTGTCGAGGTACCCCCGATAAATATCGAAAATCGATAAAATCGGGTTATAGAAGGAGTGGTTCGATTTTAATCAAATTTGATACACTCATAGACAAAGACATAAAAAACAATATTCAGAAGTTTCAAGGTTGCAGTTCTTACAATAGTGCTGAAAATTTTATATCGATACCAGGAAATCAAAATTTGATTATTACTCTCCACAACGTCCTATCTTTTGTAGCTCTTGTGACATTCGTCATTTCCCCATTCCTCCCATTCTGTTTCATTTATACAAGCTTGTTAGGTAGGTTAAATTTTTAGCAATATGTTAAGCTTTCAACATCTTGAAAGCTTTCAACTGGATTTGGCATGCAGGTCTTCTTCACAAGCTAAAAAATTTGTCATCGGACGTATTTTTGAACTGATCTATTAAACTGTCAAATGAAAGTTATCCCAAACAGCCACTATTCCAGATCCTTTCAGGTGTCTCCCAGGGTCATATCCTTGGTCCTAATTTGTTTTTAATTTTCATTAATGACATTCCTGATAGCATCATCTCTCAATTTGGTATCTATACTGATAACAACCATTAACTCCTCTAAGCCTGATCAAATTTGATAAGGTCAAAATGGCTGCAGATATCCAAAACAATCTTCAGTCTGTTGTTTACTGGAGCAAAAGATGGCTTGTTAATTTTAAGGTTTTCGAAAATTAAATTGGTCTCTATTAATCATCCAAAAAATCCCTTTCTGCTTTCCATTATTATGGCTGATGCTGGCCTCCAAAAAGAGTGACTAATTGCACTATTCACTTTGATACAGGAGGGCAGATATTATATAACAATTTAGCACTATTCTTGTTTCTAATGAAACCGGAGAGAGACCAACAGACAAAGCAAGAGTAGCATTCAGCAAAGCACAGGACCACACAATGAAATAAGTGACAATTAAAATTATGGGAAAACAAGGAAAAATGGCTTGGAAAGTTTAACACTCACAGAGCTAGGAAAACAAGAGAAAAGCAGTGTGTAATCTACTTAATAAATTTTCACAAATGGATGAAGGCACACATAACACAAAGAGATTACTATGTACAATATCAACTGATGGGATTTATTTTTTTTAATTTTTTTAGATTTTATAGCCATTATAAGTCTATGGAGTCACTAAATAGGTATGAGGGCTGATCAAAAAGTATCAGTACTAAAAAAACTGCAACACCTATCAATTTGGCATTCAATCTCTTTTAAAGTACTTCTCTTCTGAAACTACACTCTTTATCTGGTGTCCTTTTCATTGAAGGAAATATTACTAAAACTCATTTTTTGGGGTAACAAGCAGCTTCCTCTTCACAATTCACTTGAATTTCCCAGACATCTTGAAATTGTGTTCCATTCAAGTTGGATTTGATTTTTAGAAAGAGCAAAAATCACAAGGGTCAAAATCTGGGGAATATAGATGGCACAAGACTCAGAGAAATGTTGTTGTCAAAAATTGCTGTGCAAGCCATGGTCACTGATGGAATCTTTGTCACATGAGAAGACAACCACACTCTACACACTTTCCTATCTTCAAATTTATATAGAGCAAAACTATAAACAAATTTATTTATACCATTAATAATACCATTAATAATACCATTAATAATATGTAAGACATATTATATGTAATATGTAATATGTAAGACATATACCATTAATAATACCATTAATTTATACCATTAATAATACCATTAATAATTAATATTTTTATTCAATAATTATCGCCATTATTAGGCTTTTACATGCAATCTTTTCTTGGCAATTAATATTTTATGTAATTTCTTTCAGTGGATGCGTTGTGGTGCAGTGGATATCAGCTCGGAACGAGAAATCGGAGAGCCGAGTTCGAATTCCAGTTGAATTCATTGCATTCACTTACGTGCAAATACCCTTGGAAAAGGTATTAATCCGTCTCTTCCCTCCAGTTATGAGTTAAATAACAGGACAGACTGGATTCTATAGCCTTGTCTGGCAACCAGTCTACTGCATAAAGCAATGGCAACGTACTGCGGGATAATCTTCTGCCTAGTCAGTCATGTCTCTTTCAAGACATGATCGCTCAAGCGTGTTTCACGTATGGCACTTAAATGATTCTTTCAGAGTCAGTTTTTTCCACCTTCAAGCATGTCATTTGGGAGCAATCCCTCATTATCATAAAGACATTGCCACCAGTTCTCCAGTTCTAGGGAGATAATCAGTGAAGTCGGCATATTAGAAAAGATATTCTTATATATGTATGGCTGAACACTTGTATCCACTTGTCTACTAGGGCAGCTAGCTAATCCTAGTTGTAGATGCCTTTTCAGGCATCGTTGTGTTTGTTCAAGACCCACAGAGCCCATATGTGGTTTATACTGCAACTATGCTGAATGAACCTTAGTTACAGTTTCTGGGAGAGAGCATATTATCTAGTGTGAACATCAGTTTAAAGAAGGCCAAGATGCTCATACTCTTAGTCACGATGACTTGTGACTTTCTGCTAGCAAAACCATTGACGACTCCCAAAGGATCCTGTCTACCCAATTTCATTCACAGAGCTTGGGTCAACCTGTGGTAATGGTTTTCAGGCATTTTCCAAAAGTGGTGCAGACTGGGATCACCTCCTCCAGATTGATCAAGAAGTCACCTTTCTAACAAATTGACCATGGTGAGATTCAAACATGGGCCTCATGGTCAGAAAGCAAATATTCTAACCACTTAGCCACACACCAAACTCTCATTTATAAATATACTAGCAGTATAGCCTGGCGTTGTTCGGGTGTAATGAAAGCTTTAAAACTAATCCATGGTCCTGGAGATCAGACTAAAGAAGATTTGTGTGAAGTTTGATGAGAATTGGATAAAAATTGTGGATTTGTATAAAGGACATATAGACAGATAAACAGACAGACACACAAATATCTTGCCTTATATATATATATATATACTCTCGATCAAAAATTTAAGAGCACTTAAAAATCTTTAAAAAGAAATTTTTTTTTAGGGTAGATTTTAAACTCCTCCCACTTAAGGTTACCAATACTACAATCTAAAAGGTTATGGAAACAAAAAGCTACATTCCAAACATTTTATTTAGAAATTTACATTTTTATAAAATGAGGCGATTTACACATGATCAAAATTATAAGACCAGAGACAAAATTTCTATGAAATTGTACAAAGAGTGTATGAATACATTCAACAACCAAATTTAATAATGAGTTCTACCTCCACTGCTTTTAATGACTTCAAAAATTCTGTCGGGCATGCTAGAAATAAGCGTTTCCATTAAGGTGCAGAGGATGTTGTTCCAGCTTCTGAAGATGGCTTCACGAAGTTCATTTTTTGTTGAATATTGTTTGCCATTTCGATAAACATCTCTTGTCATCCATCCCCAAACATTTTCAATTGGGTTCAAAACATGGACGTTGAGAAGTGGAAGAAAGTTCTGTTTTCTGATTAGAAAAAATTCAATCTAGATGGTCCTGATGGCTTCCAACGATATTGGCATAACAAAAACATACCTCCTGAAATTTTCTCCACATGTCATAGTGGTGGAGGGTCCCTAATGGTATGGGGTGTTTTTTCTTACAGAGGGAAAATGGAGCTCCAGGTGGTGCCGGGTCGTCAGACAGCGGCTGGTTATGTTAGTATGCTACAAAACGCAATAGGACAGATTGGGTTCTATATCCTTGGCTGGCAACCAGTCTACCACAGAAAGCAATGACAACCTACTGCGGGATAATCTTCTGCCCAGTCAGTCATGTCTCTTTTGAGACATGATCGCACAAAGCATGTTTTACGTATGGCACTTAACTGACTGACTGAATATAATAATTGGAAACATAATTAAGGCTTCTACTGGGCATAAAGTGGTGGATCAGTTTTCTATTGTTATGAAGTAATAAATTGATCCCCCACTAATTACTACTTAATGATATAATACATATCTTCTCCCTCTAGCTATGAGTCAAATAACAGGACAGATTGGGTTTTATAGCCTTGGCTGGCAACCAGTCTATCACAGAGCAATGGCAACCTACTGTGGGATAATCTTCTGCCCAGTCAGTCATGTTTCTTTTGAGACATGATCACCCAAAGCATGTATCACTTATGGCACTTAACTGACTGATGGTATTGATGACCTGAAAATGTTAAATGTGGGAAGCATGGATCAACCAACATATATCAGCCAATATTTGCAATTTACAGGTGCATTAACATGTCAGCTAAACATTTAACTTTAAAAAAATTATATCACTCCATCAAGGCAGTAAAGCCACTAAGACACAAGGTGTTACTGAGTTTGAGAGAATAAGAAAAAGAGAAACATTGAGTGTGAGAACAGTAACAGCAAAAATAACGATTGACATTGTATGTAGATTCTTGAGGATAAAACTTGGTTGAAAATCATGAAGTCAAAACAAAAAGCCAGTAGTTTGCCCAATCTTATAATCTATTAATGTTCTTAGTGATAAGATGGGCTAATTCTGATTATTGCTCAAAATTTTTGGAATTGGTGTATATTAAGTCCCTCCAGCCATCTCACTGTCAACAGAAGTGATTGGTATGCTTAAATGTAATCAACTTTTAATGTTATGTTTTCTTGCATATAATATTTGTCTATGGTCATATATTTTTTTAGTTGTTGTGCACATTTTCTCTACTATTTTCGCCCAGAGAGAGGATTGATAAATCTGTTAAGCCATTTTTTCTTCTTTTAATAGTTAAATTATAATTCGGTGTTCCCATTTTACCATCTCCTTTTTGTTAGGAATTGTTCCTAAGTATGTATACTCCTATCACTCTCATAATACTTTCAGTATGAATAGATAAAAATGTTATCAGCTAACTTTGAACTATAAATCAAAAGGTAGAAGCGTAGTAACTCAGTTTTTCAATCACTGCTCAGATATCTAGAGCATGCAAGCCATTGATCCATTGACAGTGGATAAAAAGAATTGATATGACTTAATGTAAATTTCTTTTAAAGCTAAAAGTGTAAACCAGAATTTTCTGTACTCTTTGCACTGGTGATGCACTTTTTAGAAATGAAAAGTTTGTGACGCGTGACTTGGGTATGTAATTCAAATGTTTCTAAAAAAGGAATAATTTGTTGAGAAGTTTAATAATTAAAGAACAAGTAATAATTGACAGTCAGTTTAATTTAATTTTTAATTAAATGTAAGAAGCTAAGTACAAATTTACTGTAGAGGATCTAGCAATCAAAGCACTTTCTATATGCTTTTGTCTTAATAAATTGAGTTCTCTTTTAATATGGCATTTTTTTTCATTGAGCAAAGCCAAATGGTATTTTTATCAGTGAGCCCCTTTGTGGCCAATTTGGTTTAAGCACATTGGATATTGCAATGGTTTCTCCTGCTAAGGGGATGCAGGTTAAAATCCTGCTGGATTCCAATGAAATTGTGGTCTGAAGAGATGGGTATATTAATATTAAGTGTTGCGTTTTCCGATATATATATACTAGCAGTTTAGCCCGGCATTGCTTGGGTGTAATGAAAGCTTTAAAACTTATCCATGGTCCTGGAGCTCAGACTCTTTGGACGTTGGCAGGAAAGACTAAAAAGCAATTGTTGTTTCCAGTTAAAGCGAAACCATAGACTGAAAGAAAAACGAATGGATGTAAGTCAAATTTTGATTTCCTGGTATCGATATCAAATAAGTTTTTTTCGTTGTAAACTGAATTTTGAAGGCTAAATAAGTCCTCTGAGTGAATGGTATCATGGCTGAGACTAAGAACTACAATTATACCTATTTAGAGCCAAACCCGAAGTAAAAACTAAAATAAAAGGGCTGAAAAAATACAGATATACAGGCAGATAAACAGACACACACACAAACATCTTGCCTTTTATATATATATATATATATATATATATATTTTATCGATTTTCTGCACTATCGTAACAACTGCAACTTTGAAACTTCTGAATATTGTTTCTTATGTCTTTGTCTATGAGTGTATCAAATTTGCTTAAAATCAGACCACTCCTTCTATAACCCGATTTTTTTTTATTATCGATTTTCGATATTTATCGGGGGTACCTCGACACAAAACCTAGCTAAGAACACTTGCAGACGCTTATAGTTCAACTGTAAATTTTCAAGAAAATCGCTTCAGCCGTTTCGGAGTCTGTAGGTAACGGACTCACACAGACAAAGTTCCATTTATAAATAAGTTTAGATATAGTTTTCCTATATATATATATATATATAGTTTTCCTATATATATATATATATATATATATATAGTTTTCCTATATATATATATATATATAGTTTTCCTATATATATATATATATAGTTTTCCTATATATATATATATATATATAGTTTTCCTATATATATATAGTTTTCCTATATATATATATATATATATATATATAGTTTTCATATATATATATATATATATATAATGTGTACATGTGTGTTTTTTGTTGTAAATTCTTGTTTTGTATTTGCATTTATTAATTTTTCTATTTATCATTTCAGTCGTCTGGTCAGTTGGAATATGATGAAACAACAGCAAATAGAATATTCAAATTCCTACATACAGCCTGCAAGATTCCTTTGTCCGAGAAAAAGATTATTGGAAGAGAATTATGGGTAAATCAGATTCTTTTTTTTTTCTATTATAAAGAATACAATTTATTTTCAGTGTTATTTAATTGAAATTAGGCATGGTTGACGAAAAAGAAATTAATACTGAGCATCAGGAAGAGACAGCTGAAGTTCCTGGGACATGCAAGGAGGAAGGAGGGCTTGGAGAACCTGATACTAACAGGCCAGATAGAGGGAAAAAGAGACAGGGGAAAGCAGCAGATAACATATTTGAAGGACCTAATCAGGTGGATGATAGAACGAGGGTTGCATGGTGTAACAGGAGAAGGCGTGCTAAGAGCCACCAGGGATAGGGAGACATTGAAAGCCAAGATCGCCTACGTCCTGAAGGGACAGGGCACATAGAAGAAGAGTAATGAAAGTCGATTTGAATTGAGGAATCAAATTCCAGTAGAATTCATTGCATTCAATTACATTCTAATAACCTTGGGAATGCTATGAATCCATCCCCTCCCCACCACCAGTTATGGGTAAATTAGCAGAACAGACTAGGTTCTATTATGCCACTACCTGGCTGGTTGCTGTTGGTTTCGATCCAGCCAGCTGGTCGTAAATTGACTCTGTCACAGTTCTCTCCCCTGTCCCACGTTGTGTTGATTAATCACAAGGCAGTCACGTGCGTTTTTCACTAGCTGTCTCTCTACCGAACTAAACCAAGCCGGGAAGTGTGCACACTTTAAAAGAAAGAAATATAACATCAAAGGAAATAAGTGGACCGACGTCTGAAGTTTTTTTTTTTTTTTTTTTTTTTAATCATCTCACCCCAAGCAAGGCATTCCACTGCCACTATTGCGCATGGGGCTACATAGGGTAAGGTAAAGAGAAGGAGTGGATAGACATAGGGAATGTCAGGAGAAAGGTGATAGATGAGTAAGGATAGCGAGGATGAGTGTCGGGCAGATGTGAAGAGTGTTTGATCGAATGGGAGCAAGTTAGTGTGTTAGGAGGTGTCTATTGACCTTACATTTAAACTCCTGGAGATTGTAGCCGTCGGGGAAGCAATCGTTTGGAAGAGAATTCCACAGTCGGGAAGTGCGAGGAAAGAAACTGTTGGAGTAGAAGTTACGGCTGCATTTTATCGATTTCACTGTAAAAGGGTGGGATCTAGTTGCTAATCTAGTATCTCGTGCAAATTCGTATTTAGGGGGCACCAGTGATCTAAGTTCATCGGAGCAGAAGCCGTGAAAGTATTTATAGAAGAGACACAGCGAAGCCACGTCTCGCCGGTGGGAGAGAGACTGCAGGTGGTCTGCCAAGTCGGTATCTATCACATTACAGACCCTCCTCTGAACCTTATCGAGAAGCCCGAGGAGAACAGCAGGGGCACCCGACCAGATATGGCAGCAGTATTCAATGCACGGGCGGATGGTAGATTTGTAAATGTGCAGGATAGATTTAGACGGAAAAAACTTCCGGGCCCTACACAGAGAACCGACTTTCATAGCAGCGGATTTAGCAATGGATTCGATATAGTCATTCCATTTGAGGTCCGCTGAAAGTGTGAGACCAAGGAGGCGTAGTGTTTTACTCTCTGGGAGGCAAGCCTGGTCCATGCTAATGGGAGGTAGGTGAGATTGTCGATGATGGTTAATTGACAGTAGCTTCGTTTTAGAAGCATTAAAATTTACTAGCCATTTCTTACCCCAGTCCAATATGGATTGGAGGTCTTTTTCAATCTCGGCTGCAAGTTTAGCTTTGACGCCTACATCAGATTTTTGTTGGAGGCGAGAGTAAACTGTGGTGTCATCGGCGTACAAACCTATTTGGGTTCTTATGGAATCAGGGAGATCATTAATATATATCAGGAAGAGTGTAGGACCTAAGATGGAGCCTTGGGGGACACCTGCGTTTGTATGGTAGTTCTGAGAGGCATGTCCGTTTAATACCACTTTCATTGTGCGGTTAGAGAGGAATGACTGGATTAGTTCAAACAAATGTCCAGTTATACCATAGCTCCGCAGTTTACATAGAAGACCAGCATGCCAAACTCTGTCGAACGCCTTAGATATATCCAATGCAACGGTTCGAGCTTCGCCATTCCTGTCGAGTGCCTGGTATATGTACTCGGTGATGGTCGTTAGCATATCAGCAGTAGACCTGGTGAAGCGGAAACCATATTGCTTGTCCGAGAGGAGCCTGTGTGCTGTGAGATGCTGAACCACCTCGGCGTTGATAATGGCTTCGAACACTTTGCCAAAGATCGGAAGAAGGCTGATAGGGCGGTAATTTGCAGGGTCAGAGGGTTCTCCAGTGTTTTTAAATATAGGAACTATAGAGGAAGATTTCCAACAGGCGGGAAAGCAGGAAGCAGATAGGCAGAGGTTGTAGAGCTTAGAAAGGATAGAGGAGAGTTCAGGAGCACATTTCTTTAAGACTATGGTTGGGATTCCGTCACCACCGCTCGCTTTGTGAGGGTCAAGTTTTAAGATTATCTTAGAGACAAGCGAAGGTGTAATGTGGACATCATTCAGTTGTGCCTCGGTTCTAGGTGAGAAGTCGGGTGTAAAAACTCCAGACGAGTCCAGACTCGAATTGTTCGAGAATCTGCGGGCAAAACATTCAGCCTTATCTGCTGGGGAGGTGAGGACCTCAAATTTGTTGATTAGCGGGGGTATTGTGGACTTGCTCTTGTTAAGTACTCTTTTACAGAGTCGCCAGTAGTCTTTAGAGCCGAATTTAGAGCATGCTATGCGTTGCTTCATTCTGGCAGCAAACAACATCTTAGCTTCGTTAAGTACCCTTTTACACTTATTACGAGCTGAAGTGAAAAGGCGCCTGTTTTGTTCCGACGCATAGTTACAATAAAGTCGGAAGAAATGATTCCGGTGGGCAATGGCAGCCGAACAAGCGGGTGAGAACCATGGAGACGAATGAGATTTAAGCTGGAATTTCCTAGCAGGGATGAAGGCATCAATGCCAGCCTTAACCCAGGAGGAGACCTCGGATGCACATTCTTCGATGGGAAGACTAAAAACGTTGTTCCAAGGGATGTCACAGAGGAAGTCTCGGAACGAATCCCAGTCTGCTCTTTGATAGCAGTATGATATTCTACTTGTCTGTGTTTCATGGGTCGGGCGGGAGTGGAGTGAAATATTGACGGACACTACAGTGTGGTCAGAGTTTCCAAGTGGGCAGAGTTGTCTGGTAGTGCAAGAGTCTGGGATGGAAGTGAAGCAGAGGTCTAGAAGTGAGTTCCTTCCGTTAGGGTTGTCGGAGAAACGCGTGGGGAAGTCCACTACTTGCGTAAGGGATTGGGTGATTGAAAAGTTCATGGTGTGGACACCAGCAGGGTCAGTGACAGCGTTCTTCAGCCACTTGGTGTGGTGGGCGTTAAAGTCACCAAACACGAATACATGGGCAGAGGGATGGGTAGAAATGGCTTTGTCAATATTGTCAGAAATGATGTCAAGTAACGAACAGTCAGGGGAGGAAGGAGATCGGTACAGAAAGAAGAGATAGCTAATCGAGCTGAGAAGTGAGAGGCGGAAGCACATGAAAGAATGATCTGGGGATTCAAAAGATGACACCCTAGCTAAGGGAAGGTGTTCGCTGACATAGACACCAAGCCCATGCATATGAACATTGGAGTCCTTCCTGAAGAGGGGAAGGTAGCCAGGAACGCAGAACTCAGATGAGGGGATAGAAGGGTTAAGATTAGTTTCACATAGGGCTAATATATCAGGTGAGTTATTATGGAGGAAAGAATCTACGCTGGGGAAGTTGGTGCGGATGCCGCGTATGTTAGTGAAAGAGATGCAGACAGGTTTGGGCGTTTTCAAATGAGCTGGTTTAGTTTTGTTATTATGTTTGCTTTTTTCCATAGTAATTCAGTTAAGGAGTGGTCTTAGAATAGAATCAGTCGGTCAATCATTTGCAACTTATGAAGGATGGAGACTGGCGCGGCCTACAACATAATGTGGCCTCGGGGTTGCCCACCGAACGTTCATGCAGGGACGCCCGTCCATGCGCGATATGGCACTACAAGAACCCCGGTATTATTCAACTGTTGATCAGAGCAGCCTCTCAAGACGCTACGCAAGAGTTCGGGCTCCTAACTACCAGTCGGAAGCAGCAACCAGGAAACTGCCAACCCGGTACCCTCAGAATGTAAAGACGTTGCCACCATACTCCGTAACTGCAAAGAGCTTCCAGCTGAACTAACACCAAGACCAGAGAAAGGGGATGAACCGGGAACCCCTTCCTAAACAAGAAACAAGGTGATCACCTCTAAACTCATTCAAAAGAAGGGGGTGGAGTGTGAGACCGGGCGATAGTAGAAACTATCTACTCCAATTAAAAAAAAAAAAAAAAACAAGGAAAAAGTGACTGAGGCTTACAAAGTTTTAACTTAGTAAAAGTCGAAAATACCCTTGAATAGCAAAATTATTTACACAAATTAAGTGACGAAAGAAAAAAAAAACAAAGACGGCCAAAAGACGAAAAATAAATAAAATAATTTCCAAGAAATTTCACAAAAACAGACTGAAAAATGGACTGAATCCCAGTTGACTTACCACAAGCAGCTAACACTGTAAAGTTGATTTAATTCAATTTATGAAGACAAAAATAGAAATTAAACCGTTTTTTACAGAATATAGTCGAGTTATGTTGCTTGCGTTCGCATGCCAAACCGTTAAGAATTCAATCTCTCGAAGACAGAAATTTAAATCTTCTACAAGACAAAACTAATGGAAATAATTGAACCGTGATGCTATTTATCATTAGTCGAAAATACCCTTGAATAGCAAAATTATTTACACAAATTAAGTGACGAAAAAAAAACAAAGACGGCCAAAAGACGAAAAATAAATAAAATAATTTCCAAGAAATTTCACAAAAACAGACTGAAAAATGGACTGAATCCCAGTTGACTTACCACAAGCAGCTAACACTGTAAAGTTGATTTAATTCAATTTATGAAGACAAAATAGAAATTAAAACCGTTTTTACAGAATATAGTCGAGTTATGTTGCTTGCGTTCGCATGCCAAACCGTTAAGAATTCAATCTCTCGAAGACAGAAATTTAAATCTTCTACAAGACAAAACTAATGGAAATAATTGAACCGTGATGCTATTTATCATTAGTCGAAAATACCCTTGAATAGCAAAATTATTTACACAAATTAAGTGACGAAAAAAAAACAAAGACGGCCAAAAGACTTAAAAATAAAATAATTTCCAAGAAATTTCACAAAAACAGACTGAAAAATGGACTGAATCCCAGTTGACTTACCACAAGCAGCTAACACTGTAAAGTTGATTTAATTCAATTTATGAAGACAAAATAGAAATTAAACCGTTTTTTACAGAATATAGTCGAGTTATGTTGCTTGCGTTCGCATGCCAAACCGTTAAGAATTCAATCTCTCGAAGACAGAAATTTAAATCTTCTACAAGACAAAACTAATGGAAATAATTGAACCGTGATGCTATTTATCATTAGTCGAAAATACCCTTGAATAGCAAAATTATTTACACAAATTAAGTGACGAAAAAAACAAAGACGGCCAAAAGACGAAAAATAAATAAAATAATTTCCAAGAAATTTCACAAAAACAGACTGAAAAATGGACTGAATCCCAGTTGACTTTACCAATAAGCAGCTAACACTGTAAAGTTGATTTAATTCAATTTATGAAGACAAAAATAGAAATTAAACCGTTTTTTACAGAATATAGTCGAGTTATGTTGCTTATGCCGCATGCCAAACCGTTAAGAATTCAATCTCTCGAAGACAGAAATTTAAATCTTCTACAAGACAAAACTAATGGAAATAATTGAACCGTGATGCTATTTATCATTAGTCGAAAATACCCTTGAATAGCAAAATTATTTACACAAATTAAGTGACGAAAAAAAAACAAAGACGGCCAAAAGACGAAAATAAAATAATTTCCAAGAAATTTCACAAAAACAGACTGAAAAATGGACTGAATCCCAGTTGACTTACCACAAGCAGCTAACACTGTAAAGTTGATTTAATTCAATTTATGAAGACAAAAATAGAAATTAAACCGTTTTTTACAGAATATAGTCGAGTTATGTTGCTTTTGCGTTCGCATGCCAAACCGTTAAGAATTCAATCTCTCGAAGACAGAAATTTAAATCTTCTACAAGACAAAACTAATGGAAATAATTGAACCGTGATGCTATTTATCATTAGTCGAAAATACCCTTGAATAGCAAAATTATTTACACAAATTAAGTGACGAAAAAAAAACAAAGACGGCCAAAAGACGAAAAATAAATAAAATAATTTCCAAGAAATTTCACAAAACAGACTGAAAAATGGACTGAATCCCAGTTGACTTACCAAAAGCAGCTAACACTGTAAAGTTGATTTAATTCAATTTATGAAGACAAAAATAGAAATTAAACCGTTTTTTACAGAATATAGTCGGTTATGTTGCTTGCGTTCGCATGCCAAACCGCAAGAATTCAATCTCTCGAAGACAGAAATTTAAATCTTCTACAAGACAAAACTAATGGAAATAATTGAACCGTGATGCTATTTATCATTAGTCGAAAAATACCCTTGAATAGCAAAATTATTTACACAAATTAAGTGACGAAAAAAAAAACAAAGACGGCCAAAAGACGAAAAATAAATAAAATAATTTCCAAGAAATTTCACAAAAACAGACTGAAAAATGGACTGAATCCCAGTTGACTTACCACAAGCAGCTAACACTGTAAAGTTGATTTAATTCAATTTATGAAGACAAAAATAGAAATTAAACCGTTTTTTACAGAATATAGTCGAGTTATGCTGCTTGCGTTCGCATGCCAAACCGTTAAGAATTCAATCTCTCGAAGACAGAAATTTAAATCTTCTACAAGACAAAACTAATGGAAATAATTGAACCGTGATGCTATTTATCATTAGTCGAAAATACCCTTGAATAGCAAAATTATTTACACAAATTAAGTGACGAAAAAAAAAACAAAGACGGCCAAAAAGACGAAAAATAAATAAAATAATTTCCAAGAAATTTCACAAAAACAGACTGAAAAATGGACTGAATCCCAGTTGACTTACCACAAGCAGCTACTGTAAAGTTGATTTAATTCAATTTATGAAGACAAAAATAGAAATTAAACCGTTTTTTACAGAATATATCAGAAGTTATGTTGCTTGCGTTCGCATGCCAAACCGTTAAGAATTCAATCTCTCGAAGACAGAAATTTAAATCTTCTACAAGACAAAACTAATGGAAATAATTGAACCGTGATGCTATTTATCATTAGTCGAAAAATACCCTTGAATAGCAAAAATTATTTACACAAATTAAGTGACGAAAAAAAAAACAAAGACGGCCAAAAAGACGAAAAATAAATAAAATAATTTCCAAGAAATTTCACAAAAACAGACTGAAAAATGGACTGAATCCCAGTTGACTTACCACAAGCAGCTAACACTGTAAAGTTGATTTAATTCAATTTATGAAGCCACAAAAATAGAAATTAAACCGTTTTTTTACAGAATATAGTCGAGTTATGTTGCTTGCGTTCGCATGCCAAACCGTTAAGAATTCAATCTTCGAAGACAGAAATTTAAATCTTCTATGCAAGACAAAACTAATGGAAATAATTGAACCGTGATGCTATTTATCATTAGTCAGGTAAATACCCTTGAATAGCAAAATTATTTACACAAATTAAGTGACGAAAAAAACAAAGATGGCCAAAAGACGAAAAATAAATAAAATAATTTCCAAGAAATTTCACAAAAACAGACTGAAAATGGACTGAATCCCAGTTGACTTACCACAAGCAGCTACTGTAAAGTTGATTTAATTCACTTCATGAAGACAAAAATAGAAATTAAACCGTTTTTTACAGAATATAGTCGAGTTATGTTGCTTGCGTTCGCATGCCAAACCGTAAAGTGTTGTGAAATAACGTCTTTATATACAGATTATACATGATCGTCTCTTGAATAATTTCCTATCCCTGCTTCTATCAACTGGTAGCGGAACGGATGTTTCTTAGGTTAATCGAATTATTCTCCTAAGCAGTAACAAGGAATCTGGCTGGCCGCAACTCGCTGCTTCGAACAGAAGTCTAAGTTCATTTTATAAGTCTAGTCAACTTGTTGCTTGTTTTCTGGAATGTTACGGAAATTGCTGAAGTGCTGGGTTATTCTCTTTCAGTTAGCAATCTCAAACTTGTCTGTAAATTCTCTTCTTGTCTCTCTTAACGCTGGTTGGTTGATTGGCGACAGGCTTCTTTACGGTCGGCACCCAACTGCATGGCAATCATCTCTCTGTCTCTTTACTTCTTTGGTTGAGAACTGTCTTTGGTCATTACATTTCTGGACCGGGAAATCGAACTCTCTGCCACTCGAGCTGCAACTCTTCATTTTGTCTGTAAATTCTCTTGTCTTTAACTCTGGGTAGCCGGCATCAGGCCTCTTCTGTCGATCTCTGCAACTTCACTCGAAACTTTGTCTGCAAGTTCTCTTCTCTTCTTTTTGTAATTTTGGCTGGCCGGCAGGCTCTGCGGTTGGTGCCCAACAACATGGCACCTATCTTCGTCGTTACATCTTTAAGCCGGTAACTGGAACTGAACTTGAACTGCCTTGATCCGCCGCTGGGTCCCAACTCCGGTCCAACTTCAGACTCTCCTCCGATCCAACTCGACACCAACTCGAGGCCAACTCCATGTCGACTGATTTTGGTCCTTTGGGACCCTGTATTTATGCACATGCCATGGTGTGGGGCCAATGGTCACTGGGTGTCTAATCCCCCACTGTCTCGGCAACCAATAAAAACCTGAGGTTAGCTGCTACTCGTTGTTGCCTGTGGTTTAACCAATGGGATTAGTCTTCTTTCCATGACGTCAATTGTTAATAATCTCCCCCTTTCGGGGCTTGGTCACTGGACCAATGGAATCTCTCTCGATCTTATGATGTCATCTCCCCATACCCCTTTTCTGGGCTGGACTTAACCCAATTTCCTTTCTCAAATTTTTTTTGTTCTCACAAAACAATTTTAGGGATTTTTTTTTCTTCAAACAATAGCATTAACCTTTTTGAACTGTCTTCGCCCAAAACAAGTTGACAAGGGTCCATTGACATTGTTACCCAAATAATAATTTCTACGCACATGTTTTTAATATCCATTCTCTGAGTCACCTATATTTTCAAGTGACAAGAATGCCTTATCAGTTTTACCCTGATGTCAGTGAAAATATCTTTTCTCTAAATTACTTGACTCAATCAAAACATTTGTTATCTTTAACTCTTTCACGAGATTCATGCCAGCCAGACATTCAGACCCAAAATGAAATTTTCCTTTCCTTTACCAAGAAACAATAACAAATAAATTTATCTTTCCTTTATGTTTAGAATGACCGTCAGCTTTCTTTGGGGTGACTGAAACCGATATCTATTGTTTTTGTGGCTTGAAAACAAATTCATTTCTCTTTTCTTTCTCTTCTTTCCGGGTTTACAATAATAGAGAAATACCAGATGTTATTTTTCATCTCTGCTTTCTTTTTAAAGATAAAAATTTTCCAGCTACAGTTAATAATTGGTTAATAAAATTAATCACCTCCGTTTTCCTTTGCTCATATTCGGAGGATAAAGAAAATTTCTCTTAGTATGTTCTCTTATGATCTATAATAGCAATTAGAAGATTTTGGTTATTAATTAATTAATAAAATTAATTATTGCCGTTCCAAAATATTGTTATACTATACCCTTGAGTAGCAACCAGTCTTGGAAAAAGAAAAACTGAATTCAAAACCAGCCTTTTGGGTTGTTCTCTGTCAGTCTCTCGGGTTGTTCTCTGTCAGTCTCTCGGGTTGTTCTCTGTCAGTCTCTCGGGTTGTTCTCTGTCAGTCTCTCGGGTTGTTCTCTGTCAGTCTCTCGGGTTGTTCTCTGTCAGTCTCTCGGGTTGTTCTCTGTCAGTCTCTCGGGTTGTTCTCTGTCAGTCTCTCGGGTTGTTCTCGGTCAGTCTCTCGGGTTGTTCTCGGTCAGTCTCTCGGGTTGTTCTCGGTCAGTCTCTCGGGTTGTTCTCGGTCAGTCTCTCGGGTTGTTCTCTGTCAGTCTCTCGGGTTGTTTTCTGTCAGTCTCTCTTGCTCATGATACCCCACTTCTACTGCAGCTGCAGAAATGTGTTGCCCTACAACTCTGGGGAGTCATGGGACACAGGGTCACGATGGAATTTCATCAGGTCCTGTTTTACATGATTGAAGGGAATGTCAAAAAAAACGACTATTTGATACTTAAGACATTAAGATACTGTTTTTTTCTTCCTTCATCTGTTATATGAATGACCTTTATGCAACTTTGCTAGGTTAAGTTAAAGCTTTTAGTATTCCCCCCACTCCATAAATATTGATTCAATGTTCAACTTTATATAACCCATCCCATGTATACTCTGCCGTAATATATGATGATATCGTCACAAATAAAAGGAAGTAATGCAAACAGCGAGATTTTATTTTTATTTATAAGTCCAGGTTTGAGCGTGTTGAAGGTTGAGAGGTTCAAGTTTACATTATCAGTAAAAAGATGAATTTGAACTTCAAGGTCACAGTTGCATTAGACTTAAATGTAAAAAAAAAAAAGAAAAAAAAACAGCAAAATTTCTGCAGGTTTCAGCTAATTTTTAGATATTAATTTGTGTGTTCATAAATTAATCTACCATATATATTTATGTATAAATGTACTTCATGTATCATCGTCCTGCGGCCTTGGCTGAGATAGAACTCACTACACCCCTCCAGTATTCCTTGTGCATTTGGAACCCTGGCGCAGTTTCTGTAGTGAAATTCAAAATCTTGTCAAATAGCTGAATACTTGATGCTTCGCCAGGGCTACCAAGGGTGTTTTTTATTGTGATACCAACACTGGATGGGTTGCCTCCAGGCCCCATCCTGTTATTTAACCCATAACTGGAGGGAAGTGATGGATTAATACCTTTCCCAAGGGTACCAGTGCTTAAGTGAATGCAGGGTACTCAACTGGAATTCTAACTCGGCTCACCGATTTCTCTTTCCAAGCCGACATCCACTGCACCACAATGCACATCTGTGTATAATGTGACTCCTGAATTTTGAGGCATGAATATTAACCCCTTCTTCATAAAATATTTATCTGTCTATAGTTCAACCAGTCACTCAAAATGCATAATTTTTAATCTTTTCAAAAACAAAAAAAATAACCTGTATATAGTGTGACACCCTATTCTTTTGTGTAAAAAAAAAAAAAAAAAATAAATCATAAAATCTCACAATATACTTAATGTATACAGTAGTTTAATTGTTGGGTCATGTTAAACTTAAATATATGAAAAAAAAATTTTCAGTAAAAGGTTCTCTGTAGAGTTGTTTTATGAATATCAAAATTGTTTTTTTATTTCATGTTTTTATAACTTGTAATATAATAATTATTATTTAGATATAACTTTGGATCTAAATACAGGAAACATTGCCCCTTAGACACAAAAAGCAATTCTACCCCCTATAAATCTACCCACTATTTATGTGAATAAGCATTCTAATCATCCTAACTATATTTTAAACGCTATACCTAAAAGTATAGCATATAGACTTTCCACTAACTCTTCCAATATTGAGATATTCGATAAGCATAAGAATATATATTTAAATATATATTTATTTAAATATATATTTAAATGCTATACCTAAAAGTATAGCGTATAGACTTTCCACTAACTCTTCCAATATTGAGATATTTGATAAGCATAAGAATATATATTTAAATATATATTTAAATATATATATATATTTAAATATATATTTAAATATATATATATATATTTAAATATATATTTAAATGCTATACCTAAAAGTATAGCGTATAGACTTTCCACTAACTCTTCCAATATTGAGATATTCTATAAGCATAAGAATATATATCAATCTAACTACTAAAAAGTGGCTATAAAGGTAACCTTCAATTTACCACACCTAATAATGCTAAAAATAAGAATAGAGCCAGGAAAATAATCTGGTTCAACCCCACTTTCAATAAGGAGGTTAGAACCAAAATTGGTAAAAAATTTTTTCACATTAATTGATAAACATTTCAGTAAAAATAGTTGTTTAAATAAAATCTTTAACAGAAATACCATTAAATTGAGTTATTCATGTTTACCTAATGTAGGTAAAATAATAAACGGAATTAATAAAAATAAATTAAAAATCCCCGAAAAGTCTAATTTCAAACCTAAGTGTAATTGTAGACTAAAGAATAACTGCCCCATCAATGGTTACTGTCGGCAGTCTTGTGTTGTATATGGAGTTAGTCTACGCTGATGAAAATGATCTTAATCCTAAAACTTACATTGGAGCAACTCATGATACTTTTAAACGTAGATTTTATAACCATAAGAGTTCATTTAAATACCAAAAATATAGCTATAGTACCGAGTTAGCTACTTACTTTTTTAATACTATTTTTAAGGTTCCATAAACCTTAAAAATAGTATTAAAAAAGACCCCTTCCTTAAATGGGAAATAATAAAAAAATGCACAAATTATAAAGTAGGTAGCAAGTTCTGCCAGCTATGTGGTGAGAAAAAATTAGCCAGAGTGCTCTTTGAACCTATGCAGAGCTTACTTAATTCAAAAACTGAAATCCTTAATAGATGTAAACATATAAAAAATTGCTTACTAAAATAGGTGTTTTAATTTTTTTTTCTGTGGTTTGTAATAAAGGTTGTTTTACCCAGGTTTAATTTGGTTTCTTCTTTTGAGCTCTATATATTTGCCGTTTTTTATCTAAATTGTTAGCCTGGCCCTGACGATTCGTTGTGTGAAACCACGGTTATATATATATATATATATATATATATATATATATATATATATATACTAACTAAATCTAAAAGTGAGCCAGAAGTCGACCGTGGTTTCACTCGCTGGATCGTTAGGACTGGGCTCACTTTTAGTTTTAGATTTAGTTAGTGTTTTTGCTCTACTTTCGTATTGAGGTCTTTCTTGTTAAGGTTTTCGTCTTCGGGGTTTTTTTTTCTTTCGAACATGGCTTATGCTTTGTTCGTTTGTTTTTTTATTCCCCTCTACCCATTTGGTAGTACCTTTTGGGTTTGACGACTAACTTTACCGATTTGTTAGCAGTAGGTTTTTCTGATTTTGGTTGTGATTAGTGCTACTGTTTTGTCAGTACATTTTACAATATATATATATATATATATATATATATATATATATAAAGTTATGTAATTGAATGGTAAATGATTTTAAAGTCCTAAGATTTTTCTTTGAAAGCTTCGGTATTTAAAATTAGATGCTGATAGGTTTTTAACATGTAACAAATTTTTTCTTTTTAATAACTTTTGCAAGATTATGTCTTGAAAAGCGAATCTTCCAAGTTCTATTTATTTTACTAGTTTTTTTTTTTCTTTTGGAGTGAAATTGGATTTTCAAGTACAGAATTTCTATCTAATAATAAATTAATTAGCTATGTTAACCAGTTACAAAATTGTAGTCTGGGATCTTGGTTAGGACTGAACTTGTTTCAGTGTCATAATATATTGTACTAATTTCTATTGAATACTTGGTTATGGAATCCTATGAAATCCAAAATCCAAATTTGGGTGCCAACTACTGAGCAATGTTAAAATCTCTTGAAATTGTTAAAAAAAAGTTTCTTGAAATTTTATTTTGTTTTTGTTATTTATTATTGAAATTTTTCCTTTTTTTTTTTTTTTTTTTTAGACATCTTGAAATTCAGCTAAAATTTATTTTCTTTTTTCAGTTCTCTGGGATGATTTCATGTACGTCATTACTGTATCCAACCGCAAAATTTACGTCTGCAAACGGACTTATCAGCCAGATGCAGTGACTGCTTGAATAGTCATTGTTGCACACTCTTTAAATATACAAACGTGAACACCTTTCTTTGATTGCCTTGATTTGACTGGCTACCTGGATGTTATATTTAAAGAGCAGTTTACTTGTGTCAGCTGAATTGTGTGCGCATGTGTGTGTGTGTGTGTGTTTTTGCCAGTCCCCTCACCTCTAAGGCACCTGCAGGGCTTTCTCTCATTTGTGTTTCCTTTCTTGGCTGCAGAAAATAAAACCAACCTCCTCACCATCTCTGCTACCATGAATACAATGCTACAGTTAGTCAATGTATGTCTACTATTATTACTATTCTGTGCTTCAAAAAATCCATTCAATTAAAAATTTGTATAAAAGGAAACAAAATGTGAAAAACAAAAAAAGAAAATTTAATTCACTTGAGTTCATATTTTGTATATGTCCTTTTAAAAACATTTGACAGCATCTGCAAACTTCTTGAGGTAATTCAAAACAAGCATCAAAAGCCACGTAGACAAATTTATAAAAATAATTGGAAAAATTATCTGATTAGGGTCGTTTTGACTTTTAATCAGGACTCGAGTTTTTGAGGTGACATTGATAACTTTTTCTTTGTAAGTAAAGAGGAAGTCTCGATCATAAAGAGATTGTTTGTAATGTCATTATAATAAACCAACTCTTCCATATTTTGTGCTCTTTTTTTTAATGATCCCCCATCCAGCAATTAAAAGGAGACTTGCTGAAAGTTTTAAAAATCTATGTGTAAAATAAACTCAAGTGTTAAAAAAAAAGTTTCAAAATGTCACCTGCAATTTACAAAAGTTTGCCTCTGTAAAATTGTAAAAAAAAATGAAAAAAAAATATTTTAATGTCAAAAAATTCAATAAGAATGTCAAATTTTTGTTAATTTCAAATCATTTTTTTTGTGCTACCATCCGTCTTCTTCAATGACAATAATGCGCCTAATCTTTGCAAAAATAAATCTTGTTTCATGCTAACCTGTGTGGGAGAAATTATGACTGTATGGGTTGGGCCAAGTGAAATCACTTAACTGGATGTCAGTGATTGAATAAAAAAAAAATTAAAAAAATTTAGATATTTTTGTGTTTGACCTATCTTACTCAATTATGAATAATTTCTGTAAAAGATTTTAAAAATATTTTTATTAAATTGAAATCATTACATAAATCTTTAGTGATTTTTTTTTTTTTTTTTTGCCTTTCTTTGTTAACTTAGTCTGGCATGAGGATACAGTAATGGAGCATCTGGTAAAGATAAAATTGCCAATCTTAGCAAATGGCTTAATCTTTAACCATTAGTGCTCACAATGCCTGTCTGATTTGCCCTTGATATCAACTTTGACTTGGTAGATAAGATATTGTAATAAAAACATAGCCGGATACATTCCGGACATGTTTAAATTCTTTAACATATATGGAAAATGTGTGTGTGTGTGTGTGTTTGTGCGTGAGGGATACACACACACACACACACACACACACACTTCTTTCTGACTAAAGTGATATTTACCTTGATGCAATAAGAGAAGATCTACCCAAAATGTAAGATGTATGAATCTGGACAGAATTTACTGTGTGTGTGTGTGTGTGTGTGTGTGTATATACACACACACACACACACACACATATATATATATATATATATATATATATATATATACACAAACACAGACATATATATATGTATATATATAATTTATTTATGTGAATATTATTTTTAATCAATGCTCGTATTTCAGTAGATGTTCTGTTTTTAGTCAAACAGTCTATTTATATATTTATTTCTACTGGCCTGATTATTTACGATGAATTTTGTTATGAAAATTTTGATGAATGACACACTTTTTTGTAATAAAATTTATTGTAAATAAACAGGCTGGTACAAATAATATATAAATATACTGTTTGAGTAAAAGCAGAATATCTACTCAAATGTGAGTATCAATTATATATATATATATATATATATATATATAGTGTAACCCTGATATAAGAGAGTTGTTGGGACCGGATAAAATTATATTATATCTGGTTTTCTCTTATGTCAGGGTTTGGTTTATTTTATATACATGACCACCAGCTCGAATTTGGGACCAGAGTAAATCTCTCTTATATCCGGGTTATACTATATATATATATATATATATATATGTATATATATTTTGTGTATTTGGGCAGCAGTCACTTTTATGCAGGTTTCATTGAAAATGACAGAAAGGGTATTATGGTTAATGGTTTTTGTATAATTTTTCGTGCGATCTTATTATTTTTTCTTTTCAGGACATTAAATAAAAATTATCTAAAACATTTGTACAGTTTTTATATAACTTATATCCCGAGAAGAAAAAAATCATAAGATCACATGAAAAATTACATAAAAAAAAAATTAACCATAATACGCTTATCTTGTCATATTAAATGAAATATATAACCTGGGTTGTGTAATATAACTCATTTACAAAAAAAAATATATATATATATATATATATTTTTTTTTTTTTTTTTATAAAGCGTTTCACCCCGAGCAAGGCATGTCACTGCCACTACTGTGCAGGGGGCTACGTAGAGTGGAGAAAGGCTGGTTAAATATAGGAAATAACAGAGGGTGGGTGATAGGCGGGTGAGGATACCGAGAATGAGGGTTGGGTAGATGAGAGTGTTGTGAGAATAGTTGGGAGTTAGTGTGATAGGAGGTGTCTATTGACCCTACATTTAAACACCTGGAGATTGTAACTGTCGGGAAAGCAGACTTGTGGAAGGGAGTTCCACAGGCGGGAAGCGCGAGAAAAGAAGCTGTTGGAGTAGAATTTACGGTTACATCTTATACATATATATATATTGGATAAGAGTGCAATGGATAAATTGTTGTGTAAATTATGCAAAAATAAAAATAACATAGAATATACATTTTAACTGATTTATTTAACAGAATTACACAAAAATATCTTGAAATACCAAAGAGTAAATTTATTCAGTTGGTTTCAACCAAAGCCTCCAGATGATTTTAGAATCTCTTTTGGATGGTGTCCTTGTTTAAGTTGGTGAATGCTTAACCTTCAGTACATCTTTGTCATTATAAGGAGTTTTGTTGGTCTCTCGTTCAGGTGTGCCCTGAACATAATAATTAAAAGAGTTGCAGTCTGGGAAGTTACGTGGGCAGATGTAAAGCGTGATGTGATTGCAGAAATGGTCTGACAGTCACAACTGGGTTCTTCTATTTGTGTGGCATGGTGCAGAGTCCTGTTGCTAGACATAGTGTCTTTCAGCAGCCATTGTCTTGACCCATGTGCAACATTACCTTCTCAATCACTTGACGGTTGGCCTCAGTGTTGAGTTTGAGGCCCTCATTAGCAAATCCAGGAGTTCTTAGAACAATCAGATTAACTTTTCCTCGATGCTGTACCTTCGTAATCAGCATGAAACTTCTCCGACTCTTTCTGAATCCTCTGCACTATATTTAGATTGACACCCAAACATTGAAATATTTGTATTTAAGCTTCTGGTGTAAATACCAAGTAGTACAGCATGCTGTTTCCAAATTTCTGGCAGAGTGAATTGTGTCAGGGTGCACTTGTTCTCAGAGACAGTGCCCAACTGACCCTCCTATACTGTGCACTCAACAAAATCAAAAACAACATGCATGCACAAAATAAAAAATATAAAATAGTGACAATTACCTACTGCATAATGTATGCATGTGTTGTCACTATATATATATATATATATATATATATATATTTAGTGTATCGAGGCAGCAAATAATTTTCTAAACATATGCTGTTAAATATAAGAGACAATGAATGTCTTATGTTTAATCATGAGCCGTTCTAAACATCATATTTTGGCTTTAATTTCAGTTGAAAATAAAGACAAAAATTCTCCAACGTTTGAATAATTTTTTATTAAATTGGTTCTAAGCTTTCGGCTCACATGAGCCATCTTCAGAGAGGTTATTTAGACTGTAATACAATAACATCCAACTTCACTGACAATTTTATTTTGTGTTGACATAAAACTCCGCTAGGCAATGGCAATAGTTACCAAAAATAATAAATGCAGTTCTCAAATTTGCAATGCGGTTTTATGACATCACACCATGTGATAGTGCGAAATGACAACAAAACCATGTAGTCAAATGCAATGTAATGTGTTATGTCCGGATTTAAAGGTGATTTTATTGAATGTTGGTTGTTTAGATTTGATGTACATGGCCTCCAATATCTGAAGGTTCCTTTTACTGTGTGTATGAGTAAGGATCACCGTATTGTTGACCAAAATCTGTCTGATATTACCTACATGTTTATGTTTTTCAGAGAAATGTTGTTTAATTGTACTCTGATCAGAAAGATGACATGTAAGTTTATGGGAGAGTGTGGTTGTAGTAATGTTGGAGAATTTTTGTTTTTATTTTCAACTGAAATTAAAGCCAAAATATGGCATTTAGAACGGCTCATGGTTAAACATAATAGACATTCATTGTCTCTTATATTTAACAGCATATGTTTAGAATATATATATATATTTATATATATAAATCCAGGTGAAGAGGATTTAGGATTTGTGTTGAAGTTTTCCTTATGATCCTTTATGGTGATATAGCACTCCTAGTGGCTATAAAAACCCAAATATTAAATATGTAAAGGGGAAAAGCACCCCCCCCCCCCCAAAGAAAAAATACAAATAGAAATATTATTTGGTACACACCCACTTTCAACCAAATGACTAGTAGTAAATTCCTCGCGTTAATTAAGAAAAACTTTCCGGAAAAGAATCCATTAAATAGTATTTTCAATAAAAATACTATCAAATTAAGTTACAGCTGTATGAACAATCTGGAAAAAAAATCATAAAATATCACAATAACAATTTTAAAAAACTAACAAAACTAATAAAAACAACCTAATAACTGAAAATAACAATTTAGACAAGAAAAAAATGTAATTGTAGAAACCCTATAGATTGTCCGTGAAAAAACCGGTGCCTAATGGAATCAATCGTTTATCAATGTGAAATATCTTCAGAGGAAGACCATAGTAATGTACAGATTTATCTAGGTAGTACTAAGAACACTCTAAAAAAACGCATTTATCAACACACGTTTTCATTTAACAATAATAAGTACAGAAATAGAACATCCCTATCGAAATATCATTGGTATCTAAAGAAAACAAAAAAAAACCATCCATATTAAAATGGAAAATTCTAAAAGAAGCTAAAACATATAAGTCTTTAAACGACCCATGCCATCTGTGTCTATATGAAAAAATATTATTAGATCACTTAAGAATAAAAATCTAGTAAATAAACGCAATGCAATGAATGTCATATGTAGACACTGCAAGATGTTCACATTAGAATATGGATAAAAAAAATTATATTTATTAACATGCATATACCCGATAATTCGCTTAAGGAAAATAACAATTGACGAGATATTAAAATAATATAAGTAAATTGGTATATAAAATTTTTTTATATATAAAATTTTTTTTCATAAATAGATATTAAAAAGATGCGATAATGATAGTAGGAAGTAAATTAGAATAAAAAATTAAAATGTTATTTATAAATTAAAGGTTTTGAAAAAATTAGAAATAAATACATACTGATAAAAAGAGTAAATTTACTCAAAAGCCCCCTTAAGTTTGAACATAATATAAAAAATTCTTTCCTTTCTTCATCCCCTTCCCTGTTTTCTATAAGAGGTCAAATATGGAGAAAACTGAAAGGACATTTTTGGTACTAGAATTGATACATCAAAGGTAATATGATAAAAAGGGAGAAGCAATAAAAAGAAAAGAAAGATTAAAAGTAGGTTGACACTTTGTTAGGAAGAAAAAAGAAAGGAAAACAGTAAGTATGTAGAAACTATTGGTCATTCTGATTAGTTAAAAAGAACACACACATAAATTTCATATTGTCTCACATACATAAATAGCAAACCATGTTTTTTTTTGTATTTAAATATAAATCATTTTGACAACAAACATCCAACATTGCCTGATGACAAGATTCTATCTCGAAACATAAAATTTCTGTGTTGCAATGCGCATTTAATTCATAATTATATATATATATATATATATATATATATATATAGATAAACTAAACTATCGCCCGGTTCACACTCCACCCACGTCTATTGAACAGGTTAAGAGGCTCATCCCTTGTTCCCTGTTTAGGATGTGGTTTCCGGCTTTCTCTTTTCCAATCTTTTCACTATTACATAGCCCCCTGCACATCAGTGGCATTACCGCCTTGCTCGGGGTGATATGATTAAAAAAAAAATATATATATATTAGTCATCCCCATACAAGCCTGTTTCGCTGTATCACAGCTCATCAGTGTGGCTAGACACATCCACTTATTGCGGACTCTCCCATCAATTTCGACGTATGAGTGTCTAACTCAGACTGCCACACAAAGAATTGTTTAGAGTAGTCAAGGCTTGTGTAGCACCATCCACACTTTTTGGAACTGCTGATAAAAATCGGTGCAGAAGTTTGCCACAGATTGCATGAACAGCAGACCTCAGTTATTTAATCCATAACTGGAGGAATTGGACAGATTAATACCTTTCTCAAGGGTCCCATTGCGCAATCGAATGCAGAGTGTTCAACTGAAATTGGAACTCGGCTTACCAATTTCCCTTTCCAAGCTGACACCCACTGCACCACCACACACATCTGTCCATAAACACTTGCAGCACCTGGTATTCCCAAGTGGTCACCCATCTAAGTACTGACCAGGTTCAACGTTGCTTAACTTCGGTGTTCGATCGGGAGACGGTGTATTCAACATGACATATATATATAAAAAGGTGCATTTTGACAGCAATAATTCTCTCAAACGTTTTTATAGATAAATCCTGTTTGTTTTTCCCATTTAATTTTTCAAATTTTTGAAGGTGTTTTGTGTTGTTGGTAAATTTGCCAAAGTTCATATTTATTTTGTATAATTTTCTTCCCAAGCACTTTCGAACTTTGTTACCTTCGTTTTCAAGGACTGTTCTGCATATATTTAGGCAACTGTTTTTTTAGTTTGAGCATTTTCATGTTTGATAGAATCAATTTCAAGTTAGTCACAGTGATGTCTTATATATATATATATATATATGTAAACTTATCACTTTACTCGTTTCGAAAAACCCTCCGAATATATACGCGGAAGGAAAAAATGGATGTAAAAAAAGAAAGAGCTAAGCACGTGAACATCAAAGTACATAGCCCAAAGAAAAAAAAAAACCCAAAAAACCCCAGACGAGTAATCTATAACAAAAAAGTGCTCAATATTTTTTTTTTATATATATATTCATAATTTATAATTATTTCAGCAAAATGAATTCACTTCATCGGCGATCTTTAATATGGATCAAGGTTGCAGTTCTTACAATAGTGCAGAAAATCGATTATATATATATATATATATATAAAAGGCAAGAAGTTTGGGTGTGTATCTGTTTATTTGTCTGTATGTCCTTTATACAAATCCACAATTATTATCCGATTCTCACCAAACTTCACACAAATATTCTTTAGGCTGAATCTGAGTTCCAGGACAATGGATTAGTTTTAAAGCTTTCATTACGCCTGAGCAATGCCGGGCTACACTGCTAGTGAGTAAATAATGTACCTAAAGAATAAGGGAAAAAATTAAAATTTAGACGCAATAAAATAAATTAAAATGAAAGTCAAGTGGGCATCAATACTTAAGTATTACTTTTGATTTAAGTAAATGTTTAACTGGACATACAATAGAAATTAATGGGCACCTCGAGGTGGTGCAATGGTTAGCAGGCTTATCTTGCTAGAATCATTGCAATTGAGTAGTGATTTCGATCCTTATTGGGGTACCCCACACTTTCGGACTTGTGCCCCATCTAAGCTGCGCTTGGAAAATCACTATAATAGAAATTAATTTATGATTTGCCAGCATTGCAGGGGGATTTTTAGTGGTTATGTCGAAATGGTATCGTTAAGTGCTTATTCAAAAAGCTCCAGTATTAGGATACTGTGACTTGTAAGTTAAAAAAAAAAAAATGCAAAGTAAATATTTGTTTTTCTTTTATTTGTAAAATGGAATTTATGGTTGGCTAATTTTGCCAATAAACGTGACTGATTTATGTACAACTGAAAGAATGGGGACAGGCATTATAGGAGCCTGTAATGTGATGCAATGACGTCATTCAGAAGTGGTGGAGGCATTGTCCCTGCAATGTCGGAGGGGTTGGCACCTTGTAGAAAACATGTAACTGTTATGGCATATGATAAGGTAAAAGTTACAAAAAAGACCTGATTTTGTTGGAATACAATTAAGTGTTTCGGAGAAATAAACGATAGCAAAAAGCAACATTTTCCATTAATTTTTGCCACACACTGAGTGTCAATTGAAATTTTTGTCCACATATCAAGGTGTCAGACCTTCATCTACTATTGACTCAATTTTGGTTGAGGTTCAGTGAAGTGTCTTGGAGAAATGCATAAAAGTGCGCAAGAGACCACCCGAAATTATGTTTGTTGATTTTTGACGAACACTGTATATTGATTCAAAAACGTTCAGATTTTGATCTACAAGTTACCCAATTTTGGTTGAATTTGCATAAGGTGTCATGGAGGAGAAGAGTTTATGAATTCTAAGTGTTTTGGTGATTTCTACTGTACCCTGTAATTCAATTCGAAAAATTTTTGCGTACATCAAAGATTCATGTCATGATCGACAAGTGACCCAATTTTGGTTGAAATCGGACCAAGGGTTTTGGAGAAGCAGGGTTTGTTAGAATGAAGACACCCAAACAAACACCCACACTGACAGACGGATGCATATATATATATATATATATATATATATATATATATATATATAAAATTAATATCAAGTTATATTGCTGAAAAGGGGGAAAACTAAACTAAGGTACAGTATTTACCTTATTCAGACTATTATCCTCATCTTTTTTGCCATTTGTACAATGTTGCAGCCGTTGTATGCTCCAGCCTTCTTTAGGTGTTAGGAATTTCGAACAGAACACTTCATCACTGGTGTATGTCATCTCCATCCCTTTTGCATCGAGCTTCTTTTTGTTTGTCATGAGTTATCTCCCTCTAACCCTGTAAGTTACTTGTTCACCACTGCTGTAGCCTGGTATTGAACTCACAACACTTTGGGTTACGTCATAGGAACTCACCAATGTCTTAAGGACAATAACAACCGAATTTTTGGGACTTATAAACCTAATGTTCAGTAATCCTTTTTTTTTACCAGTGTTCATATTGCAATTTTTGATGTTAATTGTTTTTTTCTATTATTTTTTACCAGAGCTCATATAAACAATGAAAACTTGAAAATACTTAAACTTATTCATGGGGGAGATATGAACTTGGTAGTTTACTTGGGTAGACCTACATTTGCCTTCCACCGAACAGTTGTTGATGGACCTACAATTGCAAGACGGTAAAGTAACAGTTTTAGTATCAGCCTTACCTAAATCTAAGCTTATTTATAAATAGAACTTTGTCTGTGTGTGTGTGTGTGTGCGTGTGTGTGTATCCGTTACCTATAGACTCCGAAACGGCTGAACCAATTTTCTTGAAAATTTACACAGTTGTACTATAAGCGTCTGCGAGTGTTCTTAGCTAGGTTTTGTGTCGAGGTACCCCCGATAAATATCGGTAATCGAAAAAATCGGGTTATAGAAGGAGTGGTTCGATTTTAATCAAATTTCATACATTCATAGAAAAAGACATAAGAAATGATATTCAGAAGTTTCAAGGTTGCAGTTTTTACAATAGTGCAGAAAATCGATTATATATATGTATATAAAAAGCAAGATGTTTGTGTGTGTGTCTGTTTATCTGCCTGTATGTCTGTATTTTTTTCAGCCCTTTTATTTTAATTTTTGCTTCGGGTTTGGCTCTAAGTAGGTATAATTGTAGTTCTTAGTCTCAGCCATGATACCATTTACTCAGAGGACTTATTTAGCTTTCAAAATTCAATTTACGACGAAAAAAAACTTATTTGATATCGATAGCAGGAAATCAAAATTTGACTTACATCCATTCATTTTTCTTTCAGTCTACGGTTTTACTTTAACTGGAAACAACTATTGCTTTTTAGTCTTTCATGCCAACGTCCAAAGAGTCTGAGCTCCAGGACCATGGATTAGTTTTAAAGCTTTCATTACACCCGAGCAACACTGGGCTATACTGCTAGTATCTATATAGAGAGCTCAATGGATGTTTTCCAGAGTAATATGGTATTTATAAAGGAAAAATCAACACGTCATTTAAATTGGTTATAAATTATAATTCATTTCAATAAGCTAAATTAGCTCATTTCATCAGACCACACAATATTCATTCCATTTGGTACAAAAATTTTTGCCGGAATATATATATATAATTGACTATATTGGCAACTAGGTCTCATCATTTCGCTGTTGAAATAGCTTGATGTAACTGCAAGTGCTATTCTAATAGTTTCTTTTCACAATTTTCACCTGAAAAACTTCCAGTTTCTTGGCTCCCTGCCATGAACAATTTAAAAAAAATTAAAACAGTCGTCTGTCTTCCTGAACCCTGTTCTTTTATTGTCTTTTCTCTTCAATGTTTTCTCATTCTCTTTCACTCTCAGTAACCTCTGGCATCTTAGTGACTCCATTCCCTTGAGTAGGGGTGAAACAATTTAAAAAATATTTTCAGAATTAATTTTGTCACCAATATATCAATGTTGCTTTAATTATATGAAACATATAAATTACATTTATAACACGTGATAATACTTCTTTATTTGCAATGAAGACTATAACGTGTAACTCTCTAAATTAAAGGGAGATAACTCATGACTACCAGAAGGAATGAGACTATTCAATAATATACCCTCAGTGATTAAAAATAAAGGTTTCGGTTCGAAATTCTTAGCACTTGAAGAAGGCCGTAGTGCACAACGGCCGAAACGTTGTAAAAATGACAACACTGATAAGGACAATAGTCTGAATATAATAGTGTAAAAAAATACTCCCTCATCTCAGAAATAATATCTTTATATTTAAACGAATTTAGATTAATAGAGGAACCTAAAATGCTAAAAATGTTGTAGGAGTAAAAAAAAAAAAAACAAATCAAAAAACAAAAAAAAAACAAATCAAAAAACAAAAAAACAAAAAACAAACAAAAAACAAGCAAAAAAAAAAACAAAAAAAAAACAGATTAATTTAATTATAAATAAAGTAAAATTAGGTCCCGTTTAGACCTAAATGTTGAATCTAGAGGTGATAACTGGTTTGTTTATAGTTGCAAATTTTATAAAAAACAAAAACAAAAAAAGAAACAATCAAGAAGAAAAAGAAAACCATGTAAAATACACGGATAATTAAAACACACAGATTTACAGATTCATACAATCTTAAGGACTGATACTAGTTAAATTTGAATTACATTTTTCATTTATTCACTGTATGGGTATTAGCCTGCTAAAAAATGTATTGTAGTAAAGAGCTTTAAAGATTTAAAAATTAATTGGGTAATTAATCTAATCTAATTATCCAAATAAATATATTTAATTTAATAAAACAAATTTAAGGGCTGAAGAGAGTCAATTTGAATTATATTTCGATATAATTACTTTGAAAGTAGGTACCTCCAGTTCAGTCATTTTCGATATCTAACTTTTAAACTGAATTTAAAAAAATGTAAAACAAAAGAAGGATGAGAACACTGGTGTGAAGAGGGCTGCATTATGGGGGTCAGGCCGTGTGTTAGCGACGGTCGTGGTCAGGCTTTGAAATTATGTTAGAGACCAGCGAGTGGGTAATGTGAACGTCACTCCTTTGAGCCTCAGTTCTAGGTGGGAAGTCAGGTACGGATACCCCAGACGAATCCAATGTCGATGTGACATTGATGGTAGGAATGAAAAAAAAAAATAGTAAAAAATGACAGTGGAAAAGAAAAAAAATTACAATGGGAGAAAATATAAATACAATTCCTCAGTAATTCTGCCATAGTTTTAAAATTTTAAATGAATATTTACAAGAAGAGTTTTCTCATTCAACAGCCAAATTTTAACTGCATGGCAGCAGGGATTAGCGACACTAATAGGAAAAATAGGAAGTTATCTCTTTCATAACTTAAAACAATGGCCAGTGGCAATTTTAAGGTGGTAAGGAAGAGGAGCCAAGGCCTTCCCCCAGAATTTTGGCTGGCAACCTCGGGTTGCCCCCACCACTTTTATAGCTTCAAAAATTTATGAAACTGATCAGTCTCTGATTTTGATAAGATTTGATCTTCAGCACATTTTTCTCTGCGTTTTGTTTTCATTTAGCTTTTTAAGGACGCATACGGAGACCAGTTTAGAAGAGAAACTAAAGTGGCAATAAAAGGCTGACAAGGTAATTTTTACTTACGGTAGGTACGGGGCGTTGTATTTAAGGAAACAGTCTTTGAACTTCCCGCTCCTTAGTTCAGTAAGTAGCTTGAGACAGCGAAAGATAAGATGAGAGGGAAGGGAGGCTAGCATAGTAAGCCACTTGACGTAGGTCAAGGGGGATACTGATTACACTCCTCTCTCTCGAGTCACTCCGTGTGGGTCTGTTTGGCGATGCTTTCTGTATCGGCTTTTTATATCTTCTTTTTGGATCGTAGCAGATCATTTGGGAATTCATATCCATATTTGATTCTGGGCTTCCCATTGGCCGATAAATAAAATTCGCGTAGGCTCACGAACTGGAAATTCAATATTTAATTAACTTTTAGTTTTCAACCGGAACATCTGCGCGAATCCGGCTGCGTACCGACGACTTTTGGCCATTTGCTTTCTGGTCATTAGAGTTGCTCGGTCGGTATCACCACAAAACAAACAAAATAAAACCACCAGATAGACAGAAACAGACAATTTTGTTTTGAAATTAACCTCTCTTGATTTCCAAAAGCTTGTGAATGGAAAAATGCGCAAGAATAGATTAGAACTCAACTTCTATGAACAAAAAGTTATTCCGTTTAATTTAGTGAAGTATGTGCGTTGTGGCACAGTGGATATCGGCTCGGAACGAGAAATCGAGTAGCCGAGTTCGAATTCCAGCTGAATTCATTGCTTTCACTTACACGCAAATACCCTTAGGAAAGGTATTAATCCATCTCTTTCCTCCAGTTATGGGTTAAATAACAGGACAGATTGGGTTCTATAGCCTTGGTCGGCAACCAGTCTACCGCAGAAAGCAATGGCAACCTACTGCAGGATAATCTTCTGCCCAGTCAGTCATCTCTTTCTCTTTCAAGACATGATCGCCCAAGCGTGTATCACGTATGGCACTTAACTGACTGAATATACTTATACTTAAACTCATTCCTAAGTTGTGTATATCATAGAGGGTGTAGTATGAAAATGAAGACGCTGCTTGAGTTTGACCCCTCCTCCTCAGAAAAAATCTCGGCCCCTAAGTGCCCCCCCCCCCCCCACACTTTCAGAGTTCCACAATCGCCATTAATAATGACATATTTCGGGCTTTGTGAAATAGGTTTCATGCATAACTTCGGGTTGAAGTTGATTAAATACAATCCTAAATATATGTATTGACCAACCAGAATACAGAAAATATATTCAAAGATTATCCAATTCTTGGTCATCAAAATGTTTAAATTCGTCTGATTTTACCTTTTCTCTTCAGAGGGCCACGGGTCGTCCCCACTGACGCCTGTCCGAGCGACCGGCATTGTCTTATCCTCTGGCCTTCTCTTTTCTCCTCATGCAACGAAAGATAAAGCAGTACAATATTACAATCGTCAGCCTAGCTTTACAAAAAACAGACAAAACACACTTTGACTTTCCTTCTTCCTCACAACTTTCCGGCAACGAAAGAGAAAGAACTTTAACAAAGACTTAACATGTGAACATTTAACTATCGTGCACTCATAAAAAACATCAATAGACTTTTCTTCAAAAACATTTCTTCTTGAATTCAACAACAAAAAAAGGGAGTTTTCACATTTAAATACAATTCTCATAAATAGCAATATTTTGATTAATAATTTTTTTATTATAAAGATAATCCTCTTATCATTCTTATGTATTTTAAAACATAATTATCAATCTTAAATGGGGAGCGTCGGGTGTGTTTGTGAAGTCGCCTTGCGCAAAACATGGCTGACCGTCTCTACAACTGCCCCAGCTGCCCTATTATTAACTCATCACTGGGTGAGCTGAAGCACTTTCATGCCTTTCCTATGATCATTAGTGCATAGTGAAGCTACTATGGCAGATGGTGCATGAACCCTTTTCGCCGATTCCATTCTCTATGCAACCAGGCCATTTCTACCAGCAATAAAGTAGGGGAGGCAACTCTGCTAATTATTTGTTGTTTAGTAGAACAGAGTTGTCTAACCTGAATGACTATGTATAACGAAAAACTTTGTCGAAATATATATTTTTTTTATTAATATTATAACGGATTAATAGTAAGATAACTACTTTAGCATTTCACACGACGAAAAACGCAAGGTTTCAAAGGAAATAATGAACCCTAGAAGTTTATTTTCTGGAAAAAATCTCTTTTCATAGAAAGATTTTTATGATAAATTTCTAACATTGTGTGGACAACGACTACGAAATAACTACTGTATTAAAACACTAACAGCTAATTTCGCCATTATTATTATGAATGTAATTTTTATGCCTTCACAGTGTTGGTAAATATTGCTCTCCACAGCTTCCTTTTACTTTATTATCTACGAGTTGTCATGATTTCTTAGGCAATTGGAGTAGATAGACTGAACTATCGCCCGGTTCACACTCCACCCACATCTATTGAACGGGTGAAGAGGCTCATCCCTTGTTTCCTGTTTAGGATGCGGTTTCCGGTTTTCTCTTTTCCAATCTTTTCACTCTTTTCCTTTTTTATTATTTTTTTTTCAATTGGAGTAGAGAGACTAAACTGTCGCCCGGTTCACACTCCACCCACATCTATTGAACAGGTGAAGAGGCTCATCCCTTTTTTCCTGTTTAGGATGCGGTTTCCGGTTTTCTCTTTTCCAATCTTTTCACTCTTTTCCTTTTTTATTATTTTTTTTCAATTGGAGTAGAGAGACTAAACTATCGCCCGGTTCACACTCCACCCACATCTATTGAACAGGTGAAGAGGCTCATCCCTTTTTTCCTGTTTAGGATGCGGTTTCCGGTTTTCTCTTTTCCAATCTTTTCACTCTTTTCCTTTATTATTTTTTTTTTCAATTGGAGTAGATAGACTAAACTATCGCCCGGTTCACACTCCACCCACATCTATTGAACAGGTGAAGAGGCTCATCCCTTTTTTCCTGTTTAGGATGTGGTTTCTGGTTTTCTCTTTTCCAATCTTTTCACTCTTTTCCTTTATTATTATTTTTTTTTCAATTGGAGTAGATAGACTAAACTATCGCCCGGTTCACACTCCACCCACATCTATTGAACAGGTGAAGAGGCTCATCCCTTGTTTCCTTTTTAGGATGTGGTTTCCGGCTTTCTCTTTTTCATTCTTTTTACCCTTACGTAGCCCCCTGCGCATCAGTGGCGTTACCGCCTTGCTTGGGGTGATATGATTAAAAAAAAAAAAAAGACAGTAGACCGGATTTCTGTTGCCTCATACAAGGATTTTAAAATTCAGAGTTTTTTTTTCTATGTTCTAATCTTGCTGCTACACAAGACTATAGCCTATCTTACTATTTAACCCATAACTGGATGAAGAAGATATAATTGTAATTTTCTCAAAGGGATAATTGTGAATGTGATGTGAATGTAACAGAGTAGGCCATAATTTGAACACGGCTCAGCAATTCCACTCTCCATGCCAATAACTGTTATACCACCTGCTTGTCTTCTATCAATGTATAAAATGCTTGGAATGAGAGAATGAGAAATATAGTGACCTTCTCCACTCTCCAAGGCCCACTACAAGTATTAGTATATCCATGATATACTCATACCGTGACACAATGGAAGGAAAAACTAGAATAACCCAAAGAAACTAATTTAAATAATGAGTTATACAAAGCATTTTATATACAACACTGAATTGTACACATATGTCATACAAAAGTGCAAAATACAAATACATATGTAGAAATAAAATCCTAAAAATCGTTAGTAAAACACCGTTTAAAACAGGCTTCCAACTAAATCAACAACGCATTCTGATTAGCGGAAAAAAAAAATTATATATTTTCAGGGCTTACGGCCTATCACGTTGAATACACCGGTTCTCGTTCGATCACCGAAGTTAAGCAACGTTTAGACCTGGTCAGTACTTAGATGGGTGACCGCTTGGGAATGCTAGGTACTGTAAGCGTTTAGTGACGGATGTGCATTGTGGTGCAGTGGATATCGGCTCGGAAAGAGAAATCGGTGAGCCGAGTTCGAATTCCAGTTGAATACCCTGCATTTAAGCACTGGTACCCTTGGAAAAGGTAATCCGTCCCTTCTCTCCAGTTATGGGATAAATAACAGGGTAGGACTTGGGGACCCTGCCCTTAAAAACAAATCCCAATGAATCTTGATACTCGAAAAGAAAAATTATTACTAGACGCAAGACATAAAAAACAACAATAAATTGTTGAAAGAAAAAAGGTATTACCAGCAATAAAATTTAGTTGGCAATAAATGACCCGCCGAGGTTGATTTGCCATAAAAACAAACCAACCAACCAACATATTTTTAACTACGTTCGATTTATACTGACCCAGTTTGTGATCCTAACGAAAACATTATTTGCACCAAGTCTTTCAGACACAGAGCCAATCACAGAAACATGTTTTGTATATAAACAATGTAGCGTAGGAGAGCTGATTAATGTTTTTTTTTATTCGGCCTTGTGTCTTACTTAACCGAACTCCCTACAGCTTACAAGTTTTATGCAGAATTATCATTAGAAGGTGGATTTCGGCAGGATGGAATGTGAGGAATAGTGTAAGAATAAAACATACATTTTGCATTTTAAAATAGAAATTTATTAAAAGGAGGAATAACAAGAATTCGTAGAAATTAATGTTCAATGAGAAAGTTAAATTAAGGGTATCGAGATTCGTAGAAATTGTTCGTAGTAGTAATTGTTGAAAGAGATAAGGAGAAAGAGAAATAAGACAATCTCCGAGTCGCTTGAAGTTGAAGCTACATTTTGGATTTTTGTCTCGCGGCTCCCAATGACTCTCTGACTGACTGACGCTGATGAAGTCCTTTTATTGTAATCTAGATTTTTCGCACTTACTCGCGAAGTCCTTTTTGATTTTGCAAGTCGCTCCCATTCGTCAAAAGTCATTTTAACACTTACTTGCGAATTCTGGTTTCGGCTTTTTTGTTAAGCAGATGGTCAATCCTTTTTCTAAAAAAAAGAACAGGATTTCACAGGTCATTGTGAATTGTTGTAAAAGAGAAGAAGAGAGTTGATTTTAATTAATTTCTTATCCGCTACAATATAAACTACACTTAAACAAAAGACGTGGAGCTGGGAAAATCACAACCAGACCGCACGTGCCGTCATTTTCATATTCAGACTAAACGTTAAAAATTTCTTTTAGCATTAAAACCAGTCTGTATATATTCTTCAACTTAAGCAAACTACTTTATAACAAACAAATCAAAAGCAAACTGATCAAAGAAACACAACCCAATGAACACAAAATAACTGAACACCATTAACAATATTTCACAAACACGAACTGATTAAATTTTACATAAACACAATAATATTGGAATTACATGGAAAAATGCGCGCATGAAAAGTAATATTCTTAAGATTATATTAAACCTGGAGAAGAACAGGAAAAATTATTAAACCTGGAAATGTAAAGGACAAGATACTCTAGTGAAGTAAAAAATAAGAAATTTCTTACTTAAAACATTGCAGCTAAAAAATATTTCAATTTATTTTTTTTTAGCTGCAATATTTTAAGTAAGAAATTTCGTATTTTTTTTTCTTCGCTAGAATATCTTGTTTTGTTCTTTTCCAGGTTTAATATAATTTTAAGAATATTACATTTCATGCGCACATTTTCCATGTAATCCGTGATTTTTCCAGGCATTGTTATTAATTTAATATAAATTTAATGCTGAAAACCTCATTCAAAAATATTTTTAAAAAACTATGAGCAATTGATTAAAAAAAAGTAAAAAATGATTATTTATAATTAATTCTAATAATCGATTCTGATAAAATGATAAGTGATAAGCAAAGTTTGATTGACAAAATTAATAAAAGATATCAGAATTTAAATTTTGAAAACCGCACGCAAAAATATTAAACAGAAGAAAGTTATAAAGAATAAGATTTATTATTAGAAGCGTTAGTGATTCATTCACTTATGGACTTATGTAGTTAGTCTCCCTTTTTAGACTTCACATATTTTGATGTAATTTCTTTTCTACTGAACGAAAATTCAAATTTTTCTTTCAAAATGTAGTTAAAGAAGTGTTTTGGTGGATAGGAAATTATGAATTCAAAGCAACTTTCTTCTTCACTTTTACAAAAAATTAACAAGGACGTGTGAAATCCTGGTTTAGCCATATAGAAAAAGGATTGACCATGTGCTTAAAGAAAAAGTCGAAACCGGATTTCGCGAGTAGAAGTTAAATTAATTTGCAAGATCAAAAAGACTTAGCGATCCAGTGCGAAAAATCTAAATGACTATAAAACGCTCTGGACAGCGTCAGCCAGACAGTCAGATGGGAGCAGCGAGACGACAAGCTAAAATGTAAGAAGGCAGAAACTTCAAGTCCACCCGGACGGTCGTTCTCTTCTCCTTCTTTCTCGTGTACTGATTCCTTTTGCTTCTTCTTTTCCATTCAAAGACATTCCTACAAACGCTCATACATACATACATACATACATACATACATACATACATACACAGAAACACTTTCCAACAATTACTACTACGAACATTTCTACAACTCTTGATACCCTTAACTTTCTCAATGAACATTAATTTCTACAATTCATGTTATCTATTAATAAATTTCTATTTCAACATGCAAAATGTGTATTTTTATCCTTCCACTATTCCACGCATTCCAACCTCCAACCTGCTGACAACCTGATGAAAACCTTCTGATGATGACAACGAATAAAACTCGTAAGCTGTAGGGAGTTCGGTTATGTATGACACAAGGCCGAATGAATGCACACTAACCATCTCTCTACATCTGCAGTGTCCTTAGCGGCGAAGCTTGTAAACTGCCTAGATTCACCCAATGTCGGACTTAAGAATATATTTAATCAACCACTGCCGTGGTTGAATATTATTGTATTTTCTCATTTTCGCACACATAATTCGAAAAAAAAAATCTCTAACCCAAACTTTGTTAACACTCCAATACAAACATACAAAGATATTGAACAATTTAAACTACCTATTCAACAAATGTCTGCAATTTATTTTTGTTCTATAAATATTTATTTTATTGTTGAGTCAATATTTTTGTATTGAAATTTATTATTCTCTTGCTTGCTGTTATTTATTTCGTTACATTGGTGTTAATATAAGGTTGGTCGGGTGTTAGCAAACTGCTACACATATATTTCTTACAATTTGTCCCGTACAGAGAAATTAAAGCATATATTAAAAATCAATTAGTATCTGAAGGAAGGTCTTACTTCTAATGTCCCTTAAGAGGGACACTTTACAGCACTGGTGACCTGTTTTACATTTCTATTAGGATGCATGATATTCTCTTGTTTGCATCCATTAATTGGAGTAGATAGACTAAACTATCGACCGGTTCACACTCCACCCACGTCTATTGTGAAGAGGCTCATCCCTTGTTCCCTGTTTAGGATGTGGTTTCCGGCTTTCTCTTTTCCAAACTTTTCACTCTTTTCTTTTTTTCAATTGGAGTAGATAGACGAAATTATCGCCCGGTTCACACTCCACCCACGTCTATTGAACAGGTGAAGAGGCTCATCCCTTGTTCCCTGTTTAGGATGTGGTTTCCGGCTTTCTCTTTTCCAAACTTTTCACTCTTTTCTTTTTTTCAATTGGAGTAGATAGACGAAATTATCGCCCGGTTCACACTCCACCCACGTCTATTGAACAGGTGAAGAGGCTCATCCCTTGTTCCTTGTTTAGGATGTGGTTTCCGGCTTTCTCTTTTCCAATCTTTTCACTCTTTTCTTTTTTCTTTTTTTCAATTGGAGTAGATAGACTAAACTATCGCCCGGTTCACACTCCACCCACGTCGATTGAACAGGTGAAGAAGCTCTTCCCTTGTTCCCTGTTGAGGATGTGGTTTCCGGCTTTCTCTTTTCCACTCTTTTCACTCTTACGTAGCCCCCTGCACATCAGTGGCGTTACCGCCTTGCTCGGGGGTGATATGGTTAAAAAAAATTCTGTCGTAAACTAAGCTATAACGAGAGAGAGAGAGAGAGAGAGAGAGAGAGAGAGAGAGAGAGAGAGAGAGAGAGAGAGAGAGAGTTTGTATTTCCCTCGTTATGGGCATTAATATATCCATGATATAATAACACCGTAGTTTTCGGATGAAGTGGAATGGCTGAAAGGAATGACAAACATGTTTTGTTCTCAGATACTTTTATATTACTAAGACACACAAAAATATATGGACATATATACACGTTTCCCACGCGGAGAATTATATATCTATACAGCGAACAGAGTGTAAGTAGAAACAAAAAGGAAGCGTGTTTCATATAATATGGAGATACTCCTGTGTCTGGAGAAGTCATGTTTAGGACTACAAATTCAAAATGGCCAGATTCATCTACTATGTCCAGACGAGAACATATTCCACAAACTGGAAACAGCGAGTCTTGGGTTTTGCCAAATTGAAGACTGCAAGCTTTCTATATCAGGGAAAAATATATTCCTAAAGAGAAACTACACCATGTGCTTGTAAGCTGTTGTCGATTTAGCCTCAGCCCGGGCCCCTTGATATGAGCTAAAAATGCAACCGTTTGGTTAAACTGTTGTGAGCAAACTGAAATTGCCGTTTTCGTCTCTGTATAAAGTAACATCACTAAGCGTCTTTTATATGACCCACGCAAATTATCCCCACCAAAAGAAGATTCTGTATCCCTACATGACTATCCTCACCAAGGGACTGTCATATGATTCTTCAGAGCTTTTTAAGACATAAAGAAAAGTTATGTCCTTCAACTGTATTCACTTCCTGTTTATGTTGGTGCACCCCAGCATATTTTGAGGCCTGATTCTGCATTTGGTGACTTCAAGACCAACTTCTATGTCAACTTTTAAGATGTCTAAGTTTTTTGATGTTCCAATTTGACACCTAATACATGTTGTTGAGTAGTTTTTGCACTGAAGGTTATAATCGTGCTATGTCGGTTGCTAATCGACTTATCACACCCAAAATGTTAGGAACTTGGTAATGTTCAACTGAAAGTTGACTCCTTAGTATTCGGCTAACTGTCGACTAATATCAACTGCCTAATAGTTCTACTGAACTCTAATAGAACTCTAAAGAACTCCCATGAACTTCCCAAGAACTCCTAAGAACTTCTCCCGTTAACTTCCTGTTAACTCTTATTAATATAGGAGGGAGAGTCCATTATCTGAGGAATAGGGGTGTTTCCCCATAACATTAATATGGGAGGGAGAGTCCATTATCTGAGGAATAGGTGTGTTTCCCCATAACATTAATATAGGAGGGAGATTCCATTATCTGAGGAATAGGTGTGTTTCCCCATAACATTAATATAGGAGGGAGATTCCATTATCTGAGGAATAGGTGTGTTTCCCCATAACATTAATATAGGAGGGAGATTCCATTATCTGAGGAATAGGTGTGTTTCCCCATAACATTAATATAGGAGGGAGATTCCATTATCTGAGGAATAGGTGTGTTTCCCCATAACATTAATATAGGAGGGAGATTCCATTATCTGAGGAATAGGTGTGTTTCCCCATAACATTAATATAGGAGGGAGATTCCATTATCTGAGGAATAGGTGTGTTTCCCCATAACATTAATATAGGAGGGAGAGTCCATTATCTGAGGATTAGGGGTGTTTCCCCATAACATTAATATAGGAGGGAGATTCCATTATCTGAGGAATAGGTGTGTTTCCCCATAACATTAATATAGGAGGGAGATTCCATTATCTGAGGAATAGGTGTGTTTCCCCATAACATTAATATAGGAGGGAGATTCCATTATCTGAGGAATAGGTGTGTTTCCCCATAACATTAATATAGGAGGGAGAGTCCATTATCTGAGGATTAGGGGTGTTTCCCCATAACATTAATATAGGAGGGAGATTCCATTATCTGAGGAATAGGGGTGTTTCCCCATAACAATACAAAACCCACAAAGCCCAATGAAGATCCACAGATCAATACGTTTTATTCAATTCTTCTCAAACAAAAGGTTCCTGGTTGCATTGAATTTGATTCAAACTTTTGATAATTCTTGCTGTGAATCGCATACTTAGTCTGACGCAAAGAAAAAGGCTGTTTGGGAGATTCCATTGTACCACGCCTCCAAGAAGGAAGGTCCTTCTTGCCTTGGAAATCAGCATCTGAAATCTTGGTTTGGATTTGAATATTTATCTCTTTATTTCCAAGTTCATAAAACAAACTCCTTATCTACTAAACTTAAAAAGAAAACATTTCTGTCAGAAACATTTACCATACGTGATACACATTAGGCCTTCATGTCTCTTTCGAGACATGAGTGCCTGGACAGAATATTTTTCCGCAGTAGGTTGCCATTACTTTCTGCGGTAGACCGATTGCTAGCCAAGTCTATATAACCTAATCTGTCCCGTTATTCAGCCCATAGCTGGAGGGAAGAGAGATGGATTATTATCTTTCTCAAGGGCTTTTGCGCGTAAGTGAATGTAACGAATTCAACTAGAATTCGAACTTGGCTCTCCGATTGCTCATTCCGAGCCGATATCCATTACACCGTAACGAACAGGTAAAAAAATTTACTCATCTCAAAGACACAATTTATAAACACTGGTTAGCAAAAGACATACAACCAACAACGTATTGGAAGCTAGGATAAAGATAGACTTCAATGTCGTCAAGAGTACATAGGTGAGACTTGTGTTTATGAAAACAAGAGATCGCCGTTGACATAAGTCATTAAACTCCGTCTTGTACAGCGAGAATATTTTGAGGACCCTAGATGATACGCCAGGATTTGTTATTGGAGACCACCATTTGAACAACATAAGGTATGCAGACGATACATTGCTGATTGCAGACACGGAAAGAAAACTACAAGACCTCCTACAGAAGGTAGCTGTGGAGAATGACAAAAAAGGACTACAAATAAACTTTAAGAAAACTGAATGCATGGTCATCAGCAAAAGGTGCAACCCAAAATGCCAAATACAGGTGGGGGATACCAGAATCAAGCAAATATAAAAATTTAAATACCTAGGAAGTGTTCTAACAGGAGATGGAAAGTGCGACACAGAGATCCGAAGGCGAATTGGCATGGTGAAGGACGCGTTCCAGAAGCTGAGTAAAGTACTAAGACACAGGAAACTTTCCCTAGAAACTAAGAAGAGAGTACTAGATTGCTATGTGATGTCAGTTCTTCAAAACGTCAGTGAATGTTGGACAATATCATCGAAGATGAGGAAAAAACTTGAAGCAGCTGAAATGTGGCTTTAAAGAAGGATGCTGCGGATATCGTGGACCGAGCATGCGAGCAACGATGAGGTGTTGTAAAGAATGGAAACGAAAAGAAAATTAATAGTGAGCATCAGGAAGAGACAACTGAAGTTCATGGGACATGCAATGAGGAAGGAGGGCTTGGAGAACCTGATACCGACAGGCCAGATAGAAGGAAAAAGAGACAGAGGAAGGCAGCGTATAACATATTTGAAGGACCTGATCAGGTGGATGACGGAACAGGGGTTGCGAGGTGTAACAGGAGAAGGCGTGCTAAGAACCACCAGGGATAGGGAGATGTGGAGAACAATGATCGCCTACGTCCTGAAAGGACAGGGTACATAGAAGAAGATATATGCCAATTGTTTATAAGAAATTATAATGTGGATATAGAGTGGGGGATTAAATCTATATTATAATCTATATATAAACTGATCCCTCATTTTGTAGCCATGCTAGTTTCTATACATTTATATTCTAGATATATGGGCTTGAGGTTGTGGATGACAGAACGAGGGTTGCATAGTGTAACAGGAGAAGGCGTGCTAAAAGCCACCAGGGATAGGGAGATGTGGAGAACAATGATCGCCTATGTCCTGAAAGTACAGGTCACATAGAAGAAAAAGTACACATAAAAATCAAAGAAACAAAACAGGCCATAATTTTCGAAAGTGTTATCTTAATAAAAACGAAAGAAAATAAAATACAGAGAAAATACCCCGAAGGGATTTTAATATCTAATCGATATACAATAAATACCTGTCAGATGATTTGCTTCTTTTTTCTTCACTTTTTCTTTCTTTTCCTTTTCCTTTTTTTTCCATTTCTTTTGCTTTTTTCTTCTTGAGATGATTCATTTACATATGGAGTTACAAAGAATATACATAGCTACAGCTATTACCCATGAGGTTGTTAAAAGCATACACTACCTCCCTCAAATAGGTAACGCTACACAACACATTCTTTTTTCTTTCTTTTACTTTTTCTTTCTTTTTCTTTTTTTCTTTTTCCTTTATTCTTCTTCACATTTCTCTTCCTTTTTCTTTCTTTTTCTTTTTTCTTGCCTTATTTTTTCTTTCTTTCTTCTCTTTTTCGTTCTCTTCTTTCTTTCTTTCTTTCTTTCTTTCTTTCTATTACTTTATTTTTTGTTTCTTTTCCTTTTTGTTTCTTTCCTTCTTTCTGCTTCCTTAGCAGCTGACCTAGCAATGGATTTAATATAGTCTTTCTACCTCATGTCAGCTGAGAACATTAGCTTTCCTGAGAGGTTTATTATTTTGTTTCTTCACTTTTTCGTTCTCTTCCTTTTCCTTTTCTTTCTTTCTTTCTTTCTTTCTTTCTACTTCCTTTATTTTTTCTTCACTTTTTCGTTCTTTTCCTTCTTTCTTTCTTTCTGTTTCTTCACTTTTTGTTTCTTTCCCTTTTTCTTTTCCTCCTCCTTTTCATCTTTCTTTCTTTCTTTCTTTCTTTTTGTTTCTTCACTTTTTGTTTCTTTCCCTTTTTCTTTTCCTCCTCCTTTTCATCTTCCTTTCTTTCTTTCTTTCTTTCTTTCTTTTTGTTTCTTCACTTTTTGTTTCCCTTTTTCCCTTTTTCCTTTTCCTTCCTTCTTTTCTTTCTTTCTTTCTTTCTTTCTTTCTTTCTTTTTGTTTCTTCACTTTTTGTTTCTTTCCCTTTTTCTTTTCCTCCTCCTTTTATTTCTTTCTTTCTTTCTTTCTTTCTTTCTTTCTTTCTTTCTTTCTTTCTTTATTTTTCTTCCTTTATTTTTCTTCACTTTTTCGTTCTTTTCCTTCTTCTTTTCCTTCTTCTTTTCCTCTTTCTTTCTTTCTTTCTTTTTGTTTCTTCACTTTTTGTTTCTTTCCCTTTTTCTTTTCCTCCTTCTTTTCATCTTTCTTTCTTTTTCACTTTTCTGTCTTTTTCTTTCTTTCTTTCTTTTTTTTAATCCTGAGTGTGCTGTCCTTGTTCAACTGCTGATCACACCAGATAATGTGCTTTGTTCCAGAAACAAACCCAAGTCTGCACAATAGAGTTGCAGAATTAAATATGGCTTTGCTCTGTTGGAGAAATTTATACTTCACTAATCTGATCAGGCCAAATTTGAAGCTAAGAAGACAGCAAACAAAATCCATATGAGTGAGAAAAAGTAATTACAATCAACGACACAAGATGGTTTGTTACTTTTAATGCCTCCAAAACTAATTTTCTCTCTATTAATCATCAGAGAGACCCTTCTCTTCCTTCCATCAGTATGTCTGATACTAACCTCTAAGGAAAGCTAATGTTCTCAACTGACATGAAGCTGACGGGCTAACGTTCTCAACTGACATGAAGCTGACGGGCTAATGTTCTCAGCTGACATGAAGCTGACGGGCTAATGTTCTCAACTGACATGAAGCTGACGGGCTAACGTTCTCAGCTGACATGAAGCTGACGGGCTAATGTTCTCAACTGACATGAAGCTGACGGGCTAATGTTCTCAACTGACATGAAGCTGACGGGCTAATGTTCTCAGCTGACATGAAGCTGACGGGCTAACGTTCTCAGGTGACATGAAGCTGACGGGCTAATGTTCTCAACTGACAGAAGCTGACGGGCTAATGTTCTCAGCTGACATGAAGCTGACGGGCTAATGTTCTCAGCTGACATGAAGCTGACGGGCTAACGTTCTCAACTGGCATGTAGCTGACGGGCTAACGTTCTCAACTGACATGAAGCTGACGGGCTAATGTTCTCAGCTGACATGAAGCTGACGCAATGTTCTCAGCTGACATGAAGCTGACGGGCTAATGTTCTCAACTGACATGAAGCTGACGGGCTAACGTTCTCAACTGACATGAAGCTGACGGGTTAATGTTCTCAGCTGACATGAAGCTGACGGCTAACGTTCTCAACTGGCATGAAGCTGACGGGCTAATGTTCTCAGCTGACATGAAGCTGACGGGCTAATGTTCTCAACCGGACATGAAGCTGACGGGCTAACGTTCTCAACTGACATGAAGCTGACGGGCTAATGTCCTCAGCTGACATGAAGCTGACGGCCAATGTTCTCAACTGACATGAAGCTGACGGGCTAACGTTCTCAACTACGAAGCTGACGGGCTACTGCTCAGCTGACATGAAGCTGACGGGCTAATGTTCTCAACTGACATGAAGCTGACGGCTAATGTTCTCAACTGACATGAAGCTGACGGGCTAACGTTCTCAACTGACATGAAGCTGACGGGTTAATGTTCTCAGCTGACATGAAGCTGACGGGCTAATGTTCTCAACTGACATGAAGCTGACGGCTAATGTTCTCAACTGACATGAAGCTGACGGGCTAACGTTCTCAACTGACATGAAGCCGATTGGCCACACGTTCTCAGCTGACATGAAGCCGACGGGCTAATGTTCTCAGCTGACATGAAGCTGACGGGCTAATGTTCTCAACTGACATGAAGCTGACGGGCTAACGTTCTCAACTGACATGAAGCTGACGGCTATCGTTCTCAGCTGACATGAAGCTGACGGGCCAACGTTCTCAACTGGGCATGAAGCTGACGGGCTAATGTTCTCAGCTGACATGAAGCTGACGGCTAATGTTCTCAACTGACATGAAGCTGACGGGCTAACGTTCTCAACTGAAGAAGCTGACGTATTACCGTTCTCAGCTGACATGAAGCTGACGGGCTAATGTTCTCAACTGGACATGAAGCTGACGGCTAACGTTCTCAACTGACATGAAGCTGACGGGCTAACGCTCAGCTGACATGAAGCTGACGGGCTAACGTTCTCAACTGGCATGAAGCTGACGGGCTTAACGTTCTCAACTGACATGAAGCTGACGGGCTAACGTTCTCAACTGACATGAAGCTCACGGGCTAATGTTCTCAACTGACATGAAGCTGACGGTTAATGTTCTCAGCTGACATGAAGCTGACGGCTAACGTTCTCAACTGGCATGAAGCTGACGGGCTAACGTTCTCAACTGACATGAAGCTGACGGGCTAATGTCCTCAGCTGACATGAAGCTGACGGGCTAACGTTCTCAAATGACATGAAGCTCACGGGCCATCGTTCTCAACTGGCCAGAAGCTGACGTATTAATGTCCTCAGCTGACATGAAGCTGATTGTTAATGTTCTCAACTGACATGAAGCTGACGGGCTAATGTTCTCAACTGGACATGAAGCTGACGGGCTAATGTTCTCAGCTGACATGAAGCTGACGGGCTAATGTTCTCAACTGACATGAAGCTGACGGGCTAATGTTCTCAACTGACATGAAGCTGACGGGCTAACGTTCTCAACTGACATGAAGCTGACGGCTAATGTTCTCAGCTGACATGAAGCTGACGGGCTAATGTTCTCAACTGACATGAAGCTGACGGGCTAATGTTCTCAACCCGACATGAAGCTGACGGGCTAACGTTCTCAACTGACATGAAGCTGACGGGGGCTAACGTTCTCAGCTGACATGAAGCTGACGGGCTAACGTTTCTCAACCGGACATGAAGCTGACGGGCTAACGTTCTCAACTGACATGAAGCTGACGCTAACGTTCTCAGCTGACATGAAGCTGACGGGCTAACGTTCTCAACTGACATGAAGCTGACGGCTAACGTTCTCAACTGACATGAAGCTGACGGGCTAACGTTCTCAGCTGACATGAAGCTGACGGGCTAATGTTCTCAGCTGACATGAAGCTGACGGGCTAATGTTCTCAGCTGATATGAAGTAGAAAGACTATATTGAATCCATTGCTAGGTCAGCTGCTAAGAAAGTTGGTTCACTGTGTCATGCTAGACAATTCCATCAGACTAAATCACTGCAACTTTTTAGGCTGGCATTCTCAGCTGACATGAAGTGGAAAGACTATATTGAATCTATTTCTAGGTTAGTTGCTAAGAAAGTCGGCTTACTGTGTTGTGTGCAAGATAATTTTTCTCTCCGGAATCAATTTTACATGAGTCTGTAGCGTAGGGAGCTGGTTAATGTTCGGCCTTGTGTCAGACTTAACCGAACTCCCTGCAGCTACACAAGTTTTATGCAGAGTTATAATCATCAGAAGGTTTTCATCATTATCAGAAGGTTTTCATCAGGTTGGAATCTGTGGATTAGTGTAGAAGAGTGAAATAATAAAATATACATTTTGCATTTTAAAATAGAAATTTATTAAAAGGAGGAATAACAAGAATTCGTAGAAATTAGTGTTCAATGAGAAAGTTAAGGTATCACGAGTTCGTACAAAATGTTTGTAGCAGTAATTGTTGAAAGAGATAAGGAGAAAGAGAAAGAGGACAATGTCCGGGTCGCTTGAAGTTACATTTTAGATGTGTGTCTCTCTTTCGCTGTTCCCATTTCTGACTCTTGATTGACACCGAGGTCATTTATATATTCTTTTTGGATTCAGTGCTGGATTACTAAGTCCTCAAGTCGTGCAAGTCGCTCCCATTGGTCAAAAAATCATTTTAACACCTACTTGCGAAATCTGGGTTCGACTTTTTCGTTTAGCACATGGTCAATCCTTTTTCTATTTGTGAAAACCCAGGATTTCACACATCATTGTGAATTTTTGTAAAAGTGAAGAAGAAGGTTGATTTTAATTAATTTCTTGTCCGCCACAAGTTTACCATTCGTTCATGTATAGGCTATTGCTGCCACATATGACCCGGTGTCCCTGCTATTAATCTTGAGCTCCTTGATTAGATCAAAAGAAGAATCAGAAATATTATTGGTCCTGACCTGGCAGCTCGGCTTCAGGCACTTATCCACCACCATAAGATTGCCATGACCGCATTTCTTTCCATTACTAATAGTTGTGAAACATGTACTAAAATAATGCAAGACCTGAAGGAGACTACCACCATTGTTAAATTTGTTTTTCATTTTTTTTTTTTACTTTTTTTCAGTGCAATGTTATCGATTACATCCTAAACTTTCCGATTGACAAAAAAATTTGGAAAAAATTCAATATTTAAACAATTTTAGTGGGGGCTCAGTTTTTCATACAACGCTATCGTAAATCGATCCTCCATTTTGGAACCAATCGCCGGTACGACATTACCACCACCTGTAAATTGGTTGATTATCAATTTTTTTTTTACTTTCTTCAGTGCAATTTTATCGATTAAACCCTAAACTTTCCGACCGATTGACAAAAGATGTTGTAAGCATTTCAACATTTAAAGAATTTGGGGGAGGCTCAGTTTTTCATACAACCTTATAGTAGAGGCTCATCCCTTGTTCCCTGTTTAGGATGTGGTTTCCGGCTTTCTCTTTTCCAATCATTCTACTCTTAAGTAGCCCCATGCGCATCAGTGGCGTCACCGCCTTGCTTGGGGTGATATGATTAAAAAAAAAAGTCATCTGGCTTTCGTTTTCCTCTTCGGTTGGGGCTCGGCGTGTTGTCGCTATAAAATTGATTCAGGTTCCCCCAAATCTTATGATATTGAGTTTGACAGTGAAGTCTAGCAGTGGACCAATACGTACAAATTAAGAATGTGTAATTCTCGACTACGATTGTGGTAGTTTTGTCTTTGCATTCAGGACAGCCTTATAAAATACTCGTATTAAGGATTACCCCGCACTGCTAGGTGTCATTCTAATCTAGACTATAATAGGAAGGGCCATAAACATAAACACATTCACTTTTGCCCTCTCACCTATAAGATTCAATAGTTACAAAACATTTTTCTGTCTTCCTTAGGAGAGATACACTCTGGGCAAGACAACTTCTTAATTTCATCGAACCACTTGGCTCTCTCTCTCTCTCTCTCTCTCGCACGCACACACACACACACACACACACACACACACACACACACACACACACACTACGCTAATCCCATAAATGTCATTTCTTTCTTTACTCTGAGTTGTCAATCTGTACGCTCTTGTATACTTCCACTCTTGAATTATGTTGTTTTATTATGGGTTAAATAATAGGACAGATCGCGTTCTAAAGCCTTGGCTGGCAACCAGTCTACCACAGAAAGCAATGGCAACTGCGGGATAATCTTCTGCCCAGCCAGTCATGTTTTTTCGAGACATGATCGCCCAAAGCATCCATCACGTATGGCACTTAACTGACTGACTGTATATACTAGATAGTAGACATAATTAAAATTTCTACTGGGTGTAAAGTGGGGGATCGGTTTTCTATTCTTATTAAGTAATAAACTGATCCCCCACTAATTATACTTAATATAATAATGTAATATAATCCATCGCTTTGCCCTTCCGCTATGAGTTAAATGCGAGGACAGATTGGGTTCTGTAGCCTTGTTTGGCAACCAGTCTACCACATAAACAATGGCAACCTACTGCATATAATCTTCTGCCCAGTCAGCCATGTCGTGAAAGAGACATGATCGCCCAAAGTGTGTATCATGTATGGCATTTAACTGACTGACTGAATATAATAGTTGGAAATATAATTAAAACTTCTACTGGGCGTAAGGTGGGGAATCGGTTTCCTATTGTTATGAAGTAATAAACTGATCCCCCACTAATTATACCTAATAGAATAATGTAAAATAATCTATCTCTTCTCCCTTCAGCTATGAGTTAAATGGCAGGACAGATTGGGTTCTGTAGCCTTGGCTGGCAACCAGTCTGCCACAGAAAGCAATGACAACCTACTGTGGATAATCTGCCCAGTCAGTCATAAAAAATTAAATGCAGTGTTAATCGTTATCTGCTGTCTTTTTCTTTTCTTTTTACTCTCCGTAATACGGATGTGCGTTGTGGTGCAGTGGATATCGACTTGTGACGACAAATCGGGGGAGCCGAGTTCGAATTTGAGTTGAATTCCTCGCATTCACTTACGCACAAATACCCTTGGGAAAGGTATTAATCTGTCTCTTCCCTCCAGTTACGTGTTAAATAATAGGACAGATTGGATTCTATAGCCTTGGCTGGCAACCAGTCTACTGCAGAAAGCAATGGCAGCCTACTGCGGGATAATCTTCTGCCTAGTCATTCTTGTCTCTTTTGAGACATCATCGCCCAAACCGTGTGTCACGTAAGGCACTTGATTGACTGAATATAATAGTTGAAAACATGATTAAGGCTTCTGCTGGGTATAAAGTAGGGGAACAGTTTTATATTGTTATGAAGTAATAAACTGATCCCTCATGATTGCTATTTATTAATATAATACATATCTTCTTCTAGCTATGAGTCAAATAACAGAACAGATTGGATTCTATAGCCTTGGCTGGCAACCAGTCTACTGCAAGAAGCAATAGCAACCTACTGCGGGATAATCTTCTGCCCAGTCAGTCATGTCTCTTTCGAGACATGATTGCCCAAGCGTCTATCACGTATGGCATTTAACTGACTGATTGAATATAATAGTTGGAGACATAATTAAAACTTCTACATGGCATAAAGTGGGGGATCGGTTTCATATTATTATGAAGTAATAAACTGATACCCCACTAATTACTACTTATTAACATAATACATTTCTTCATCCTCTAACTATGAGTCAAATAACAGGACAGTTTGGATTCTATAGCCTTGGCTGGCAACCAGTCTACTGCAAAAAGCAATAGCAACCTACTGCGGGATAATCTTCTGCCCAGTCAGTCATGTCTCTTTCGAGACATGATCGCCCATGCGCATATCATGTGTGGTACATAACTGACTGACTGATTTATATAGTTAGGGATGCATAACTTTTAAAGAGCAGTGATTGGTTCTTTCAGAGCAAATATAAATTAAAAGATTAATTCAATGATGTTGGATGATCATTTCGATATGAAAATCCCCACGGGGAATAACACATCACCTCAGCAATAGAAAAATCCTTTCAGAAACTAGAGAAAAATCAGTCTAATTTTCCTTTTTAAATAGATTTGCAAAGAAATTAAAAAAGAAAATAAAAAAGAAAAAGAAAAAAAAGAAAAAAGAAAAAGATAAAACAAAATAAAATCAAATAAACAAGAAAAGAAAAAATTGACATCGTCTGGGTTCGCAAAAAAAGGAAAGAGAATTGTAGCTTAAAAATATATATATATATATAAAAGGCAGTCTGTGAGTCTGTGTGTGGCTCTTCACTATACACGCCTACATCTTTTAAGCTACGTCATTCAAACTTTCTAGGGATACATATCTACATGGAAGCCAGATCGACACATACTTTTTGAGTTCAAGATCGGCAATTTTCTCTTTCGTACTTTTTGGCCAGTGGACACGATTGTTTACATTTGCTCTGTAAAACATCTAAGATCTAGGATGGTTGCTAAATTACGTCACAGAAATCAAATCACACGTGTCAAACGCTACTAAAATATTTTTTTATTAAAAAAAAAATAAGCCTTCATATTTAATTTTTATTCCGAAAATTTATAAATTCATTTGGTCAACAAAAAAATGTGAATATTTTTCTCCGTAATTTTTAAACAAAAGAAATTTAAAAAACAAATTTTTTCAAACAAAAACTAAATATTAAAAAAAAAGTGCTTATGGTTAATTTAGTTATTTAAGTCTTTTTTTTTTCAGATTTAATATTTCATACTTCAGAAAATAAAATTAAAAAAAATAAAGCCTTTTTTTTTCGTTAAATATGTCATGCAGGAAATCAACTGTCTATAATTCGTGTGGCATTAATGTAATTTTTTCCTCTAAAATTAAATGTCTACATTTTTAAATATTCTTCGAAAATTTCTGAACTGAGAGCGTAATAGTTTTTATATTTCTAATTCCAGTAAAACAAAATAAATAATTTTTATTATGTTAAATTCATTTAGTCAACAAAAAATGTAAATATTTTCTCCTGTCATTTTGAAACAAAAACAAACGCAATGTTGTTTACAATGTCACACAAAACATCAAATCACGTTTACGCAAAACAAAAGAAAATAGATTTTTTAATGGCATTTTTTAACAATTTTGGAACAACAATTTTTTAAATAATTATTTTTTATATAATCGAGTTTTAAAGGAATTTATCCATTTAATATTATAAACAATATTGCATCAAGAGATTTGCTGTTTGTGTGAGTATTGCGTTCCAAGTAATTTCGCAATTTAGACTCCATTCGAACATGCATTCAATGCCTTTTTCTTAATGCTGAAAATGGTTACCAACAGCCTCAGCTCTCCTTTCCAACTTTCAATAAATGATTTCCATCTACTCCTCTCATTGGCATCATCTCCTACTACTAAAATGAACGGGCAACGCCGGGCTATGATGGTAGTTAATAATAAATGTACAATTTTAGAAGGTGGCCATATTCATGAGGCAACCTGTGGTGAATGATCTTATCAGCTATTTGTGGAAATAATCAATGCTTTGTAGTATGTGCTTTTGAATGTTGTTAAGGTAACAAATATATTTTATGTTGCGGAGAAATATTTAAAGCTATTTGTTCAGGTTACAATAAAATCTCTCAGCAAAATAAATAGAAACGACAAAAACGTTGGTGTTTATTTGATCTGACTTTTTTGAAAAAGAATGAATCCTAATAAATATCTCCCCATAAAAAAACACATACACTTATATCTTCTTAAAGTATGGATTTTATAAAATTCATATATAAAATTCATACATAAATTACTTGTTATCAATTTACACTACCGGCCATATTCATTAGGACACCCAAGTGTTTAAAAAAATGATGTATTTCATACTATTTTTTAGTATTTATTGCAAAGGGAATAATTGTATATGAAAAAAGAATGGTTAATTCGTTAATACTGCACAATAACATGCGCATCAAATGAGTTTAAAAATATTTAATAATTATTTATATTGCAGTTTCATTCATGAAAGAATGAAGAAAAGATATTGAAGGTGAAAATGGCGACAAAGATGAGGACAACAGTCCGAAGAATGTAAATAGTATAAACAATTACAATATCTCATCTCAGAAATATAGACAGATATTGAAGGTGACTATGGCAATAAAGATGAGGACAACAATCCGAACAAGATAAATAGTGTAAATAATTACAATACCTCATCTCAGAAATATGGACAGATATTGAAGGTGAATATGGCAACAAAGATGAGGACAACAGTCCGAAGAATGTAAATAGTGTAAATAATTACAATACCTCATCTCAGAAATATAGACAGATATTGAAGGTGAATATGGCAACAAAGATGAGGACAACAGTCCAAACAATGTAAATAGTGTAAATAATTACAATACTTCATCTCAGAAATATAGACAGATATTGAAGGTGAATATGGCAACAAAGATGAGGACAACAGTCCAAACAATGTAAATAGTGTAAATAATTACAATACCTCATCTCAGAAATATAGACAGATATTGAAGGTGAATATGGCAATAAAGATGAGGACAACAGTCCGAACAATGTAAATAGTGTAAATAATTACAATACCTCATCTCAGAAATGTGCAAATTAATTAAAACAAGATCTTTCACACTTTTTCTGATCATGTATACGTCGTCTCTTGGCGTTGTTTTTCTCTTCACATCGCATTTTTCTATATGTTTTGGACTGATAGATCCAATTTGTTTCTTCGTTTTGATATCATGACTGACAGTCAAAAGGCTTACGCCAACAATATCCGCGATCTCACTGTAAGGCTTACTAGCGTTTGTGCAGCGTTACAATTTTCATACGCTTCCTTGGACTGACGTCCATCGTCTACAATGGCCGTAGGACAACTAATCGACTGCCGAGGCAATAATATCTGGGCGTGATAAAAATCTGATGCAATCACGGATGACGCAATATTTTTCAAGGCCAAACAAATTTCATCAGACACTCCGAAAATCGATTTATATGACTGCACACCACTGCAAATGACCTGCTATTTGGAACAAATTGAAATCGATTACACCCTGTCACTCCAGTGGGTCTAAATCTGACGGTATGGTGAAAGAAAGTAAACTAAAGCAGTTGTTTCAATTAATTTTCACAAGGATGTATGTTGCCCTCCTGGAATTTAGTACCAGCCATGCTGATGGAGTTCTCTGTTGTGGTTAAATAAAAGCAGTTTTGTTTTAGAAGCGTTGGAATTTACTAGCCATTTCTTGCTACAATTAACCTCCGATTGGAGACCCTTTCCAAGATTTATTGCCAGGTTTACTTGTTTAAATATATCGAATTTGCTACTGAAACATGAGTACCTGGTTGATTAATATGTATAAATTAAATACTTAGTTGAGAACGGATGACATCGGGGAGATCATTGATGAAGTTCAGAAACAGCGTAGGACCAAGGATAGAGCCTTGAGGACTCTCGTATTCGTATGAAAGGATTTAGAAATGAGCCCATTCAACACAACCTTCATCTCACAATTTGTTGGGAACATTTGGATAAAACCAAATATTTGTCCATTTTATCATTTGGATAAAACCAATATTTTGTATTTTTATTTCCTGTTAATATATACCAGCAGTATAGCCCGGCGTTGCTCGGGTGTAATCCATGGTGCTGGAGCTCAGACTCTTTGGACGTTGGCATAAAAGACTAAAAAGCAATAGTTGTTTTCAGTTAAAGCGAAACCGTAGACTGAAAGAAAAATCAATGGATGTAAGTCAAATTTTGATTTCCTGCTATCCATATCAAATAAGTTTTTTTCGTTGTAAATTGAATTTTGAAGGCTAAATAAGTCCTCTGAGTAAATGGTATCATGGCTGAGACTAAGAACTACAATTATACCTACTTAGAGCCAAACCCGAAGCAAAAATTAAAATAAAAGGGCTGAAAAAAATACAGACATACAGGCAGATAAACAGACACACACAAACATCTTGCTTTTTATATACATATATATAATCGATTTTCTGCACTATTGTAAGAACAGCAACCTTGAAACTTCTGAATATCGTTTCTTATGTCTTTGTCTATGAGTGTATCAAATTTGATTAAAATCGGACCACTCCTTCTATAACCCGATATTTTCGATTATCGATTTTCGATATTTATATGCAGTACCTCGACACAAAACCTAGCTAAGAGCTCTCGCAGACGCTTATAGTACAACTGTGTAAATTTTCAAGAAAATCGGTTCAGCCGTTTCGGAGTCTATAGCTAACGGACACACGCACAGACACATACGCACAGACACACACACACATACATACACACACAGATAAAGTTCCATTTATAAATAAGTTTAGATATCGTGTGAAATTTGTTCGAAAGAGTGTTAATCTAACTGTGAATAAAACTTGAAAAAAAAAGGAAAAAAACAAAAACAAACTGAACGCATGGTCATCGGTAAAAAGAAGAGTCCAAAATGGCAATTACAGGTCGGGGATACTAAAATCAAGCAGATACAGAAATTTTAAATATCTGAGAAATGTCTTAACAGAACACTAAAAGTGAAGGCGTATTGTGATGGTCAAGGACGCATTCCAGAATCTTTCTAAAGTATTGACAAACAGAAAAATTTCGCTAGAAACAAAGAGAGTACTGGATTGTAATGTGATGTCTGTCCTTCAATATGGCAGCGAATGCTGGACAATCTCATCAAAGATGAAGGAAAGACTTAAAGCAACCGAAATGTGATTCTACAGAAGCATACTGAATATAAAGTGGGGGATCAATTCCATATTACAATCAATATATAAACTGACCCCTCACTTTGTGGCCACTGTAGTTTCTATACATTTATATTCCTGAGATCCAAAAGCACAAGGATGCATTCCAGGAGCTGAGTAGAGTATTAAGAGACAGGAAGAGTTCGCTGGAAACAAAGAAGACAGTACTGGATTGTTATGTGATGTCTTTCCTCCTATATAGTAGCGAATGTTGAACAATCTCATCAAGGATAAAGGAAAGATCTGAAACAACCGAAATGTGGTTCTACAGAAGGATGCTGAGGATGCTATAGACCGAATATGAGTAAGAACGAGGTTTTGGGAAAATATATGACGGTTACATTTTATATAGTTATATATCCACCATTATTTGAAATGACTTGTCAATTATCAGGAGTCTTTTCAACATGTTTTGAACAAAATACCACAGGTTTCGATGTAACTATGTTTTCAACGAACTCTAATAAGGTTTTTATCAGGAAATATTTTTCCTATCAAAACATTTTGCAGCAACTAAAAAAGGTAACAGTTGATTGGTGCAAGGTCTTTTGAAGGTGGCATTGTGGGTAGGATAAACCGGCTTTTCAATATGACATTTTGGGTAGGATAGACCATCCGAATTCAAAAATTCAGAAAAGGAAATTGATACTTAACACCAGGAAAAGACAGCTGAAGTTTCTGGGACATGTAATGAGGAAAGAGGACTTGGAGAATCTAATACTCACAGGACAGAGAGAGGGAAGGAGAGACATATTTGATGGACATGAGTAAATAGATGGCAGAGCAGGGCTTGGGTCGGGTAACATGAGAAAGGGTCTTAAGGGCTACAAGGAATAGGGAGATGTGGAAGGCCATGATCGCCTACGTCCTGAAGGGACACGGCGCATATAAGAAGTCCCCCAGGAATGTAAACCTTTATTCGCGTCCATCATACGAGCTGCTTTTGGAGGAGGTCTCTTATTTTAAATGTCAGCTCCAGTATAATCAGATGTTATCATGTTGAACATATCTTGTTGGGTCTCAGGTAAATTTCATGTGCGTCACGTATTTGCAGGTCGGATGCAACCACACCTACAAGTATGTGTGAATTTTTCTGACTGGCATAACATGGTTATAATTTGGCCGATAAAAAAAAAAATGGAAAAAAAAAATGCTATTCTCATTTTAAATATTTGCTCTGAGAAGAGATTCATTTTAAAAATCAACACCTCAAAAATATAAGTATGTGACAAAAAAACTCTGACAGCCAAAACTTGACCTTCTCATATTTGGCATTATCACTCTCTCTCTCTCTCTCTCTCTCTCTCTCACACACACACACACACACACACACACACACACACACACACACACACACACATACACACATATCAAATATTTTCATAGCAATTGTTCTGATAAGCTTTTATTAGTGACTTGACTGCATGAATTGAAGTGTGTTACTCGATTGGCAATTCCGTTTCATTGCTTTGCTTTTGAACTAATTAGATGCAACTGTCATTTCTATTCTAAACGTTTCTTTTTTTACACTTCTCGATTTCTTGCTTAATATAATTAATACCGTATATATATAAACCCATAACCAATTTCAGATTATTTTAATTTTTATAACCATTATCAGATTTTACTGAAGGTATTAATAGTTTATGACTAATTTTATTTATTTATGTTTCTTTTAATCATTTCCCACAAAGCAATAAAGCCAAAGAGACACAATGGGATACTGAGTGTAGGAGAATAAAAACATAATTAAGGAGAGAGAACAATAAAAGAAGAGGAATTAAGAAGGCAGAAAATAACGATTGTCATTGCATTTAAATTCTTAAAGATCAAAGTTGATTGGAAAGCAAAAAGCCAGAAGAGAGTTCCACAAATGAGAGAAGAAACTGTTAGCACAGGACTTATAATAATATGAGAAGAAGAAAACATAATTAAGGAGAGAGAACAATAAAAGAACAGGAATTAAGAAGGCAAAACGTAACGATTGACATTGCATTTAAATTTTTAAAGATGACAGGAAAAGAAGTCGGAAGAGAGTTTCACAAACAAGAGAAGAAACAGCTAGCACAGGACTTATAATAATATGAGAAGAAGAAAACGTAATTAGGAGAGAGAACAATAAAAAACAGGAATTAAGAAGACAGATGATAACGAATGACATTGCATTTAAATTCTTAAAGATCAAAGTTGAGAGGAAACCAAGAAGCCGGAAGAGAGTTCCACAACCATAAGAAGAAACTGTTAGCATAGGACTTATAATAATATGAGAAGAAGAAAACGTAATTAAGGAGAGAGAACAATAAAAGAACAGGAATTAAGAAGGCAGAAAATAACGATTGACATTGCGCTTAAATCTTTAAACATAAAAGTTGACTGGAAAGCAAGAAGTCAGAAAAGAGTTCCAAAAGTGTGACGTGTAAGTAAAGAAAGAGCATAGAACTTACAATTACTAGCCATTTCGACTGAAAAAACGATGATACCTATCGTAGCTGAATAGTCATCCGCAGACAGATCTGTTTCGCTGCATCACAGCTCATCAGTACGGCTTAGACTCCGTTCGCTTCCTAACCCAGGATTGAAACCCGACTGAAGCGCTCGGTAGAAGAAGGCAGGCTTTTTAGCGCATATAAACACGCCCAATAGGTAGCGTGCTCCAATTCATTATCGAATGAGCGATGCGTACATGCCGGAGTAGCTACTGTTGACAAAGTCTCCCACTCTTCCAGAGTGCTCAATCAGGGTGTGAGAGCGTAAATACTATAGTCATCCGCAGACAGATCTGTTTCGCTGTATCACAGCTCATCAGTACGGTTAGACAGGCCGATTGCTTTTTGCCCATAGGATTGAAACCCGACCGAATTGGCGTCAGTCGACGATTCTACCTCTGAGCTACGGGCGCTCGGTAGAAAGAGGCAGACTTTTTAGCGTGTATATTATCATTATACACGCCCAATAGCAGAAAGTGTTCTAATTCATTGCTGAATGATCGATGCGTAGATGCCAGAGTAGCTACTGTTTTTCAATAGTAGAGAAGGCAAGCCAGGCAGGTAAGGCTGGCACGCAATACTTGCCGGGGCCCGGTAAGAAGGACAGGACCGGCCGTAGCGCTCCACGAAGACCCGGGCAAAATCCGATGAGATGATAGAAGGAAGAAAAAAGAACAAATGGGAATTTGTTAATCTAAAATGTTTCACTTTTATTAAAGCTTCTTCAGAGACCGAGAAAAAAAAGCATGAAAAAAAAAAAACAAAAACCAACAAACAGACAGTCTAGTGGTATATTGTGATTCACGGTTAGTTCTTCTTGTCAGATAGATGTCGCATGTATTAAAGCAACTGGCAGTGTAACCCAGCGTTGCTCGGGTGTAATGAAAGCTTTAAACTAATCCATGGTCCTGGAGCTCAGACTCAGCCTAAAGAATATTTGAAAGAATAAATTAATTGAAACAATTTACCAATCGCACCTAGTACATATATATATATATATATATATATATATATATATATATATATATATATACTAGCAGTATAGCCCAGCGTTGCTCGGGTGTAATGAAAGCTTTAAAACTAATCCATGGTCCTGGAGCTCAGACTCTTTGGACAAAAGACTAAAAAGCAATAGTTGTTTCCAGTTAAAGCGAAACCGTAGACTGAAAGAAAAATCAATGGATGTAAGTCAAATTTTGATTTCCTGCTATCGATATCAAATAAGTTTTTCGTCGTAAACTGAATTTTGAAGGCTAAATAAGTCCTCTGAGTAAATGGTATCATGGCTGAGACTAAGAACTACAATTATACCTACTTAGAGCCAAACCCGAAGCAAAAATTTAAATAAAAGGGCTGAAATACAGACATACAGGAAGATAAACAGACACACACACAAACATCTTGCCTTTTATATAGCTATATTATCTATTTTCTGCACTATTGTAAGAACGGCAACCTTGAAACTTCTGAATATCGTTTCTTATGTCTTTGTCTATGAGAGTATCACATTTGATTAAAATCGGACCACTCTTTCTATAACCCGATATTTTCGATTATCGATTTTCGATATTTATATGCAGTACCTCGACACAAAACATAGCTAAGAAAACTCGCAGACGCTTATAGTACAACTGTGTAAAATTTCAAGAAAATCGGTTCAGCCGTAACGGGGACACACACACACACACACATACAAAGTTCCATTTATAAATAAGTTAAGATTATATATATATATATATATATATATATATATATTTGTGTGTGTGTGTGTGCATGTGTGTGTACTGAATGTATCTCAATCTATCATTTTAATCTCAATTTAGTATTTAATCTCAATTGATCAATAAACTCACATCTATAACCTCACATCTACGAACACAAGAGAGATGCGATTAGACAAATGTTCTAACGCTCTCGTTTTACATAAAAACAACGTGGGATATCAATAGCAGGAAATCAAAATTTGACTTATATCCATTCATTTTTCTTTCAGTCTACGGTTTCGCTTTAACTGGAAACAACTATTGCTTTTTAGTCTTTCGTGCCAACGTCCAAAGAGTCTGAGCTCCAGGACCATGGATTAGTTTTAAAGCTTTCATTACACCCGAGCAACGCCGGGCTATACTGCTAGTATACACACACACACACACACACACACACACACACACACACACACACACACACATATATATATATATATATATTCAGATACTTTAATCCAAGCGGAAAAAGCAGGAAGGTAAATTCCAAAAACCCGGTCCTAATTAATATTAAAATTTTATTTTAATATTAAAAAATGATACAGGAAGAAAGCTCCATGTAAGAAAATATTACAGAGGAAATATATATATATATATAACTATGCATATACACGCATGTACTGACACATATATAAATATTTTCTGTGGTTAATAAAGCAGTGATTAATGTAAAAAAAAAAAACAGTGCTGTAAAGTATATATTAATAAATATACATATCATCCTACGTCTATAGCACGACTCATAGTTTCATGCGCTACGCAATCATCAAGTGCTTATTTTGAATTGATCGTTCTGGGATTTGAATTTTTGGTTCCCGTGTTGTTCATGATAATTATATATTATAATAATGGGATGCCGTTTTTTTAAATTATATAATATAATTTGATTTGAACTAAAACTTAAATATGAAATTAAAAAGTAAAATCTCAAAAGTTAAATTAATAGGCAGAATATTTTTAGAGCAGAGGTTATACGTTTTTTGCCTATGAGTTGAGGAGGATTACTTGTTTTAGTTTTGGGGGAAAACGTAGTAAAATAATGTAAAAAGTGTACATACGGAAAACTATGAACTAAAAATTTAAATTCCGGTAATTGCATGAAAGTGCATGAAACTCTGAGTCGTGCTGTAGACACCGTATATATATATATATATATATATATATATATATATATATATCAGATTAAATAAATTGCAACGTTTACTTATTTTTAGTAAAATCCGTTCATACTCATGGATAATCTTTCGCATATTACAATCAAAAGTTGTCAGAAATGAGTTGTAACGTTGACAGATGTTATTTTCATTCATTTCTTAAGGTACCCAAGTACTTTCAACCTCTTTCCGATGTCATTTTCAGGGGTGTGAGTTATGGTAACAAATGTAATCGGAAAACTGTGTTGCTAAAAATTACTGTACAATTTGCTAGTGTTTATTAGAACGTGAAAATTATCCAAAATGGAATTTTTTTTTTATATGATCTAATGTCATGGTCATGCACGTGTTAAAGCATGAAAAAACTGTTCTTTTTACAAACATTTTAGAATATTACTACAGTATTCATAGCTGATTCTATTAATTAACTGCTTAAGTATTTAATGAATATTGCCTCGAGAATCTGTAGTTTGCTTTTGTTGTATTCTTGGTGTAGGATAGTTGTGTCATCGATCATTATTTTTTTATATTGTGAAGGTAAACTGGAATGTTGTTGTAGATGTCTAGAAATGGACAAATGATCAGACAAGTGTAATGTAAGACGTCTAGTTTATGTAGTTGTTGTAAATCCAACATATATATTTGTTTTTTGTTTTTTTTGCCAGGGATACATTCTCCCAAGGGATATTTGAATTGATATATAATGTTGGTTTTTACGTAACACATCAGTTGGTGGGGAGGAGTTATTATGGATAATTAAATTAGTAGTATTGTATTTTTTATAATACATTAGTAATTTTAATTTTTTATTATTTACCAATCGCACCTAGTATATATATATATATATATATATATATATATATATATATATACAGTATAGCTCGGCGTTGCTTGGGTGTAATGAAAGCTTTAAAACTAATCCATGGTCCTGGAGCTCAGGTTCTTTGGACGTTGGCACGAAAGACTAAAAAGCAATAATTGTTTCCATTTAAAGCGAAACCATAGACTGAAAGAAAAATGAATGGATGTAAGTCAAATTTTGATTTCCTGGTATCGATAGAAACATCATTTCTATGCGAATGCAGTGCGTGTAGTACCCCCTATGATTCTAATGAGTCAAGGGATATCTGAATATACAGGACGTACATATCATATACCCACCAGCTCCCAATCATGTATTTACACGTAACTGAATGGATTACAGTCAAATCTATTCACCAATGTACTAATACCCTTGGGAAAGGTATGAATTCATCTCTTCCCTTCACCAGCTGTGGGTAAAATAGCAGAACAGACTGTGTTCTATAGCCTTGGGTGGCAGCCGGTCTAGGAGAAAAAAAACTCTGAATTCAAACCAGCCTGGAGAGAGTTGGCTATTGTGCCCAGAGAAACACTACTTCTACTGTGGCCGCAGTACATGTGGTGCCCCTCAAGTGCTAGTGAGTCACAGGATATATGGATGTACATGATGCTTTTATTCGTTTGTATATTTTTTATGGTGCCCTATTACGAGGAATGGACTCTTTCTCTTACTATATATAATTACTGCGTGACTTCCGAGAGAGAATTTGACAGCCTGACGCACTGTCGGGCTCTCTGCCTTTGGGCGGAGAATATTAACCCAGTCGAGGCTCCGCCAAACGCTAGAGTCTCGACTGGGGAACATTAGACAAAAATTTTTGGCCGAGCTATATAGCCTGGATAATCCACATTAAAAAGGCTTTGTGCCACATTTTGTCTTAAGTGGGAAAACAGATAAATACTGCAGTTAAAGGCAGTCAAGTACAACAGCTAGTACGCAGTTAACGACAGCTACTATTTAGTCAAAAAGTAGCGTAATTGTACCGTTTGGACTTATTTCTATTTACTGATTACTAACACTTACCTTTATATTTGTTCTTGTTATACTAATACACTGTTCTGAACCTACCTTCTGCGCTCCGTGTCTTACTTTCGACCACACCGGTCACTACCACTTTAAGGTGAAGTTTCGCTACAACAACTCCACAACAAAGTGGCGACGATGATCCACAAGAATTTTTTAGAATGTGACACAAAGATTCATCAGCTGATTATATACATTCTTTGAGATTAACTTGACAAAGCAAGTCTTTTTGAAAGTTGCTCATCAAATAAAAAATGCCATGTGTTGTCTTTTTGTCTATTGATTTGTCTATTTGTCTCACCTCTTCGTGAGGCAGTGAAAACATGACACTTTCCTTTTTCTGAGGCTTAAAACATGTAATGCTTATAAGCCACAATGTCTAGAAATATTGAGTATATTTAAGCATTAACACACACACACACACACACACACACACACACACACACACACACACACACACACACACACACACACATATATATATATATATTTCGAAAGAACTCTGTCCTCAAATTTACATACGAACTTAACAAAGATAACAAAAGCCCTTTACTTGACATTTTAATAGACACAAACAATAACACATTTACTACCTCCCCATATAAAAAAACGACCAGAAAAAATCTTGCACTCTCAACTATAAGAGTGAATGTCCTAACTACTTACTACAAAATAGAACTTAATTAACCAAGCACAAAAACCTCAATACAAACCAAACAAAATATGATACTTCCACAAAAGACCCTAAACGTATCAAACACTTCTATTGCAACTAGATGCACGATAACTACAAACAGGATGAAAAATAATAAAAAATCTCATTCGTACAAATATATCTCCCGTGGATCTTAATAAAAAATTAAAATTACTAATGTATTATAAAAAATACAATACTACTAATTTAATTATCCATAATAACTCCTCCCCACCAACTGATGTGTTACGTAAAAACCAACATTATATATCAATTCAAATGTCCCTTGGGAGAATGTATCCCTGGCAAAAAAAACAAAAAACAAATATATATGTTGGATTTACAACAACTACATAAACTAGACGTCTTACATTACACTTGTCTGATCATTTGTCCATTTCTAGACATCTACAACAACATTCCAGTTTACCTTCACAATATAAAAAAATAATGATCGATGACACAACTATCCTACACCAAGAATGCAACAAAAGCAAACTACAGATTCTCGAGGCAATATTCATTAAATACTTAAGCAGTTAATTAATAGAATCAGCTATGAATACTGTAGTAATATTCTAAAATGTTTGTAAAAAGAACAGTTTTTTCATGCTTTAACACGTGCATGACCATGACATTAGATCATATAAAAAAAAATTCCATTTTGGATAATTTTCACGTTCTAATAAACACTAGCAAATTGTCAACCGTTATATTTGAAGCAGAAAAAAATGTACAGTAATTTTTAGCAACACAGTTTTCCGATTACATTTGTTACCATAATTCACACCCCTGAAGATGACGTTGGAAAGAGGTTGAAAGTACTTGGGTACCTTAAGAAATGAATGAAAATAACATCTGTCAACGTTACAACTCATTTCTGACAACTTTTGATTGTAATATGCGAAAGATTATCCGTGAGTATGAACGGATTTTATTAAAAATAAGTAAATATTGCAATTTATTTAATCTGATATATATATATATATATATATATATATATATATATATATATATATATATATATATATATACGGTGTCTACAGCACGACTCAGAGTTTCATGCGCTTTCATGCAATTACCGGAATTTAAATTTTTAGTTCATAGTTTTCCGTATGTACACTTTTTACATTATTTTACTACGTTTTCCCCCAAAACTAAAACAAGTAATCCTCCTCAACTCATAGGCAAAAAACGTATAACCTCTGCTCTAAAAATATTCTGCCTATTAATTTAACTTTTGAGATTTTACTTTTTAATTTCATATTTAAGTTTTAGTTCAAATCAAATTATATTATATAATTTAAAAAAACGGCATCCCATTATTATAATATATAATTATCATGAACAACACGGGAACCAAAAATTCAAATCCCAGAACGATCAATTCAAAATAAGCACTTGATGATTGCGTAGCGCATGAAACTATGAGTCGTGCTATAGACGTAGGATGATATGTATATTTATTAATATATACTTTACAGCACTGTTTTTTTTTTTTACATTAATCACTGCTTTATTAACCACAGAAAATATTTATATATGTGTCAGTACATGCGTGTATATGCATAGTTATATATATATATATATTTCCTCTGTAATATTTTCTTACATGGAGCTTTCTTCCTGTATCATTTTTTAATATTAAAATAAAATTTTAATATTAATTAGGACCGGGTTTTTGGAATTTACCTTCCTGCTTTTTCCGCTTGGATTAAAGTATCTGAATATATATATATATATATATATATATATGTGTGTGTGTGTGTGTGTGTGTGTGTGTGTGTGTGTGTGTGTGTGTGTGTGTGTATACTAGCAGTATAGCCCGGCGTTGCTCGGGTGTAATGAAAGCTTTAAAACTAATCCATGGTCCTGGAGCTCAGACTCTTTGGACGTTGGCCCGAAAGACTAAAAAGCAATAGTTGTTTCCAGTTAAAGCGAAACCGTAGACTGAAAGAAAAATGAATGGATGTAAGTCAAATTTTGATTTCCTGCTATTGATATCCCACGTTGTTTTGATGTAAAACGAGAGCGTTAGAACATTTGTCTAAACGCAAACTCTCTTGTGTTCGTAGATGTGAGGTTATAGATGTGAGTTTATTGATCAATTGAGATTAAATACTAAATTGAGATTAAAATGATAGATTGAGATCCATTCAATACACACACATACACACACACACAAATATATATATATATATATATATATATATATATAATCTTAACTTATTTATAAATGGAACTTTGCATGTGTGTGTGTGTGTGTGTGTGTGTGTGTGTGTGTGTGTGTGTCCGTTACGGCTGAACCGATTTTCTTGAAATTTTACACAGTTGTACTATAAGCGTCTGCGAGTTTTCTTAGCTAGGTTTTGTGTCGAGGTACTCCATATAAATATCGAAAATCGATAATCTAAAATATCGGGTTATAGAAAGAGTGGTCCGATTTTAATCAAATGTGATACTCTCATAGATAAAGACATAAGAAACGATATTCAGAAGTTTCAAGGTTGTCGTTCTTACAATAGTGCAGAAAATAGATAATATAGCTCTATAAAAGGCAAGATGTTTGTGTGTGTGTCTGTTTATCTTCCTGTATGTCTGTATTTCAGCCCTTTTATTTAAATTTTTGCTTCGGGTTTGGCTCTAAGTAGGTATAATTGTAGTTCTTAGTCTCAGCCATGATACCATTTACTCAGAGGACTTATTTAGCCTTCAAAATTCAGTTTACGACGAAAAACTTATTTGATATCGATAGCAGGAAATCAAAATTTGACTTACATCCATTGATTTTTCTTTCAGTCTACGGTTTCGCTTTAACTGGAAACAACTATTGCTTTTTAGTCTTTCGTGCCAACGTCCAAAGAGTCTGAGCTCCAGCTTTCATTACACCCAAGCAACGCCGAGCTATCCTGTATATATATATATATATATATATATATATACTAGTGCGATTGGTAAATTGTCGCAATTATTTTCTCATTTCAAATATTCTTTAGGCTGAGTCTGAGCTCCAGGACCATGGAGTAGTTTTAAAGCTTTCATTACACCCGAGAAACGCTGGGCTATACTCCTAGTAATGAATAAAACATAAAACAAATAAGTAAAATAGAAATATTAAAATGAATAAAATAAATAAATTAAAAAGTAAAAATGATGAATACATAAAATAAATTCTAAAATGTTATAAGAAATAATAAAAGTGTATTGTGGTGCAGTGAATATCGACTTGGAATGAGAAATTTGAGGGCGTGGTTCAAATTCCAGTTGTATTCATTGCATTCACTTACGTGCAAATACCCTTCGCTCTAGCTCTGGTCAAATAACAGGGCAAATTGGGTTCTGTAGCCATGGTTAGCAACCAGTCTACCGTAGAAAGTAATAGCAATCTACTACAGGAAAATCTTCTACTCAGTCAGTCATGTCTCTTTCCAGACATGATCGCCCAAAGCGTATATCATGTATGGCACTGAACTGACTGAATGAAGATAATAGTTGGAAACATAAGTAATGTTTCTACTGGGCAAAAAGTTGGGGATCAGTTCCTATAGTAATTAAGTAATAAACTGATCCCTCACTAATTACTACTTATTAATACAATCCGTCTCTTCTCCATTCAGCTATAGTTTAAAGAGCAGGATAGAAAATCATTTGCCCAGTCAGTCATGTCTCTTTCGAGACATGATCGCCCAAGCGGGTATCAAGTATGGCACTTAATTGACTGAATGAAGATAATAGTTGGAAACATAAGTAAAGCTTCTACTGGGAATAAAGTGGGGGATCAGAAAATCTTCTGCCCAGTCAGTCATGTCTCGAAAGAGACATGATCGCCCAAGTGTGTATCATGCATGGCACTGATAAGAAATATAAAAATATAATAAATAAATAAATAAATAAAAATGAATAAATAAATAAAGTAAATGAATAAAAAATACAATAAATCAAAATGATTTGCAAAGCTAAATTGCTGTTTTTTTTGTGATAACATTTTGTCCAAGTGTAATCCAAAACTGCATTTCCTTCACGTGTTTTGTAGAACATCCTAAATGGTAGCAATCGTCAAATGTCAACGATTTAAAGGAGAAATAAAAATAAAAATTCAGTGAAATATGTAGAAAGAACAAAGAATAATAATATTTAATATTCACTAATAATTTATTGTGTCAAATTGCAGATTAAACTGACATTAGTTATTTTTTCTTTAATAATAGTGCATCATTTTTTAAATATTTGAAATAAAACAAACGGAATTTGCTGTTTGAAATGAAGTTTCATAACTTCTGAAAATTTTCTTAATAAGAATTTCAGTATTTGAATACACACTATGCAGAATTTACCTTTCACCCCCCCCTCCTTTAATCATTATAATTTGAATGCGTATAATAGAATGGACAAGGCATATGATATGTGAGGAACTTTTAAAGAGAATGTCATGGCCAGATCATTTGACAAATGTAAAGATTTTAACGTTAATACTGAAGAAATATGTTGTGAGTAACATTTAAAGAGAATGCCATGGATAGAGAATGTGATAAATGAGGAAGTTTTAATGTGAAGACCGTAGACAATTGTTATGACAAATGAAGAAGTTTTAAAGGGGATATCATGAACAGAGGACATGACAGAGGATATATTTCTTTGTTAATTGTAAGTTGCTATGACTTTTTGGGAAAGATAATGGAGCAGTTTTCTTGTTGCATTTATTTTCTTAAAATCATGTCTCTTCAAGACATAGGTGATGATGGTCCTCCACAGATTCCTTTTCTTTTCTTTGATTTGCCGTGAGTTCTTGGGAAAGATAATACAGCAGTTTTTCTGTTGCCTTTATGTTGTGGGTGCGTACCCACTGACACTTATGGACTCTTCCAGTCATTATTTAAACCATAAGGTTTATACTCTCAGGGCAGTAGTGCCGGGAGCAGCCCGCCAGGTAGGCGTGGCTTACTGCCACTCTTGTAGTTATATTTTTCCTTGTTAAATACAATATGTTAAACCTATTATCTGTTGTCTGATGATGGCTCTCCGCAGATTCCTTTTCTTTATAACTTGATTTGCCTTGACTTCTTGGGAAAGATAATAGAGCAGTTTTCCTGTTGCCTTTATTTTTCTAATATCATTTCTCTTCAAGACATAGATGATGATGGCTCTCCACAGATTCCTTTTCTTTATTGTCTGTAATTTGCCATGACTTCTTGGGGAAAAATAATGGAGCTATTTCCTGTTACATTCTTCATAATTTTGCAAGTTGTCCTTCTAAAAATACAGTTTGCATTACTATTTAACCCATAGCAAGGGAGAAAAGAAATAGATTTCCCAAAGGTAATAGTCTTAAATAAGCACAATAGACTCAAATAATAATGTCGGAACTTGAACTTTGCAAGAGAATTCAAGTTGTTTGCACTGATAACATTATCCTACTGCATATTTTCCTGATTATCTCACAGTACTAAGTACCCTATTATTTTCCTATCTGAGTGGAGTGTAGTGTAGATGGTTAATTTTTTTTTTCATTCGGCCTTAACCAAACTCCCTACAGGTTAAAAGTTTTATCCAGAATTATCATCAGAAGATTGGTTGTCAGTTGGAATTTGTGGTTTAGTGTAGAACAGTGGAGTAATAAAATATTCATTTTGAATGTTAAAATAAAAATTTATTAAAAGAGGAATAACAAGAATTTGTAGAAGTTAATGTGCAGTTAGAAACATTATTAAGGGATTAAGGGTAGAGTTCGTACAAAATGTTCCTAGTAGTAATTGTTGAAATAGATAAGGAGAAAGAGAAGGAGGATAATGTCCGAATTTGCTTGAAGTTGAAGTTACATTTGAGTTTTTTCGTCTCGCGGCTCACATCTGTCTCTCTGACTAGATGACGTTGATGAAGTCCTTTTATTGTAATCTAGATTTTTTGCACTTACTGGCAAAGTCCTTTTTGATCTTGCAAGTCGTTCCCATTTGTCAAAGAATAATTTTAACACCTACTGGCGAATTCTGGGTTCGACTTTTTCTTCAAGCAGATGGTCAATCCTTTTTCTGTTTGGGGAAAACCGGGATAGACAAATAGATGCATTTGCTATTTTTATTCTAAGAATTTCTTTCCTTGCACTTTCCACATCTGGAACTTCTTTCCAATGTCTTGCTTCTCTGCTTCTCTATAATCTTGAAAAACTTAAATGCAACATCAACCTCACACTTGGGTCTTTCGAATCCTCTTCCTTTATTGTCCTTTCTCCTCATTAAAAATATAACTTCTTCAGATTCAGTTCTAACACATAATGCATTATAATTCTACACATCAGGTAGTTTTTTTTTTAATGTTGTTTTAATCTATGCATATTCATACAAACCTTATCAATGCAATCAAAGAACTCTAAAAAAAAAAAATTTTCATTACCAAATGCCCAAGAGCAGATCAAAGTACAAACGAAAGGCAAAGTTATCAATCCAAGATAACGTATCAATGAAGCTTCTTATTTCTAAATTGATTTCTAGGGAAGGGGAAGCATTTATTATAAAGAAACATTCCTACGTAGTCTTGAATACTCAGACGGTACAAAATATAAAATACTTAGAAGGTTTTACTCCGAAATTAATCTACCGACAAATTATGTATATAACTTAAATTAAAATATTAATCCAATATGTCCACAAGTGAATATACAGGAAAAGAGAATTCAATAAAGTAATATGCAACTGCAAAATGTGAAAATAACTTACAAAATTACAAAAAGAGTTTTCCATTGAACAAACATTAAAACAATTTCACTCCCCATAACCCCTTGCATTCTACTGTCTATAACATTATCACCTTACTTCGAGTAAAATGATAAAAAAAAAAGTGAAAAACTTTTCAGAAGCCCCAACTCGGTAACTATTAAGGGGACAAGTGTTCAGTTTATTAATTAATAACAACAGAAAACTGATCCCCCACTTTAGCAATTGCTTGTGAGACCAAAAAATATATCATCATTTCAAAGTAAGCCACCAAGACACATTCTGAATGGTAGGTGTAAGGAAATACGTGATAAATAAGAGAAGTACTTTCCTTTACTGATAATAAACACTTTGACATTAACTTGACTATACGACAAATATATATTGTAGGCGTTTGACATTCATGTTGTTATGCAATTGTATCAAGCAGGCTGTCAGTTGAGAAAACTGAATTTTGTTAAAGAAGAGGAATACAGTGTGAAGGTCACAGTCAAAAGCTTAGTGGGATCCATTTTACATTGTAATTAAGAATAAGTATCAGATGAAAAGTATTCAACTTTTTTTTAAGGTTGATACGCTCAAAACAAACATTTACTGTTGGAAAAAGTGGCTATATTTAAGTAATTAATAGTTGAATTGGTTTTGTTTTCTCCATGAGTAATCTAAGATTTTATCCATTTTGTTGCATTGAAGAAACAATTCTGATTTAAAATCTAAACTAAGAATATCCAACGAATGTGAACGGAAACAACGCAGCTGAAAAATAGTCAGCCATATTTAAGTAATTTTGCAATCGTATTGTTCATGATTTTCTTCAGTGAGTAATGCCAAATTTTTGTTAATACAATTCTGTCACTGAATGTGCATTTGTGGTGCAATGGAAATCAGCTCGAAATGAGAAATAGGAGAGCGAAGTTCGAATTCCAGTTGAATTTATTGCATTCACTGACATGCAAATATCCTTGGGAAAGGTATTAGTCTATCTCTTCCCCCAGTTATGGGTTAAATAACAGAACAGATTGGGTTCTATGGCCTTGGCTGGCAACCAGTCTACCGCAAAAAGCAGTGGCAACTTACTGCAGCATAATCTTCTGCCCAGTCAGTCATGTCTCTTTCGAGACATGATTGCCCAAGCAATCACGTATGGCATTTAACTGACTGATTGAATATTATATTCAATCAGTCAGTTAAATGCCATATGTGATTGCTTGGAGACATAATTAAAACTTCTACATGGCATAAAGTGGGGGATCGGTTTTCTATTGTTATGAAGTAATAAACTGATCCCCCATTAATTACTACTTAATAATATAATAAATCTATTTCCCCTCTAGCTATGAGTTAAATAACTAGGCAAATTGGGTTCTATAGCCTTGGTTGGCAACCAGTCTACCCCAGAAAGTAATGGCAACCTACTACGGGATAATCTTCTGCCCGGTCAGTCATATCTGTTTAGAGATATGATCACCCAAAGCGTAATATGGCTATTAACTGACTGATGGATTGTGGTGCACTGGATACCAGCTCGAAATGAGTAACTTAAGAGCTGAGTTGAATCTTTTGCATTCACTTACATGCAAATATCCTTGGGAAAGGTATTAATCCATTTCTTTCCTCTAGCTATGGGTTAAATAACAGGAAAGATTGGGTTCTATAACCTTGGTTATCAACCAATCTACCGCAGAAAGTAATGACAAACTATTGCAGGAAAATATGTTGCCCAGTCAGTCGTGCTCCCAAGCATGTTGACCAATTTTTCTTCTACTTCTTCTATGTGCCCTGCTCTCTCAGGACATAGGCAATCATGGCTTTTCACGCCTCCCGATCCCTGGTGGCTCTTAGCGCGTTTTCTTCTGTTACACCACGCAACCCTTGTTCTGTCATCCACCTGATCAGATATGTTATCTGCTGCTTTCTCCTGTCTCTTTTTCCCTCTATCTGGCCTGTTAGTATCAGGTTCTCCAAGCCCTCTTTCCTCATTGCATGTTCCAGGAAATTTAGGTGTCTCTTCCTGATGCTCAATATTAATTTCCATTTCGTTTCCATCCTTTCCAAAACCTCATCATTTCTCACATGCTCGATCAATGATATTCGAATCATCCTTCTGTAGAACCACATTTCAGTTGCTTCAAAATTTTTCTTCATCTTTGATGGTATTGTCCAGCATTCACTGCCATATTGAAGAACTGACATCACATAGCAATCCAGTACTCCCTTCTTTGTTTCTAGCGAAATTGTCCTGTTTTTTAATACTTTACTCAACTTCTGGAATGCTTCCTTGTGCTTTTGTATCTCAGGAATATAAGTGTATAGAAACTGCTGTGACCACAAAGTGAGGGGTCAGTTTTTATATTGATTGTAATATGGAACTGATCCCCCACTTTATATCCAGTATGCTTCTGTAGAACTACATTCAGTTGCTTCAAGTTTTTCCTTCATCTTCAATGATATTGTCCAGCATTCACTGCTATATTGAAGAACTGACATCACATAGCAATCCAGTACTTTCTCCTTTGTTTCTAGCGAAATTGTCCTGTTTTTTAATACTTTACCCAACTTCTGGAATGCTTCCTTCGCCATGCCAAGTCGCCTTCGGATCTCTGTGTTGCACTTTCCGTTTTCTGTTAGAACACTTAAATGGAGGAAACAAAATTATGAAGAAAATAGGTACAGTCACATGAAGGCGAAAAGGGTTGCAAGAAAGCATTGCAAATGGATTATGGCAATATAAATTCTGTGTGTGATGTTTATAGTCACGTCAGCTTCTCTTGAGCTGGTCTGAAGAAACCATATGCATAGCTTTCAACTGACTATGAAACTAATTTTTGCAGATTGATGATGTCCAATTTGTAATGAAGTACATAAAATTAGGCCTAGATTAGCTATACATGGAAAATGTTACAGTCTCAATGTAGAATCCAACGATTTGTTTACATGCCATTTCCTTTCAGAACGTAGACGATCATTGACTTCTACTTACCCCTACCTCTTGAAGCTCTTAACACTTTTCTTCTTGGTATCTCTCCTAAGCCTGCTCCACTTGTTCAAGCTCATCAAGTATGTCACACACTGCTTTTCCCTGCCTCTTTTCCCTCTATTCGTCCTGTGAGTATTAGATTCTCCAAGCCCTCCATCCTCATTATGTTTTTTTTAATCATTTCACCCCCAAGCAAGGCATTTCACTGCCACTATTGCACATGGGGCTACATAGGGAAAGGTAAAGAGAAGAAGTGGTTAGATATAGGAAATGTCAGAAGGAAGGTGATAGATGAGTAAGGATACAGAGGATGGGGTTAGGGTAGATGGGAAGAGTGTTTGAAAGAATGGGAGCGAGTTAGTGTGTTAGGAGGTGTCTATTGACTTTACATTTAAATTCCTGGAGATTGTAGCCGTCGGGGAAGCAATCATGTGGAAGGGAATTCCACAGTCGGGAAGTGCGAGAAAAGAAACTGTTGGAGCAGAAGTTGCGGTTGCATTTTATCGGTTTCACTGTAAAAGAGCGGGATCTAGTAGCTAATCTAGTATCTCGTGCAAATTCGTACCTAGGGGGCACCAGTGATCTAAGTTCATCAGAGCAGAAGCCGTGAAAGTATTTATAGAAGAGGCACAGTTCAACCATGCAATTAATCCACAAAGATGCAAGGGTTTAATGAGTGTGGATGAATATAAATATAAAAACATTATTAAAGAGGGATAAAGTTAGTGAAAAGGAATTAAGATGACAAAATATAATGATTGACATTGCATTTAAATTTTTGAAGGTCATAGTTAACTGGAAAACAAGAAGCCAGAAGAAAGTTTCTTAAGAAAGAGAAGAAACTGTTAACATAGGACTTATAATAATATGAGAACAAGAAAACATAATTAAGGAGAGAGAACAATAAAAGAACAGGAATTAAGAAAACAGAAGATAACGATCGACATTGCATTTAAATTTTTGAAAGGCACATTTAACAGGAAAGCAAAAAGCTTGCACAGAGTTTTACAAGCAAAAAGTGTTTGGGAAGAAACTGTTAGCATAAAACTTATGATTACATCTAGCCAAGTTAACTATAAAATGATGAGGCTCTGCTGCCAATATAGCCAGTCATTTAAGTGCCATTCGTTATACATGCTTAAGCGATTGTATCTTTTGCTCTGTAACCGACCAGGTAGATGATTATCCCACAGTAAGTTGCCATGTCTTTCTATGGTAGACTGGTTGCCAACCAAGACTATAGAACCTGATCTGTTCTGCTATTTAACTCATAGCTGGAGTGAGAAGAAATGGATTCTTGACTTTCTAAAGAGCATTTGTGTGTAAGTGAATGCAACAAATTCAGTTAGTACTTAAATTTATATATTATGGATTAAAGATTGTCAGAACAATCGCCATGAAAATATTTGTTGAAAAGACACAGGCGAGCTATGTTAGGGTGATGGGAAAGAGACTGAAGTCAGGTTACCAAGTTAGGAGCACTAATTTTTTAGATCCTTATTTGTATTTCATCAGTCAGTCAGTTAAGTGTCATACGTGATACACACTTTGGCGATCATGTCTCGAAAGAGACATAACTGACTGGGCAGCAGATTATCCCGCAGTAGGTTGCCATTGCTTTCTACGATAGACTGGTTGCCAACCAAGGCTATAGAACCCAATCTGTCCTGCTATTTAACTCATACCTGAAGGAAGAAGAGATTATATTACATTATTATATCAAGTATAATTAGTGGGTGATCAGTTTATTACTTCATAACAATAGAAAACCGATCCCCCACTTTATGCCCAGTAGAAGACCTAATCATGTTTCTATTATATTCAGTCAGTCAGTTACGTGCCATACGTGATACACGCTTTGGGCGATCATGTC